>OZ025888.1:4655035-5052535 GCA_964019415.1 Ianthella basta
GGTTGACTCCATTTGGGTCTGTCAGAACAGCAAGTGGATCCCTTATGAGTGAGTCACACACCACATATCACAACAAACATCAACACCTCTGTTTGTTTAAGACATCATATGTCAAGAGATAGCAGTAGAATTGCTTGCTATGTATGTCTGTCTGTATATCTGTCTGCATGCATCCAGCCTGGTACCCTCCATTGGCAAGACTGACAGTGTACCTGCCTCCTCCTGCAAGGAGGTGAGGGATGTTCTCTCCAATGAGTGCTCAGGGAGACCCCAGAGTGGGACCTACTGGATCAACATGACTGACCAATGACTGGAGACAACAAGACCTGAGGGTGGGTCAGAAACACACTTGTATTGGAGTGTAGCAAGTTGAAAGTGGGTTAGGTCCAAACATGGTTCAGATAAAAAAGATGACCAAAGTGTAGTCAATCATGTACTATCTCTTCCACAAGCTCACACTTCATTCACAACACCACTACACAGTGTGTCTCTGTGTTACACACTCTACAGGTGTATTGTGACATGGACCTGGATGGAGGGGGCTGGACCATGGTGTGGAAGCACTCCTACATGGAGGTTCTCCCACTCACCACAGCCATGTACTACTTCAGCCAACACTACAGGGAGTGCTCCAACATGGAGGCAGGATGGTGCAACATACCAAATAAGGGACACTTTCAGCCAACAGAGATGATGATAGCAGCTTACCACAACAAGAACGTGGTGTGGGCCTACAAGGGATGGTTCAACTGGAACATTGACCACGACTGGACAGGAGGAGTGCTGGTGGAGCCAAAGCAAGTTTTGGACACATGTACACAGAGAGCGCATTCATTAGGCAAACCACCAGCTCCAAGTGCTCATGGTGGAGACAGACGTCTCCTGGGGATAGCATTCGACAAGGCCAGTCCAGACAACTACCTTGTGAACTGTAATACCATTCACGGGCAATTCACAAATCCTGTTGAATGTCGTCATGCCGATTGTGTGGGTTGGTCCGCCCCCCTTTCCAGGCAGCAGATGACTGTGGTCATTTACATTCGCTAGCACAAGGTGATTTCAAGACATAATACGTACCAACTTACACAAGTATAGCCAAGTGTGTGAACAATGTGCGTAGAAACACTAAACATTAAATGTGTTGATCATTTAGAAGTAGCAGTTATAATGTACAGTATCTAACATTGATGACTGCCACTGGTGCAAAAGTATATATGGTCTAAATGGACTAAAGGACACCTAATGTAACCTGTGCCAATATCCACACAAGGTATCCACAGTCATAGACCACAAATGCAGGTACCAGTGTACTTGCTGGCAATCTAACACACTAAACCTACAACAATGACAACAACAACAACAACAACAACAACAAAGACACTGTGGTGGCCAAACAAATTTCTATTGCAAACAACCAAATACGTTGTTGACTTGAGCACTGTCAATAACTGGTGCTCAATTGTGAAGTACACACTGACTGTAACAGTCTCACTAGAACACAAGTGTGCACATATGGGACAATTGAGGGACTGTAACTCTGTCTGTCTATAACACAGTGCATGCCAAGAGAAGAACAATACACTGGTTCTGTCTGTTCACTTGTATGTGCACACGTGTGTGTGTGTGTGCGTGTTGTGCGTGTGTGTGTGTGTGTGCGTGTTGTGCGTGTGTGTGTATGTGTGTGTGCATGTGTGTGTGTGTGTGTGTGCATGTTATGTGTGTGTGTGTTTGTGCATGTTGTGTGTGTGTGTGTGCATATGTGTGTGTGTTTGTGTGTGTTTGTGTGTGTATGTGTGTGTGTGTGTGTGTGTGTGTGGTTGTGTGTGTGTGTGTGTGGTTGTGTGTGTGTGTGTGTGTGTGTGTGTGTGTGTGTGTGTGTGTGTGTGTGTGTGTGTGTGTGTGTGTGTGTGTGTGTGTGTGAGTAGGTAGAGGTCATTGGGACTAGAGGATGACCTCAATAACAAAGTACAGTGAGGTGGTGGACCCGAAATTCATTTCTCTGCTGACACTGAAACTAACCTAATGCAAATAAACATGTTGACGCATAAAATAACAGGAATATCTATGTAAACATATCAGTGAATAATATTTCAACTGACATGACATGTGGTGAACTCCCTGTGTGTACTGTACATTAGAGCAATGTCAAAGTGACTGCATGCACTTTCTTCATCATTGCTACTGAAACTCCCCGCCCCTTCCCCCTCCCTCTAAAGATAGAATAACACTCAAAATAATACAGCTATCCAGTACACACTGGACCTCTGTCATGAGTTGCCATGCCATCCTAAGAGTTAATGTGACATTACTGAACACATGGAGGAGAGCAATCAACAAGGGATGTCTAGTATCAAGGTGGTACAGCTCAAACGTGATTTAAATTCATGGATTAGTGTGCCTGCATGTGCACTGGTTCAGGAGTAATTTTAAGGGTTTAGTATGTAAATGGTCACCCTCGATATCAAGGTAAAAGCTGTTATTAGCATACATGGCTAAATGTCCAAAAGAAGAACCTTCAGGACTAACTATGGTATGCAGAAGCAGCAGCTGCGTCAGACAGAACCAGTTGCTGTGGGAGCCTTTTGCTCACTTGAATCATGCTCAGTTTGTCTGTGAGCCTCACCCCAGTGCACCTACTCAACTGTGGCTATGCCCTTGTACTAGCTATGAAGCTAAAACTGCAAATTTCAGCAATTAACTTCCCTTTCACAAACAACAGGAAGTCTGAAGTGCAGTGGAGTGTGGAGGGTGCTCTATAAAAGGCAGCTAGCTCTCTGGTGGACACATTACTGGGATCAGAGTAAATGATAAAGAAGAATGGAACAGGTCACAGCTGTGGGCAAGAAGACCACATTCTTCCTGCTGGTTCTGGCTGTTGCTGCCAGTGCTAAATCTCTGAACACTGATCAGCAGAACACTGCCATCACTGCTACTAGTGACAGACAGGTGAGGAGTGCACTGTGCATGTGAGGGAGTCTCTTGGGCTTAACACTACATATGCAGGTTCCCTGTATTACACTTCACACAAACAACACTCTCCCATTATACAGAAAAGGGCCGTACCGGCCATTCCTTTGAAGACCTGCACATCCAGCAATGCTGGGGAGATGTGGAAGGCAGGGGGAGGGGCACAGGTTGACTCCATTTGGGTCTGTCAGAACAGCAAGTGGATCCCTTATGAGTGAGTCACACAGATCATAACAAACATTAACACCTCTGTTTGTTTAAGACATCATATGTCAAGAGATAGCAGTAGAATTGCTTGCTATGTATGTCTGTCTGTATATCTGTCTACATGCATCCAGCCTGTTACCCTCCATTGGCAAGACTGACAGTGTACCTGCCTCCTCCTGCAAGGAGGTGAGGGATGTTCTCTCCAATGAGTGCTCAGGGAGACCCCAGAGTGGGACCTACTGGATCAACATGACTGACCAATGTACTGGAGACAACAAGACCATGAGGGTGGGTCAGAAACACACTTGTATTGGAGTGTAGCAAGTTGAAAGTGGGTTAGGTCCAAACATGGTTCAGATAAAAAAGATGACCAAAGTGTAGTCAATCATGTACTATCTCTTCCACAAGCTCACACTCCATTCACAGCACCACTACACAGTGTGTCTCTGTGTTACACACTCTACAGGTGTATTGTGACATGGGCCTGGATGGAGGGGGCTGGACCATGGTGTGGAAGCACTCATACATGGAGGTTCTCCCACTCACCACAGCCATGTACTACTTCAGCCAACACTACAGGGAGTGCTCCAACATGGAGGCAGGGTGGTGCAATATACCAAATAAGGGACACTTTCAGCCAACAGAGATGATGATAGCAGGTTACCACAACAAGAGCGTGGTGTGGGCCTACAAGGGATGGTTCAACTGGAACATTGACCACGACTGGACAGGAGGAGTGCTGATCGAGCCAAAGCAAATTGTGGACACATGTACATATAGACACTGGTCATTAGGAATACCACCAGCTCCAAGTGCTCATGGTGGAGACAGACGTCTTCTGGGGATAGCATTTGACAAACACAGTCCAGACAACTACCTTGCGAACTGTGTTACCATTCAGGGGCAATTCACAAATCCTGGTGAATGTCGTCATGCCGACTGTGTGGGTTGGTCCTCCCCTCTTGTCAGGCAGCAGATGACTGTGGTCATTTACATTCGCTAGCACAAAGTGATTTCAAGACATAATACGTACCAACTTACACAAGTATAGCCAAGTGTGTGAACAATGTGCGTAGAAACACTAAACACTAAATTTGTTGATCATTTAGAAGTAGCAGTTATAATGTACAGTATCTAACATTGATGACTGCCACTGGTGCAAAGTATATGCATAGTCTAAATGGACTAAAGGACACCTAATGTAACCTGTGCCAATATCCACACAAGGTATCCACAGCCATAGACCACAAATGCAGGTAAGTGTACTTGCTGGTAATCTAACACACTAAACCTACAACAATGACAACAACAACAACAACAACAACAAAGACACTGTGGTGGCCAAACAAATTTCTATTGCAAACATACGTTGTTGACTTGAGCACTGTCAATAACTGGTGCTCAATTGCGAAGTACACACTGACTGTAACAGTCTCACTAGAACACAAGTGTGTACATATGGGAGCACAGCCAGAAGGGGCCACACACTGTGTCTGCATGTAAGGACAATTGAGGGACTGTAACTCTGACTGTCTATAACACAGTGCATGTCAAGAGAAGAACAATACACTGGTTCTGTCTATTCACTTGTACGTGACACGTGTGTGTGTGTGTGCGTGCGTGTTGTGCGTGTGTGTGTGTGTGTGTGTGTGCGTGTTGTGCGTGTGTGTGTATGTGTGTGTGCGTGTGTGCGTGTGTGTGTGTGTGTGTGTGTGTGTGTGCTATGTCAGTGAGTTAATGTGTGCATGTGCATGTGTCCATATGCATGTACACAGTACATGTGCGTGTTGTGCGTGTGTGTGTATGTGTGTGTGCGTGTGTGCGTGTGTGCATGTTGTGTGTGTGTGTGTGTTTGTGTGTGTGTGTGCATGTTGTGTGTGTGTGTGTGCATGTGTGTGTGCGCGCGCGCGTGTGTTTGTGTATGTGTGTGTGTTTGTGTGTGTGTGTGTGTGTGTGTGTGTGTGTGTGTGTGTGTGTGTGTGTGTGTGTGTGTGTGTGTGTGTGTGTGTGTGTGTGTGTGTGTGTGTGTGTGTGTGTGTGTTGTGTGTGTGTGTGTGTGTGTGTGTGTGTGTGTGTGAGTAGGTAGAGGTCATTGGGACTAGAGGATGACCTCAATAACAAAGCACAGTGAGGTGGTGGACCAGAAATTCATTTCTCTTCTGACACTGAACTAACCTAATGCAAATAAACATGTTGACGCATAAAATAACAGGAATATCTATGTAAACATATCAGTGAATAATATTTCAACTGACATGACATGTGGTGAACTCCCTGTGTGTACTGTACATTAGAGCAATGTCAAAGTGACTGCATGCACTTTCTTCATCATTGCTACTGAAACTCCCCGCCCCTTCCCCCTCCCTCTAAAGATAGAATAACACTCAAAATAATACAGCTATCCAGTACACACTGGACCTCTGTCATGAGTTGCCATGCCATCCTATGAGTTAATGTGACGTTAACGACCACATGGAGGAGAGCAATCAACAAGGGATGTCTAGTATCAAGGTGGTACAGCTCAAACGTGATTTAAATTCATGGATTAGTGTGCCTGCATATGCACTGGTTCAGGAGCAATTTTAAGGGTTTAGTATGTAAATGGTCACCCTCGATATCAAGGTAAAGCTGTTATTAGCATACATAGCTAATTGTCCAAAAGAAGAACCTTCAGGACTAACAATGGTATGCAGAAGCAGCAGCTGCTTCAGACAGAACCAGTTGCTGTGGGAGCCTTTTGCTCACTTGAATCATTCACAGTTTGTCTGTGAGCCTCACCCCAGTGCACATACTCAACTGTGGCTATGCCCTTGTAGAAGCTATGAAGCTAAAACTGCACATTTCAGCAACTTCCCTTTCACAAACAACAGGAAGTCTGGAGTGCAGTAGAGTGTGGAGGGTGCTCTATAAAAGGCAGCTAGCTCACTGCTGGATACATTACTGGGATCAGAGTAAATGATAAAGAAGAATGGAACAGGTCACAGCTGTGGGAAAGAAGACCGCATTCTTCCTGCTGGTTCTGGCTGTTGCTGCCAGTGCTAAATCTCTGAACACTGATCAGCAGAACACTGCCATCACTGCTACTAGTGACAGACAGGTGAGGAGTGCACTGTGCATGTGAGGGAGTCTCTTGAGCTTAACACTACATATGCAGGTTCCCTGTATTACACTTCACACGAACAACACTCTCCCATTATACAGAAAAGGGCCGTACCGTCCTTTCCTTTGAAGACCTGCACATCCAGCAATGCTGGGGAGATGTGGAAGGCAGGGAGAGGGGCACAGGTTGACTCCATTTGGGTCTGTCAGAACAACAAGTGGATCCCTTACGAGTGAGTCACACACCACAGATCATAACAAACATCAACACCTCTGTTTGTCTAAGACACCACATGTCAAGAGATAGCAGTAGAATTGTTGGCTATGTATGTCTGTCTGTGTATTTGTCTGCATGTATCCAGCCTGGTACCCTCCATTGGCAAGACTAACAGTGTACCCGCCTCCTCCTGCAAGGAGGTGAGAGATGTTCTCTCCAACGAGTGCTCAGGGAGACCCCAGAGTGGGACCTATTGGATCAACATGACCAACCCTCACAACGGACACAAGAAGACCATGAGGGTGGGTCAGAAACACATTTGTATTGGGGTGTAGCAAGTTGAAAGTGGGTTAGGTCTAAACATGGTTCAGATATAGATGACCCAAGTTTAGTCAATCATGTACTATCTCTTTCACAAGCTCACACTTCATTCACAACACCACTACACAGTGTGTCTCTGTGTTACACACTCTACAGGTGTATTGTGACATGGGACTGGATGGAGGGGGCTGGACCATGGTGTGGAAGCACTCATACATGGAGGTTCTCCCACTCACCACAGCCATGTACTACTTCAGCCAACACTACAGGGAGTGCTCCAACATGGAGGCAGGATGGTGCAATATACCAAATAAGGGACACTTTCAGCCAACAGAGATGATGATAGCAGCTTACCACAACAAGAACGTGGTGTGGGCCTACAAGGGATGGTTCAACTGGAACATTGACCGCGACTGGACAGGAGGAGTGCTGGTGGAGCCAAAGCAAGTTGTGGATAACTGCCCACATACCACTTGGACATCTGGCAAACCACCAGCTCCGAGTACTGGTAGTGGAGACAGACGTCTCCTGGGGATAGCATTTGACAAGCGCAGTCCTGACAAATACCTTGAGAATTGTGACACCATACATGGTACATTTAACAATCCTAGCGATTGTCGCTTTCATGACTGTGCATGGAACACAAGGAACACTCCATCCACATTAGTGAAGAAACAAATGACAGTTGTCATATACATCCGTTAGTGGAGTATCAGCTACTGTATAACTTTGGATTTACAATAAATCAACTGATATGAACATAATACTAGCAGTGACATTAATTAGGCTAGTTACCATTTGTACGTATTGTACTCGAACTGTGTGGATATTGAACCAAGCAGATGACAATCCAATACAACATACTAGTTTGGTTAATGTTCTGAAGTACAGTATATGCATGCAGGTGGTACCAGGTGCCCTTAAAACATGGAATAGCAATAAGAATGGCAGACCATTTGTGTGCAAACAACTCTTAAGCCAAACGATTCACCAATACTAAGGAAAATGGACACACAACGAACAACTAAATCAAAATAAAACTATTTGCAGATAGTCCCTTTGTACATAGCAGTAGCCTAATAGGCTTTTGTCAAGTAAAAGCTTGAGATAAAAGTGACAATGGCTGTGGATCCACTAGAAGAGGAGCCTACGTTGGCTCATTTGAGTGGCATGCACCTGTACCATACATCCCAACAAATAGGACAGCTCTGTGAACATTGTATTTCAAAAGAGATGTCAACTGGTAAACACCAGTCTATGTAGGAGCACTGCCACAAACGACCATACACACAAGTAGGGACTGCATAAAACATTGCAACTACTGTATGTGTACAGTAGATGAGGAACCAGCCTCCCAGCCCTTGAAGAACAATGTCACTTCCCATGAACACTCCAATTATTGTTAGAATTCACAATGTCCAATACACACCGGACCTGTGTCATGAGTTAACTTGTCAGTCTATGACTTGAGGTGACATTACAAACCAATACAGAGGAGTATCAAAGTGGTACACACATACTTTATGAGGTCAATGGATAAGAACACAAATCAAACAAGAACAAAATCAAACTTTGTGTTGTGATGTGTGTATGTCCACGTTAGAGGACATAAATGCATGTTTCTATGTGGTAGACTGAGTGTGAATGTGTGTGTGTGTGTGTGTGTGTGTGTGTGTGTGTGTGTGTGTGTGTGTGTGTGTGTGTGTGTGTGTGTGTGTGTGTGTGTGTGTACATACTTATGTGTGTATGCTTCTATGAGTGATCTGCACACAAGTACCACACAGCCAATCACTGCTGGTAGTCCAACTTCTTTAGGTGTACAACAGACAAGGACAGTGATTCAGGCCACTCCAAGAGTGTGTGCCACTTCAGTGAACAGTGTGTCTGCAATGTGTACTGTATATATTGGTCCACTAGACATTTAAATGAATTGCTAACAACATTCCCATCACAAACAACAGGAAGTCTGGAGTGCAATACCATGTGGAGAGTGTCTATAAAAAGCAGCTTGTTCTCTGCTGGACACATTACTGTGATCAAAGTGAAGGACAAAGAAGTATGGAACAGGTCACAACCATGGGCAAGACAACCACTTTCTTTCTGCTGGCTCTGGCTGTTTCTACCAGTGCTAACTCTCTGAACACTGCCATCACTGCTACCAGTGAAAGACAGGTGAGATGTGTACTGTACATGTGAGGTTGTCTATGTGTAAGACCTTACAATTCGCACACTTCCTACTACAACATTTCCTTTTCTACAGAGAAGAGCCGTACCGTCCTTCCCTTTGAAGGCCTGCACATCCAGCAATGCTGGGGAGATGTGGAAGGCAGGGGGAGGGGCACAGGTTGACTCCATTTGGGTCTGCCAGAACAACAAGTGGATCCCTTACGAGTGAGTCACACCCACCCATCACTACACACCACACACCACACATCACAGCAAAAACTAACACCTCTGTCTGTCTAAGACAATGCGTGTCCACAGATTAGCAATAGACTTGCTGGCTACGTATGTCTGTCTGTCTGTCTGTCTGTCTGTCTGTCTGTGTGTATGCAGGTTGACTCCCTCTATTGGTAAGACTGACAGTGTAGCTGCCTCCTCCTGCAAGGAGGTGAGGGATGTTCTCTCCAACGAGTGCTCAGGGAGACCCCAGAGTGGGACCTACTGGATCAACATGACTGACCAATGTACTGGAGACAACAAGACCATGAGGGTGGGTCAGAAACACACTTGATTAAGTGTGCACCAAGTTGAAAGCAGGGTTAGGTCTAAACATGACACAGGTCAAGCTACAAATGGAGACTGAGGAAATGCACACCTCAACCATAATATCTACAATGTAGTCAATTATGTAGTATCTCTTCCACAAGCTCACACTCCATTCACAACACCACTACATAGTGTGTCTCTGTGTTACACACTCTACAGGTGTATTGTGACATGGGCCTGGATGGAGGGGGCTGGACCATGGTGTGGAAGCACTCATACATGGAGGTTCTCCCCCTCACCACAGCCATGTACTACTTCAGCCAACACTACAGGGAGTGCTCCAACATGGAGGCAGGATGGTGCAATATACCAAATAAGGGACACTTTCAGCCAACAGAGATGATGATAGCAGCTTACCACAACAAGAACGTGGTGTGGGCCTACAAGGGATGGTTCAACTGGAACATTGACCACGACTGAACAGGAGGAGTACTGGTGGAGCCAAAGCAAGTTGTGGACACATGTACACAGAAAGTGGGCACTCCACCAGCTCCAAGTGCTGGTAGCGGAAACAGACGTTTCCTGGGGATAGCATTTGATAAATACACTCCAGATAACTACCTTTACAATTGTGACACCATGTATGGTTCATTCAACAATCCCACTGATTGCCGCTTTCATAACTGTGCCTCGAATACAAGGAACACTCCATCCACAATTGTGAACAAACAAATGACAGTTGTCATATACATCCGTTAGTGGAACAGCAGCTGTAACTTTGGATGTACAATAAGCAATATGAATACCCTAGTAGTGTGTTGAATTAGATTACATTTGTACTGCACTTGTTTAAACTGTGCAAATATTTTGTTTAACACTGAGTCTGTATCAAATAGTAACCCAAAGCAACATACTGTGCTGCTAATGCTGTGGAATATCTACATATAATGTGGGTGTGTACTGTGCGTGTGGTCACGTACATGTGTACATATGTGTGTGTTTCGAGTTTCTGTGTGTCTGCCTGTAACACCCGAGGGTGTGTACCTGATGGTGTGGTTTTATATGTGATAGCCTGTGTTTGTCTACATGTGTGCGTGTGTGTTGTGTGCTGTACAGTATGCTGTTAGTGGTGTGTTTGTGTGACTTGTACATATTGAAACATCAGCAAACTGCTTTCTGTGGAAAACTGACAAGGATATGCCTCAGACTATACTGAGTACTTAATACAGTACATGAGACAGAAAATTTAACTTATATATCTCAAGTGAAGCTGACACTTAGGCTGACCTGTTGGCCATGGCAGTGTACGCCGTTGGCTTGCAACCTCTGATCCACAGTTGAAAGGGGATGTGACACAGGTATGGTATGCTAATGATGAATCTGTCGGAATGGTGGACAGGCTGCAGTCAACTGCTTGGGTATCACCTCAACCCCTGGAAAGACGTGCCATTTTGAATTTGAAATAGGTTAGAACTTTAACGTAGAATGTGCTACATCATGTCAATTTTGAACAAAGTTTAGACGTCTCTCATATGAGGAAAGCAGTTATTTCCTCTCTTTGTGCACTCACTAAGGAGCTCCTAAGGTGCAAGATTCATTCAATGAGGACAATCAACAAGATATGCTAAGTATAAAGATATGCTAAGTATCAAAACAGTACGCACACACTCCACGATTCCAACGGATGATAACACAAATCAAAGTAGCCACACTTGAAGTGTTGACATCCACGTGGGTTGGGATACAAGTAAATATAGTATGCATGCTTCCACGTCAGACTCTGCGTGTATGTGTGTATGTTTGTGTGTACATGCATGCATGTGTGTAATCTACACGTCTTCTTGAGTGATTTGCACACACCTAGAAGGGATAACTGTTTGAGGCAAAGTTCTTCCAGTGAACAACAGTAATTATGGACAGTGATTCAAACACTCTGAAAAATCGAACCATAGACACACTGTGTGTCTATGATGGAATGTGCACTGGGGTCTTGTAGTTGTTCTATGGACATGCTAACAAATTCCTTTTACAAGCAACAGGAACTCTGAAGTGCAGTGGAGTGTGGAGGGTGCTCCATAAAAAGCAGCTAGCTCTCGGACAGATTACTGGGATCAGAGTGATTGCTAAAGAAGAATGGAACAGGTCACAGCTGTGGGCAAAAAGACCACTTTCTTCCTGCTGGTTCTGGCTGTTGCTGCCAGTGCTAAATCTCTGAACACTGCTCAGCACAACACTGCCATCACTGCTACTAGTGACAGACAGGTGAGGAGTGCACTGTGCATGTGAGGGGGTCTCTTGGGCTTAACACTACATATGCAGGTTCCCTGTATTACACATCACACGAACAACACTCTCCCTTTCTACAGAAAAGGGCCGTACCGGCCTTTCCTTTGAAGGCCTGCACATCCAGCAATGCTGGGGAGATGTGGAAGGCAGGGGGAGGGGCACAGGTTGACTCCATTTGGGTCTGCCAGAACAACAAGTGGATTCCTTACGAGTGAGTCACACCCACACATCACAACACACCACACACCACAACGAACATCGACACCTCTGTTTGTCTAAGACACCACATGTCAAGAGATAGCAGTTTGCTATGTATGTCTGTCTGTCTTTCTATCCATGTCCAGTCTGGTACCCTCTATTGGCAAGACTGACAGTGTATCTGCCTCCTCCTGCAAGGAGGTGAGGGATGTTCTCTCCAACGAGTGCTCAGGGAGACCCCAGAGTGGGACCTACTGGATCAACATGACTGACCAATGTACTGGAGACAACAAGACCATGAGGGTGGGTCAGAAACACACTTGTTTACAGTAGGAGTGCACTAGCTGAAAGTGGGGTTAGGTCTAAACATGAGACACATGAAGCTACAAATGGAGACTGAAGAAATGCACACCTCAACCTGTCTGTAATATAGTCAATTATGTATTATCTCTTTCATAAGCTCACACTCCATTCACAACACCACTACACAGTGTGTCTCTGTGTTACACACTCTACAGGTGTATTGTGACATGGACCTGGATGGAGGGGGTTGGACCATGGTGTGGAAGCACTCCTACATGGAGGTTCTCCCCCTCACCATAGCCATGTACTACTTCAGCCAACACTACAGGGAGTGCTCCAACATGGAGGCAGGATGGTGCAACATACCAAATAAGGGACATTTTCAGCCAACAGAGATGATGATAGCAGCTTACCACAACAAGAACGTGGTGTGGGCCTACAAGGGATGGTTCAACTGGAACATTGACCACGACTGGACAGGAGGAGTGCTGGTGGAGCCAAAGCAAATTGTGGATAACTGCCCACATACCACTTGGACATCTGGCAAACCACCAGCTCCAAGTACTCATAATGGAGACAGACGTCTCCTGGGGATAGCATTTGACAAGCACTCCCCAGACAACTACCTTGGCAATTGTGACACCATATATGGTACATTTAACAATCCTGGTGATTGTCGTTTTCATGACTGTGCAGGAAACACAAAGAACTCTCCATCCACAATCTTTGACCAACAAATGACAATTGTCATATACATCCGTTAGTGGAACAGTAGCTGTACAGTAACTTTGGATGTACAATAACCAATACCAAAATACAGTAGTAGTGCATTTAAACAGAGATGTGGATAAAATAATATTGTGTACATGGGGTACAGATCAGTACAGTGCCTACACACACTGCAGCTCTGTCAACGATTGTCCGTACTGTGGATGATGGCAAATAGAAGTTAGTCTCATGTAGTAGGTGTTTCGCCAGCTGTGGCAACAAAGGCCACAACTCGATTGGTGTGTAGCAGGCTGCTATGAAAAGGCTTTGCCTAGCGAAATCGCTCAAACTGCGAAGGCTAAAAACTCAGTGCCAAGTGAATCATGGCCTTCATTGCCACGGCTTGTGCTACACTGGTAGTTGTGGGCGGGCGGTTGCCTGGTAATGCGTGGGCGTAGAATGCAATTATTACCCCCTAGTTCCAGGGGGTCTCTGCACAAGCGGTGCATATGCAATGTACCAGACCCCTTTTCCCCGACCGATGACGTCATAATGTAAAGTGGAGGGGAACAGCGGTCTGGCTACGTGAGACTAATAGAAGTACACACGGGATCACAGTGTCCAATACATACTGGACATGTGTTATGAGCTCAATTGTCATCCTGTGAGTTAAGGTTACATTACAAACCAAATGGAGGGGGTCACGCAACAAGAGGTGCTCCGTATCAAGGTGGTACACACACACACTCTCCGTGAGGTCAACGGATGAGAACACAAACCAAACAACAATAACACCATTATTTAGTATTCACATTTACATCAATACACAATGATGGTCAACTTGAAAGGGAATGATACATATAAGGAAAGGAGTATAGAAGAAACAGAGATGAATACGTAGATGAGAGCACAAATGCGTGTGCATGTACTGTATGGGTGTGTAGTTAAAGTATATTGTGTGTATGAACCAGTATGTACAGTACACCACATCTGTGTGCAACTACAGTAGTACTGTAAGTGGACAATAACAATATGAGACACTGGAACTAACTTCATATAAACAAACATGTTGACATAAGCACCATCCATAAAATAACAAAACAGGTACCAACAGAGATGTGGATAAACAAGTACACATCAACACTACCCAAGGGGACTGCACTCACTGTGTCATGTAAATCAATGTTTGTAAGGTGAGTTGTGTGACGAGGAATTGCTACACCTTGATGTGGTGAAGAACAATGCTCATTAGAAGGAACAAACACAATCAAAAAGCTATGCACACATGTACACAGTGGAGATGTGCTATGCATTGACAACATACTCCCACTACACAAGCAGTGGAGGACACTTTACATGGCATGGTAAGGGTTGTGACATGCACACACACTCCATACAGACAACAGCTTAAGACAATAAGTATATAATTATACAAAAACTCCACAATTCACGTCCTGACAAGCACATGTGCATGTGTGAGTTCATGTCTACATACCAAAAGGAAATGCATTCACGCATGAGTGGGTAACCGGTTGGCCCTTCAAAACTACAAAAGAAGCAGCAGCAACAAACTTCCTCCAATAGTTAACAGAAAATGCATACAGTGATTCAAGCCAACATACTGTAGAACAGCACACCTGCATGTGTACTGGTCCACTAATCAGTTTAAGGAATTGCTAACAACATTCCCTTCACAACAACAGGAAATCCTGAGTGCTGTGGAGTGTACACAATGAGGGATGGAGGAATATAAAGGCAGCCAGCTCATTGCTTGAAACAGCTAGAGAAGAAGGAAGAATGGAACAGGTCAAAGCTATGGGCAAGAAGATCACTTTCTTCCTGTTGGTTCTGGCTGTTGCTGCCAGTGCTAAATCTCTGAACACTGATCAGCAGAACACTGCCATCACTGCTACCAGTGACAGACAGGTGAGAAATTTGGGAGTGTAAAGCTTAAATGATTATGCATACATCATTCACATCAACTCATCACATCAACTGCATTCTCCATTTCTACAGAGAAGGAAGGGGCCGTCATTCCCTTTGAAAGCTTGTACATCCAGCAATGCTGGGGAGATGTGGAAGACAGGGGGAGGGGCACAGGTTGAATCCATTTGGGTCTGCCAGAACAACAAGTGGATCCCTTACCAGTGAGTCACACCCTCTCATCATTAAACACCACACACTTAGTCTACCACAAACACCATGCAGCACTTCTTTCTGTTTAAGACACTGCATGTCCATAAATAGCAATAAGGCAATTTGCTATGTCTGTCTGTCTGTCTGTCTGTCTGTATGCAGGTTGACTCCCTCCATTGGCAAGACTGACAGTGTACCTGCCTCCTCCTGCAAGGAGGTGAGGGATGTTCTCTCCAACGAGTGCTCAGGGAGACCCCAGAGTGGGACCTACTGGATCAACATGACTGAGCAATGTACTGGAGACAACAAGACCATGAGGGTGGGTCAGAAACACATGCTTTTAGGTGTGCAACAAGTTGAAAGTTGGGTTAGGTCTAAAATGGAGTTACAAATGGAGACTGAGTAAACACACACCTCAGCCATGATGTCTGCAATGTATCCAGTCACGTACTATCTCTTCCACAAGCTCACACTCCACTCACAACACCACTACACAGTGTGTCTCTGTGTTACACACTCTACAGGTGTATTGTGACATGGGCCTGGATGGAGGGGGCTGGACCATGGTGTGGAAGCACTCATACATGGAGGTTCTCCCCCTCACCACAGCCATGTACTACTTCAGCCAACACTACAGGGAGTGCTCCAACATGGAGGCAGGATGGTGCAACATACCAAATAAGGGACACTTTCAGCCAACAGAGATGATGATAGCAGCTTACCACAACAAGAACGTGGTGTGGGCCTACAAGGGATGGTTCAACTGGAACATTGACCACGACTGGACAGGAGGAGTACTGGTGGAGCCAAAGCAAATTGTAGACACATGTACATTGAGAGACTGGTCATTAGGAATACCACCAGCTCCGAGTGCTGCTGGTGGAGACAGACGTCTCCTGGGGATAGCATTTGACAAACACAGTCCAGACAACTACCTTATGGAGTGTGTTACCATAAATGGGCACTTCACAAATCCTGGTGACTGTCGTCATGCCGATTGTGTGGGTTGGTCCGCCCCCCTTGTCAGGCAGCAGATGACTGTGGTCATTTACATTCGCTAGCACAAGGTGATTTCAAGACATAATACATACCAACTTACACAAGTATAGCTACAGTAAGTGTGTGAACAATGTGCGTAGAAACACTAAACATTAATTTGTTGATCATTTAGAAGTAGCAGTTATAATGTACAATATCTAACATTGATGACTGCCACTGTTACACACGTATACTGTTAACAATGGTTATGTATCCACTAGAAGAGGAGCCTACGTTGGCTCATTTGAGTGGCATGCACCCGTACCATACATCCCAACAAAGGACAGTTCTGTGAACATTGTATTTCAAAAGAGATGTCAACTGGTAAACACCAGTCTATGTAGGAGCACTGCCACAAACGACCATACACACAAGTAGGGACTGCATAAAACATTGCAATCTACTGTATGTGTACAGTAGATGAGGAACCAGCCTCCCAGCCCTTGAAGAACAATGTCACTTCCCATGAACACTACAATTATTGTTATAATTCCAATACACGCTGGACCTGTGGCATGAGTTAACTTGTCACTCTATGACTTGAGGTGACATTACAAACCAATACAGAGGATGACATTCACAGGAGGTGCTAAGTATCAAAGTGGTCAAACAAGATCAAAATCAAACTTTGTGTTGTGATGTGTGTATGTCCACGTTGTGTGTGTGTGTGTGTGCACGTGTGTGTGTGTGTGTGTGTGTGTGTGTGTGTGTGTGTGCACGTGTGTGTGCGTGTGTGTGTGTGTGCATTCTTATGTGTGTATGAGTGCTCTGCACACAAGTACCACACAACTAATTACTGCTGGTAGTCCAACTTCTTCAGGTGTACAACAGACAAGGACAGTGATTCAGGCCACTCCAAGAGTGTGTGCCACTTCAGTGAACAGTGTATCTGCAATGTGTACTGTATAGATTGGTCCACTAGACATTTAAATGAATTGCCAACAACATTCCCATCACAAACAACAGGAAGTCTGGAGTGCAATACCATGTGGAGAGTGTCTATAAAAAGCAGCTTGTTCTCTGCTGGACACATTACTGTGATCAAAGTGAAGGACAAAGAAGTATGGAACAGGTCACAACCATGGGCAAGACGACCACTTTCTTTCTGCTGGCTCTGGCTGTTTCTACCAGTGCTAACTCTCTGAACACTGCCATCACTGCTACCAGTGAAAGACAGGTGAGATGTGTACTGTACATGTGAGGTTGTCTATGTGTAAGACCTTACAATTCGCACACTTCCTACTACAACATTTCCCTTTCTACAGAGAAGAGCCGTACCGTCCTTCCCTTTGAAGGCCTGCACATCCAGCAATGCTGGGGAGATGTGGAAGGCAGGGGGAGGGGCACAGGTTGACTCCATTTGGGTCTGCCAGAACAACAAGTGGATCCCTTACGAGTGAGTCACACCCACCCATCACTACACACTACACATCACAACAAACATTAACACCTCTGTTACTCATCATGTCACGAGTACTTGATTTGGTCACAGTGTCTATCTGTCTGTCTGTCTGTCTGTACACAGGTTGACTCCCTCTATTGGCAAGACTGACAGTGTACCTGCCTCCTCCTGCAAGGAGGTGAGGGATGTTCTCTCCAACGAGTGCTCAGGGAGACCCCAGAGTGGGACCTACTGGATCAACATGACCAACCCTCACAACGGAGACAACAAGACCATGAGGGTGGGTCAGAAACACACTTGCCTAAGAGTGCACCAAGTTGAAAGTAGAGATTGGGTCTAAACATTGCCATAGATGAAGCTACAAATGGAGACTGAGTAAATGAACACCTCAACCATAATGTCTGTAATGTAGTCAATTATGTGCTATCTCTTCCACAAGCTCACATTCCATTCACAACACCACTACACAGTGTGTCTCTGTGTTACACACTTTACAGGTGTATTGTGACATGGGCCTGGATGGAGGGGGTTGGACCATGGTGTGGAAGCACTCATACATGGAGGTTCTCCCCCTCACCACAGCCATGTACTACTTCAGCCAACATTACAGGGAGTGCTCCAACATGGAGGCAGGATGGTGCAATATACCAAATAAGGGACACTTTCAGCCAACAGAGATGATGACAGCAGCTTACCACAACAAGAACGTGGTGTGGGCTTACAAGGGAAGGTTCAACTGGAACATTGACCACGACTGGACAGGAGGAGTACTGGTGGAGCCAAAGCAAGTTGTAGACACATGTACAAACAGAGCGCATGCATTTGGCAAACCACCAGCTCCGAGTGCTCATATAACTGGTGGAGACAGACGTCTCCTGGGGATAGCATTTGACAAGCACAGTCCAGACAACTACCTTCGCAATTGTGATACCATACATCGCTCATTCGATAATCCTGGGGACTGTCGCTTTCATGACTGTGCAGCAAACACAAGGAACTCTCCATCTACAATCTTTGACAAACAAATGACAGTTGTCATATACATCCGCTAGTGAAACAGTAGCTGTAACTTTGGACGTACAAAAACAATAACAAAATACAGTAGTAGTGTGTTAAATACATCTATTAGATTACACTTGTACTGCACTCATTTAATCTGTGTGGATACCTGTATTAGATTAGGACCCAAGGTGACATACTGTGCTGCTAATGATATGGAATATCTATATATGTGGGTGGGTACCTGTGGGTGTGGTCATGTGCATGCGTTTTGTGTTTCTGCATGTCCATCTGTACGTCTGTTAGTATGGTGTGAACACATGCGGGTGCATACGTACTTGATGCATGGTATGGTTATATTCATGTGTTATTGTGTTGTGTGTCTGTCTATACATGTGTGTGTGTGTGTGTGCATGTGAGTGCGTGTTGTGTGCGCTGCATGTTGTCTGTGGTGTGTTTGTGCGACTTGCATGTTAAGCATTCATTAGTACATTGCCTTTGTAACATTTAATCATCAATGACTCAGACTACAGTAGGTACTTTCTGCAGATGCGCAAAATGCCGTACAAAATATGTGAAATGAATATGTGTGTATGCTACTGGTGGAGTGCACGCACGCATGCATGCATGCCAACACACACACACGTACATACACACACACACACACACACACACACACACACACACACACACACACACACACACACACACACACACACACACACACACACACACACACACACACACACACAACCTGTCAGTAGCGATCCCTTTAGTGCTATGTACTCTCTCCTTGATAATAGCAAGGTGTGTGTGAGGTGTGTCTGTATGCATGACCCGTACACAGCCGAAGTGATTCAACAGATTACACCAAATTCCCTCCACTAGATACATGTGTACCACAATCATTGGACAGTGACTCAACTACACAGAAATTAATTCTGAAGTAAATGGTTTATTATAAACAGGGTCAGCTGGGGTCAGCAGAGAAGGTAAGGTTCATTAATTCTGAACAAAGATAAATATTGACTGCAGCCAATGAACTGGCCATTTCAGCTACTGCAACAGACTAAGAGAAAGAATGAGAAGATGGTATTTGCATCATAACACGTATACAGATGACTCTGGAGTCTTGATTGACATAGACAAGACTACCAAAAACAGCTAAGCAAAAGATAACTGCACAGAACTAAGTGATGGCTGCAGATTGGGACAGTCATATGTAACCAATTTGATTAGACACACACAGTGCATGTGGTGGGAGCTGCACATTTGTAGGAATTCACATGAAACTCAAACTGGCTGTGATGACAGCTGTTTTGAAGCCATGGGTTCACTAATTCCTTTGAGACCAAGCAACAGCAAAGTGTGGAGGGTGTCCTATAAAAGGCAGCTAGCTCTCCGCCAGGTAACATTACTGGGATCAAAGTGAACAATATACAAGAATGGAAAAGGTTACAGCAGTGGGCAAGAAGACCGCTGTCCTCCTGCTGGTTCTGGCTGTTGCTGCCAGTGCTACATCTCTGAACACTGATCAGCAGAACACTGCCATCACTGTTACTAGTGACAGACAGGTGAGGAGTGAACTGTACACTTGAGCAAGTCACTTGATGATTCAAATGTTTGTGCAAAGTAACCTTACAGCACAATACACACCCTACCACAACACTCCCCTCTCTACAGAGAAGGGCCGTACCATCCTTCCCAAAGAAGGCCTGCACATCCAGCAATGACGGGGAGATGCGGAAGGCAGGGGAAGGGGCGCAGGTTGACTCCATTTGGATCTGCCAGAACAACAAGTGGATCCCTTACCAGTGAGTCACACCCTCCCATCACTACACACCACACACCACAACAAACACTAGCACTTCTATTTGTTTAAGACACTGCATGTCCAAAGACTAACATTATTGGGCGATTTTGCTACGTATGTCTGTCTGTCTGTCTGTCTGTATGCAGGTTGACTCTCTCTATTGGCAAGGCTGACAGTGTACCCGCCTCCTCCTGCAAGGAGGTGAGAGATGTTCTCTCCAACAACTGCTCATCAGAGAGACCCCAGAGTGGGACCTACTGGATCAACATGACTGACCAATGTACTGGAGACAACAAGACCATGAGGGTGGGTCAGAAACACACTTGCCTAAGAGTGCACCAAGTTGAAAGTGGGGTTAGGTCTAAACGTGACACAGACGGAGTTACAAATGGAGACAGTGTAAATGCACACCTCAACCATAATGTCTGTTAATGTAAACCTCAGCCATAATATCTGCAATACATCTAGTCATGTACTATCTCTCCCACAAGCTCACACTCCATTCACAACACCACTACACAGTGTGTCTCTGTGTTACACACTCTACAGGTGTATTGTGACATGGACCTGGATGGAGGGGGTTGGACCATGGTGTGGAAGCACTCCTACATGGAGGTTCTCCCCCTCACCACAGCCATGTACTACTTCAGCAAACATTACAGGGAGTGCTCCAACATGGAGGCAGGATGGTGCAACATACCAAATAAGGGACACTTTCAGCCAACAGAGATGATGATAGCAGCTTACCACAACAAGAATGTGGTGTGGGCCTACAAAGGATGGTTCAACTGGAACATTGACCGCGACTGGACAGGAGGAGTGCTGGTGGAACCAAAGCAAGTTGTAGACACATGTACAAACAGAGCGCATGCATTTGGGAAACCACCAGCTCCGAGTGCTCATTTAACTGGTGGAGACAGACGTCTCCTGGGGATAGCATTTGACAAGCACAGTCCAGACAACTACCTTGACAATTGTGACACCATATATCGTTCATTCGACAATCCTGGGGAATGCCGATTTCATGACTGTGCCTACGACACAAGGAAGTCTCCAACCACAATTGTGGGGAAACAGATGACAGTTGTCATATACATCCGTTAGTAGAACAGCAGCTGTAACTTTGGACGTACAATAGGCAAAATAGGCAATAGGAACATACGTAGATTAGCACTGTGTTAAATCCATTAGACTACTGTTGTACTGCACTCATTAAGGTGCAGTATGTAGCTAGGGAGGTTAATGTGATCTTTCAGAACTTTGCACTACTACACAGAACCATATGCAAGGGGGTTTGTTGGATTCCTACAAACCCCCTTCTAGGATTTAAAGTGCAAAATGTTATGAACCAAAACATTTTTAGTAGTCCAAAGACCTATTGAGGGTTAGAAGTATTAGAAGTATCGCTTTTTGAAGCTTTATCGCTGTGTTCTAGCAGCTCTAGTGACCATGTGTCCCATCCTCCATTTTGTTATGACGTCGTTTCCTGTCTTTCAGACATTTTTCCCCTAAAATGTACCCCCTTTTTCAAAACCCTACACACCATCCTAAATAAACAGTAGTGGACAAAACATGTAACTTTGTGCAATCCACAGGAACGCAAACAGGTACACACACACAACACACTCACGTTGACTGGATGAGTCCCTCTTCCACACCCCAGGCCACCCTCCGAGTTGCCTCTGCCATCTCATTCCGGGAGGTGTAGGCAAAACACACATTCAGTTTAGCCCTGTAAGACCACAGCCGACACCAACAGTCATACTGACAGTACATGACCACAGCAGACACCAACAGTCACACTGACAATGCATGACCACAGCAGACACCAACAGTCACACTGACAATACATGACCACAGCAGACACCAACAGTCACACTGACAGTACGTGACCACAGCAGACACCAACAGTCACACTGACAATACATGACCACAGCAGACACCAACAGTCACACTGACAGTACATGACCACAACAGACACCAACAGTCACACTGACAATACACGACCACAGCAGACACCAACAGTCACACTGACAGTACATGACCACAGCAGACGCCAACAGTCACACTGACAGTACATGACCACAGCAGACACCAACAGTCATACTGACAGTACATGACCACAGCAGACACCAACAGTCACACTGACAGTACATGACCACAGCAGACGCCAACAGTCACACTGACAGTACACGACCACAGCAGACACCAACAGTCACACTGACAGTACATGACCACAGCAGACGCCAACAGTCACACTGACAGTACATGACCACAGCAGACACCAACAGTCACACTGACAGTACATGACCACAGCAGACACCAACAATCACACTGACAGTACATGACCACAGCAGACACCAACAGTCACACTGACAGTACATGACCACAGCAGACACCAACAGTCACACTGACAGTACATGACCACAGCAGACACCAACAGTCACACTGACAGTACATGACCACAGCAGACACCAACAGTCACACTGACAGTACATGACCACAGCAGACACCAACAGTCACACTGACAATACATGACCACAGCAGACGCCAACAGTCACACTGACAGTACATGACCACAGCAGACACCAACAGTCACACTGACAGTACATGACCACAGCAGACACCAACAGTCACACTGACAATACATGACCACAGCAGACACCAACAGTCACACTGACAATACATGACCACAGCAGACACCAACAGTCACACTGACAATACATGACCACAGCAGACACCAACAGTCACACTGACAATACATGACCACAGCAGACACCAACAGTCACACTGACAATACATGACCACAGCAGACACCAACAGTCACACTGACATTGCAATACTCACACACAATCATATTACTGTTAACATAAGATGTCACTTGTGGACAACACTGTGCACAGATGAGACTATCACTCAGGCGAGCAACAAACTGTGTATATGTTACATCAAAGCTACATGCTTTGGAATCCCTACATATATACGTACTTGTAGTATGGTTTCTAGTGGGCGTCTGCATTCATTGGACTGGAACAGTGGATTGGACCATAGACCACTGTATTTAAAGCATGCATGTACAGCACTGTAATTGTTAACCATATTTGGACACGTGCCATCTGGATACACAAGTCTTTTCTATTGCCATTTGGTCTGCGCACAGATTGGAAAATGTTTCAGATCTGTTGCAGCAAGGGATGTTGAGCAACAAGAACTTCTTTCAATCCAGCTTCCTTCTGTATAGTGCTCACTACAGGTGTGCGTAGTAAACCTCACATGTCACATTATAAGACAGGTAAGGATGATCATACAAATGGACACCCTTACTTCTCACTGGGAGTATGACCAGCACACAGATCTGGACAGGTCAAATCCATGTAAAGCTAACAAACACCCTCAATTACTGGGTTAGTTCACACATCAGGCCACTCTGCTCCAGGAAAGGTAATGCAAACAGACTCCCCCACTCTCCCAAAGCCTACACTGTCAGGCCACCCCCTCCTCTGGACAACACATAGCCTGGCTGCTAATGTCATACCTGATGCACCTTCAAGGAGGATGCTTGCTAACTATGCTAAAACTAGCCTATTTACAGGTGTACAGCACACAACCAGTGTCAAGTGAGCCTCTGGTTGAGGAAAGCACAAACAGAGTATCAAGCTACCCTGTCCCCTGGCACTGTTCCTGGAAAATTAGAAGGGTCAGAACCTTTCCTAGCTGCTAGACCATACTTCTCATTACACCCCCGCATGTATTGAGATATATGGTCAACGGTTAGACTAGTCAGAACCTAGTCTTGCATAGCCAGACTGCTACCTCCCCTCCATTGTATATGATGACATCACGGTCGGGGAGAAAAATGGAGGAGAGAAAGTGGTTGGATACGCGAGACTAGTCAGAACCATACTGCATTGACAGACAAGATGACCTTGTCGCTCAAGATTCTCATGGCTGGTCTGAAAAGTTACCATCCACATGTGGGACAAAACGGCATGGGAAAGATCTATAAAACAATCTTGAGTTTAACAATTACCCACCTTGAATTGTCCTTGGTGAAGTTCACTGCCCTTGCTACTGCCACCATCACGTCTCTTGGCAACATCTGGAGGTCACCCAACACACGCACACGCACACCATGGTGCATCAGAACATCCCTACACAAAGTGGACAACGATCAGATGTACACTAAACAACACCATTAAAGCGGGTTTAGGGATAATTTCTAGTCAATACAGTCTTCATCAGGTATAAAACTGTTTTGTGCCTGATGACAATCTTTGTGGCCGCAACATCGTATTACAGTTGCATGTTTACACCATGAAGGCAGTATAGCTTATATCTTAAGCTGTGGTAATGAGTCACTATATATGATATCAGCTTAAACAATGTCAATGGCTTGTTGTAACTGACACTATAATAGGCGGAAGGGAGATTGGGCACATGGCAGGGGCAGGGTGTGACCCAAGCACAACTAAGCTGCTGAACCACCTCTATCTTTGCCGGCTGCCCCCACTCTTGTCCCATGCCCTTCCCATACTTGTGTGCTTGCATACAGCAGTGCTGCTAGTGTCAGTTGAGATTTAGCAGTTTAAAGCTATCATTGCGTGCCTCCTGGGCACCTTGTATGGTGAATAGCGCCACACTACATCACAGCACACAGGTTACTTGACTGCGTGAGGGCAGGTGGTGCGCATGCACACACACCCTTCCCTGCAGTATGGAGTTAATCTCATAACTGCCCCTGTCTGTCAGTCGCCATGCTATTCGATGCATGGGAGGGGGCGAACAAAATGGCAGCCGGCGGGCAAGGCCAGGTACAAGATGAGTATACAACTCTGCAGTACTCATACAGTACATCTGAAATGCACACACTTCTCATCCATGAGCTTTTCAAACTTCTTCTTGGCCAGTTCCATCAGGCAGTCCACTTCGTCCTGTGTGCGCTTGAAGTTCTCAATACTAAAGGCATACACTGTTACCTCCTCCACACCCAGGTTGAGGCACCAGTCCAGTGTCTAGACAGGCAGACGGACAAACAGACAGACAGATGATTATCTGAAATCTTGTATGTGCACAAATGACAGAGAACAGCCCTGCAATTCATAACTCTTCTCAAACCTCTGTCAGCTTGTCAAATCCCAGGATATGGCCAAGGGAGTGTTTCAGCTGATTCTTTCGTGCAAACCGGCGGTTTCCATCCATGATGAAGGCGATGTGGCGAGGAATGTGGCCACACTTTAGCACACGACAGCAAAGAGACTGCCAAAATCCCATTCCTCCTCCCCTGGAATCAGTGTCAGGGCTCCCGCGGAGCAATGCAGGGTTCTCTTCAGGAATCATCATAGATGAACTTCCGGCAGCCATCTTGTGAACCTAGATTGATTAGAACAAGGAATTTCCGTTATACAACGAGGCAAACAAGTCATCCTAGCCATTGTTGCTTGCAAGCCCATAACAAACTGACAGTTTATGACTAAACATGACAGAAGACATTTTAAGTGTTCAATTGCTCATTTACCTACAGGATGGTTGCTGCCCTCCAAGGGGATACAAGTTTGCGTGTGTCTCTGCTACAGTATGAGTGTGTCGCAACAGCCTCAACCCACATAGATGTATTCATGTACATTGCTAACATACAATGCACACACATATCCCAACACACTACATGTGTGCCACACGACAAGCTGCCCTAGTGGCCCAAGCTACTGGTTCTGACCAACTAATGATGATTGCTGGCACCAGGTATATGTAGACTGGCACACAAACACGTACGCACAATGTCTCACTGTCGGGTTGCAATGCACCGTGAACCTTTTTCGAGTATTTGTATAGACACACACACGTACGGTCAACCCAGGTCTTATTCTGTAGCTAGCTAACTGTGTAGAAATGTTGGAAGTGGTAATGTCTTTAGTTATACAGAACCGCAAACGTATACTTGGGATACACGACAACTTTAGGCGATATCTTAAACCTGTGCAAAGAGAGTGAAGGGTCCTTGGCAGGGCTGGCCGTTGGAGCGACTCACCTTAACTCTAGGAAGGGGATTCCCCTTGCGACTGAGCATACACTACAGTACACATGCCAGCTTGAATATGTCTACGCCTTTCTATTCGCACTGCATGCAGAGTATATGATTTCATGCACTGAGCAGTGTGTAGGTTAGGATTCAGAGACTGTCAACTGCAGAGGAGGCTTTCATTTTCCAGCATGTTGTCCTCAAAGTCTAGCACTTGTGAGTTGTTGTTGTTGCTGTAGCTAGCTAGCTACAGGAAGCTCTGGACAACTGAACAACAGCTTTTCCTGACTATAAATTGAACCTGGTCCAGCCAACAGCTACTATCTCAGCAATGTCATCAATCTAGCTAGCTAGCTAGATTGTCAAAGTTACAAATACAATGCTAACCATTTTGTCAAGGTTGCATGTAGCTAGAGCTAGCTAGCTATTGTTGACATGGCAACTAATCAGTAGGTTGGGAAGGGAAGGTCACTGTGTGAATCATCTGGAAGAGTGGGCGCGAGGTTCCTCTCCATGTAATGTTGCCATTGCAATGTATCAGTAAATCTTCCTTGTTGCACTCAGTCTTAAGTAGGCATGTAGCTATTCATCAATCTATGTCATGCATGCAACTTTCAGTGTGGGAGTTTATAATAGCTAGCTATAAAGTCTGCTCAACTTAACTCACTCCCTGACAAAGTCCACCCACTTTGAAGTATGCATGGAGCTCTTCATTGAAAATCATTGAAAGTTAAATCAGAGAATTCTAACAACCAATCTCATGCACTTTGTCATTAAATTGTCCCCTTATATCCTTTATGTTGAACACTTGAACAAGGATTGTGTGTTTCACTCATGAGTATAATAATTATTGGCAATCATGGCAAAGTACACACAGCATGTGTCCTATTGCTAGTGTACTATTCCTAAGATAATTATATTATTATTATATAGCTGGCCCTGTCTTCATTGAGTCTCTTTAAATTAACTGGTTGCACCTTCCAATCCTATGACTAATGGTCTGGCAGTGATGGTGCATGTATTCATTGTTCCACCAGTGCAGCTGCATTCAAAAGAGACGTCTCTCTTGTTAGCAAGAGTGATGTTAACCCTGAATGGTGCATAGTTGTGGTTCTCCATCTCGTACCACACTCCTTTACCGCCGGTGCCAATGCCAAGCTTGTTGGTACCAATTACAGGGTTGGAAAAGGCAATGGTGACTTCTGATCCGCCCATTCTGTATGTTACCAAACCAGAACATCCTTCAAGAGAACCGTCACTTTCATAGCACAGTATGACACCAGGTTTGTTGAAAGAAATGACCTCAGGCCAGCTGAATCCATCTGCAACACGACCTGTATCAAACCATTCATCCGCATACGTCATATCATAGCTAGTCAGGTTCTTTACGTCCAACTTGACATTATGCGTCTTCACCATCTTGCCACTGATTCACTAGTAGCTTCTTCCAGCAACATGCTGCTTACTCTGTGCTGATTGCTGTGTTTTATAGGGACCCCAGTCATACTCATGTGCCACAGGTGGTACAGTAATTGCATGGTGCAAACACTTTCAAAGTGATGGT
The DNA here is from genome assembly GCA_964019415.1 of Ianthella basta. Taxonomy (NCBI): domain Eukaryota; kingdom Metazoa; phylum Porifera; class Demospongiae; order Verongiida; family Ianthellidae; genus Ianthella; species Ianthella basta. The sequence goes on from OZ025888.1 coordinate 4,683,019, forward strand.
GCAGCTGTGTGTGTGTGTCATTTGCACAGTTTAGGGGCTGCTGGCACGCATATAATGGCTTCATGCCACGGATATGTTTATGGCTATATAGAAATATTTTCTGGAAAAATTAATGTGAGTGAGGTGGAGATGATGCCTGTATATGGTGAGAAATGCTATATAGCATTACAATAATTGCCTACAGATACGGACATCTGTGGATGATCACTTAAGCACGCCAAGACATCGCCATGCAGATACATAATTACTGTATGTAGGTAAATATGGTGAAATCCATGCAAAGTGTCTTTGACATATGACATCAGAGAATGCTGAGCTCTGTTGTTGAGCATGGAACAATCCCCTCCACATTTCTGAAGTTTTCTGCCAGTTGATCTGTCTTAATAGCTATGCAAGCACACATTTGTCAATGCTTCAGAGACACATGCACAGCACCATCACCACCATATATAGCTGTACTTGTTATTATGGACAACTTGTATTATAGTTATGGCAGAGTAACCAATATAATTATAAGCTGTGACCATGTGTATGCATCCAATAAGCAACACTGACAGGACTAATATTAGAGGAGTGGTATAAAAGCCATCCAGGTATACGGTATCAATGTGTAGCGCTAAATCTAAAGCTGGCCATAGCTGTGGAATGCCTATTGCATAATGAAAAGTAATAACATACCCCCCAAATGTCACCAATCAGTAATATCTCTCCCCCCCCCCCCCCCCCCCCCCCCTGCATACAGAATCCCACTTATTATTCGTCCATTATATCGCATCCATTTCCAACCTTCCTACCGTCCTTTAAAATCATTATTACCCACCATAGGTATGTATACGTATATGTACTCATTCTTCTATGCTATAGCACATGTTATTCATTTGCATATATACCTTAATGACTGTACAAATATTCAACCACATTCCATATTTCACCCTAGGCTTCACGCTTCAGAGAATATACAGCTGCATGAATGGTGAATTGAAAGCTGTCATGCCAGTAGTGGTCCATGCAAGTCATTAATGTACAATCATGTTCTGCACATTGCACTGATTCATTTTGCATGCATGCATGCATGCTTGATGCAATGTACTGAATTGTTCTGATTCAGAAGTATGGCAGTTATACACAACACATGCACTAAGGGTACTTAGATTCACCACGAAGTTGCCAACAAATTATTTTATGCAGAAATGTATGGGAAGAGGAATGAACTATTTCACTTTCAATGCTCACAAATTGATAAGGCACTGCATCCCTATACAAATGTACACATTACAAACTTGTGCATGCATGCTTGGAGATTGGGGATAACTGTGATATTAAATAGCTAGAACATATAAGGGTAGACTGGGAGACGAGTATCATGGCTAGAGGAATGTACCATTGTGCTTTCATTGCAATTGGAGGTGTTCACAATTTGATTAGACACTGCACCCCCATTCAAGTGTATATACACATTGAAAGCTGGGAGTGCCACGGTGCCTGGTGCCTGGGTGTACACAGCTAGTGGAACGTGCCATGTCTTGTCTAGTGGAACGTGCCATGTCTTGTCTAGTGGAATGTGCCATTGCTACATCAGGTGGAATGTAGCATTTCACTTTCACTGCTCACAAATTGATAAGGCACTTGCTGCATTCCTATACACACACACAAGTACACAGAGCTGTGAGTGCAGCCAACTAAGCTTTATAATACATGCCATTGCCTAGTGCATGTTTACAGGCTGCCAATTTAATGTACTGCATGCGCCCATGTGCACACCTGCTCAGACATAATTATTAATCAGAGTGCAACCAGAACACGAAGTGTTTTAAATCACAATCACAGCTTTGCTTGTAGCTAAAATACTACTTAAGGAGGCAAACTTCTATACAATCTATGAAAGTATACACACACATGTTGAGACACATAGCTACTTATAGTTAGGAGAAAGAACACTGTCAACAGCTGAAGTTGCTGCATGCAAAATAATGCTTTGCAGCTAACCTGATATAACTCAAACAGCTAACCCTTACATGCATGTCTGACATCATGCATGGTCTTATAAAAGGGAAGTATGTACCTATGTGTGTGTGTGTGGTCTTTGAGTATGTATATATGTACATGTATATATGTGCGGTGTATATGTACTTAACTGTAAGAATGTTGAGCATGAGTACAAATATATGCAGAAATGTATGGGATGAGAAATGAATTCTTTCACTTTCAACACTACTTGCAAGGGGCACCGGATGCTCACAATTTGATGAGCTAGACATTGCACCCCCTATACAAGTGTACACATTGAAAGCAGGGAGTGCCACGGTGCCTGGTGCCTGGGTGCACATAGCTAGCTAGTGGAACGTGCCATTTCTTATCTAGCTATGGTGGAATGCACCTTTGCTACATCAGGCGGAATGTAGCATTTCACTTTCAATGCTCACAAATTGATAAGTCACTATGGCTGCATCCATTTACCAGTATAGGCACACAAAGCAGGGAGCTCGAGTGCAGTCAACTTGGCTATTTGCGTAAATTATAACATTGTGCAGCATTATAATACATGCCATTGCCTAGTGTAGTTTACAGGCAGCCAATTTAACATACTTCATACACCCATGTGCACACCTGCTCAGACATTTCAGACGGAGTGCAACTGGAACACGAAGTGTTTTGATTCACAATCACAGTTTTGTTTGTAGCTAAAATACCACTTAAAGAGGCAAACTTCTATACAATCTATGAAATACATTATGAATAATATTAATTTTATATGTTCCGTTAGCCATGGAAAGGCTAGCCATGTGCATTCCTGTAGCCTCACCCAGCTTTCAGTGCATGCATGCTTTTGAGAGCCTGATTGTCAATGCAAGGGACCATCCTGATTGTAAATTGAAATTGATGAAATTAATGAAGTATTTCCGTACGCGTATTGATGGACTATATACCTCACTCCTTGAACAATGCTCTACCCACATACTAATTTATAAGCATGCATTTAACCCTTTGATCATTGAGCTCTAACCCCCTCTCTCTGTCCTATATGAGTATAGCTATCTTGAACATCTGAGAATTAAAGGCCCTCTTATAATTCATTCATGTACAAAGCAAGCAGGGTGGAGCATGTATTAATTACACAGTGTATACAATTATATAATTATGTATGAGTCCTATGTCTATATAGTGCATTATTCTATAGAGATACACTAACACTAGCTAGCATGCACCCTGTCTCACAGACACTTGTAAATTGTTCGGTAGTCACACTTTCTTAGCTCTTTACTTTGGCAGTGACGGTGCAAACATTCGTAGTTCCACCAGTGCAGTTGCAGTCAAAGGTGATGACTTTCTTGTCAGCAAGAGTGATGTCAACCCAAAATGGTGCATAGTTGTGATTTCCCATATCGTTCCACACTCCTTTACCATTGATGCCAACACCAAGCTTGTTGGTACCGAATGAGGGGTTGGAAAAGGCAATGGTAATATTCGTTCCGCCCATTTTGTATGTCACATAGCCAGAACATCCGCCAGGAGAATTGCCATTTTCATAACACAGTATGACACCAGGGTTAGAGTCAGAGATGACTCGAGGCCAGTTGAATCCATCTGCAACACGACCTGAATCAAACCAGTAACCCACATACATCATATCACAGCCAGGTGGGCTCTTAATGTTCAACTTGACATTATGTGACTTCACCATCTTGCCACTGAGTCACTTGTAGCTTCTTCCAGGAACATGCTGATTCCTCTGTGCTGATTGCTGTGTTTTATAGGGACCCCAGTCATGCTCCTGTGCATGGTGGTATAGTAATTGCATGGTGCAAACACTTTCAAAATGATGGTGCAGCTGTACGTGGGTGTCATTTTGCACATTCTTCAGCTGCCTGCATGCCTGCCATAATATGCATGGATAGCGCAGGTTGGAGGTATGCGCATAACAGATATATATTATATGAGCAAGCAGTGGTATACAATATTATAAAAATTTGCTATAAAATGAGAAGGTTGCACACGAGGATGGTGCGCGCAGTGTCTCCACTTCGTATAGTGGCAGAAAATGCTAACACAAAGATAATGGAGCAGTGTATATACGTATAATATTGTACATAAGATAGTGCAATGCATATGCAGGTTTCAGCAGAGCTGCATAGCTAGTGGCAGCTACGGCTTCATGTGCACATGATTATACATGTGCAAACAGCACATACTTTTGCTTGGAGAAGGAGATTATTCCACCTTTACCACGCACGTAAGTTTGTTTACACTGCATACAATGTATAAATATAGGGCACCCATGCAAAATTGAATTGTGATTTAAAATACTGTCAGATGAGGCTTTCATCTTCGAGCATGTTGTCCTCAAAGTCTGACGACACCTGCGAGTTGTCATCACTGTACAGGGAACTCAGTCCAGATCCCATGGAGACCACATCCCTTGCTTTGGGCCACTTCAGTGACTGCACCAGTTTGGAGGGAGAGGAGGTGGAGTCGCAGCTAATATCACTGCCTCCCGTAGGCCGTCTCTCCCGGTGAGAGAGGGACGCCCTCTCTAGATCGGAAGAGAGAGCGGCAGAGGCAAACTGCCATCTATCAGCAGCACTAATGGAGGTGTTCACCAGGGAAGGTGTGCCAATGCTTTCATCCAAAGAGTGTGCCCTTGTGCGAGTCTCTTGATCAGGCGAGTCTGGATCTCCACCACCTCCAAGGTTAGGCTGCTGCTGCAGTTCCAGCAAGCGACGGAATCGTTCGACAATAGCAGTGCTGTGATCGGACTGGCCATCCTCTGAGCACACAGACTCCTTTGGACTGGGGCCCACACGGTTGCTCCTCTTCAGCCTGGATAAAAGCCCACCCATCAAGCTAGTTTCACTTGACCTATGGCTCTTCTCCCCACTGTCCGCCCCACTCCCTGTCTTCTGCGCTCCCTCCTCCTCTGGATCTTCCTTAGCTTGCCCACCATCAGCACCTTTTACATTCTTAGCTGCAGTGGCCATTGCAGTCACTGCCAGTTTGGCCACCTCATTGTTGCGAATGTTCTGCCGAAGCTGCTGAGCTGAGGTAGTGAGCCCTCTCTGCCTGTTCCGCCTGACTTCTCTCTTCTTGTCCTGGTGCAACAAGTATCTGTGCACATGAAAGAGTCAAGTGGAAGGAGGATGAGAAGTAGAGATGGGAAAGTAAAGAGAAATGGAAGAGGGGGATAAAGACATGGGAGGGGGTAGGAGAAATTGGAGGAGATTGGAAGGAGAGATGGAGGGGGGAGAGGAAAGATGGAGGAGAGAGAAGGAAGGTAACAGAGGAGCATGGCTATCATTCCATGCTATTTCCTTGGAAGAGGAAGCTAGTGGGTACATGTAAGGCTGGAGGTGTTGGTGTACCTTGCTTTTTTCTCCAGCGACTCCTCAGCCTCTGGGTAATCTACAAGGGTTTCATTGAGGTCCTTCTTGCTCAAGACAAAGAGAGTGCTGAAGCCTTTGGAAACTACGGATGCACTCCGTCGGTTACCACCACCAACAGCAAGGAGACTGCATGAACATGTAAACAACACAACAACTCTCAACAAGGGAACCTGTATAATGTTAGCATCCCTATACGTACGTACGTGCATTATACATATGTACAATCCAACGTGCACTATATTACACATACAGTATAGCGTACAGTACACTATTAGACAATACACAATGCAATGAGACCGTGTGTGCGCATGTCCTTGTACATGTTTGTGCCCATGTGCGTGATGTGTACATACACATGTACATACTGCATGGATGTTGAGTATGTGTATGTACACATAGATCCCGTTGCCATGGTACCATAAATATTCTAAAAAATCATGAATTAGAATTAGAGCCTTCTTGCAAAATTAGAGTGTTCTCTGCCACCATTTTTAGGAAGGTTCTGTGTAGAAAATGGCCGCTGCTGTCGCTTTCTTTGTCCAGTATCGTGTGTTATTCGTGGATATCATGTCTACAAGGAGGTGTGGAACCCCAGTATTGGAGAAGCATTCGTGTACTTTGCCAAGGAAAAGAATTCCTATGACAGGAAAGCTGTCACTGTAACTTGCGCTGAAAGGTATGTTGCTGGCCACCTATAAGACTTACCTTGTGAGATATCTAGCCTTTTTTTCCATTTCATCAAACATGAAGGCGAAATTAATGGCGAGATAACTTTGCCCTTGCTGAAATTAGAGATGTCCAATAAATCAAATTTTTAGAGCAAGTCAATGCAAAATCTCTGGAAGTTTGCGAACTTTAGATTTTCATTTTTTGGAATATTTATAGTAACATGCATCTGAACAATGATTCTAAACCTAAGAGAAGCATTCCAATTGCTTCGCACACGATTCTAAATCCATAGACATACATGGCGGGCAGAGCATGCATAACAATAAATCCTATATACATACATTGCAGGCAGAGTGCGTGTGAGGTGTATATAACATCATCACAGCCATTTTTATATCTGCTGTAATACACGCTGTAGCTGCAAATTATTCCTTCAGTTTTCATCCTACGAAGTACGTGAGATTAGGGGCAGGTGGCAAAGGAATGTAACGGGAAAGCTCACGTGTGCAGGAAAGTTCTTGTATTGGGCTTACAGCATTGTCGTTGGTTGCCAATGACGTGGACATTGTAAAGAGAAGACAATTTTGATTGGATTAAAAAACAGTTTTGGATCCATAAACTTAAATGTCACCCAATTGGTGCCTGCAAGGATTCAGACCACTCAGCACTCGGGTGCTTCATGCCCTCGAGCTTCATGATCTAAATCCTGCAGACAGCTCTTGGGCGGCATTTACCCATTACATACGTACATGTACGTATGTACCTACGTATGTGTGTGTGATCTTTGAGCATGTACGTATGTATGTACAGTGCATACTTAACTGTATGGACGCTGAGTGTGTGTGTTTGTGTATGTATACTACATACGTGCCTATGTGTGTGTGGTTTATGTCTGGAGTGTGTGCATGTGCACATGTGTGTCACCTTATTTCTCCAAAGATGCTTCCAGGACCTAACTCTGCCAGCACTTCATTGTCTTCTGCCCCTCCCACCACTGCCACCAACCCCTCATGGACAATGTACATCTCTTTACCAATCTCACCCTGCAAGTGAGGAGGACAGCGCAGGAGTACCACCACACAGTTCAAGTGAAGACAGCACACACAAATGACAAGATACAAATGCATTCCTATACATGTGTCATGCTGTAAAAGTCCCTCTTTAAAACGTTCTGCTAGACCAAAACAACAAAATGACAGCACTATTGGTTCTGCTGTATTTAAATGTCCCTTTGCATTTGTGCTAGTCACTATGGCAGTATATTTGAGAGAGCAACAAAAGACATATCAGCTGACATCATCTAGGCATCAAACAACATCTCCCATCCATCAAACAAAATCACCTACCCAGCAAATAAATTACCTATTCATCAGCCAAACCTGTTATCTTGGGTCAGTGAATGCATAGCAAGTTCAGGAAGATATCAATACAAAAGTACGTACATGAAGAATTGGATGATCAGTCAGCACTGACGCTAAAGATTTATTAAAGGGGGAACCATTTGGCTGCTGTTTCAGTTCTGCGTAAGGCCTAATTAAGGTGGGGCCAACTTTGGCATGACCGGTACTCAAGTGTAAGAAAAATGCTAGTATAGTACTTGGTGCCACATGGCCTTCCACAAATGAAGGCTTGAGATGTACTGATCACTGAGAGATGAGTGTGTACTGCCATACCTTCTTACAAATGTAGTCATTGGGTACAAACAGACAGGGTCTGAGTTTGAGAACCAGTTCCCTCAACAGCGTTTTCTCACAATCCTGGACAGAAGGATGAATAGGTGTGTGTGTGTGTGTGTGTGTGTGTGTGTGTGTGTGTGTGTGTGTGTGTGTGTGTGTGTGTGTGTGTGGGAGTGTGTGTGCACATTACTTGGAATAGGGTGACTTTGCTGAGGGTGTCCAAATGCACATGAATAGCCAGGTCAGCCTTCATCTTCTTAGGCAGTGCCTTTAGAGCAACTTGCTCATCTAAGGTACACACATGCAACCACATGTATGTATAGTGAATATGTAGGACTGAGGAGACACTCAAACAGGCATCTACAGTACAAACACATAACAGCATGGGACACACTGTACTGACACACACACACACACACACACACACACACACACACACACACACACACACACACACACACACACACACACACACACACACACACACACACACACTAAATGTACATACCGAAAATGACCTGCTGAGAGGAAGCATAGTTGTACCAGGCCTGCACTCTCTTCTGAAGCTGTGTACACAAACATATATTGAAAGTGACATACGTAAACATAAAAACAACAATAAACAGACACCAATGTACACACACCCGTGGAGTACACCTCACTCACATCTTTCGGAATCTTATTTCTGATCATGAACTCTTTAATGCGGTCCCACTTCCTCCTGAAGGAGAGGCGAGGGTAGTCATACGACTCCCACAGACTGCTCATCTGAGAGTGATTAGGTAGGAGAAGACGGGCAGGTTCTGTATCTGACACAATGATAAGCTGGAAAGATGAATGATGCCACAGTTGCTACTTCATTCTACATATACTCTTTCAATGTGCAATAATTGCACACTGGAATAGTATGAGACATTGAATCAATTACCATTGCTTTAGGGTTGGTTGCAAAACTTTGGGACGCAGGCAATTCATGTGACAATCATGCAGACCAATGAAATCGCTAGCACTCGTGCCAACATAACGAATGCGTCAATTTCATTGGTAGTGATGACCATCACATGCAATGCTCAAATCACCCAAATTTTTGCAACCAATCCTAAAACAACGGTAATTAATTCAATGCCTATCACAATACACACAAGACACATCAACAAACTAGAGACAGCCACTTCCTGGGTGATGCCGTGAATATCCAGGACTCAACTACTACCACACACATCCTCACAACATCCAGTGGAGGAACACTCCCACTCCCCCACTAACCTGACTGATAAACAGTGCCATGACAAACACTCCAAGGAGGTAGTTGAACATGGTGAACGTGTACTCTGGTGTGTTTGTGGGGTTCGGGAGGTTGTCGTTGATGGTTGCCAGGGATAACAGAGACCAGTAGAAACACCTGATATAACTAAAATGAAAACAAGACAACTCGAATCAAACATGACCAACTTCTTCTTCATAACAAGTATCCTCTACATCTTCTCATATCTCTGTGTACTCCTCAATAAATGCATATGGCACCTCTCTATTCCAAACACATTTGGAGCAGTTTAGACAGTTTGGGATAGACCCGAGTGTCCTGATAAGAGAGGAGTCCTTGTTTTCAGAGGTAACATTGTACACATGTCTATTGTAACTGGAGAAGAAAGCCCCAGTTTTCCTTCACTAGAGAGGTGTCTTAACTTCAGGGTGTCCCTCAAAAGGGCTCCCACTTTAGTGTCCTTGTCAAATCATCAATGCACCACTGTGTCTCCCCACCATGCACACACACCATCCACTAACCTTGTACCGTTGCCACTGTACACCCACTCTGTGCTGCCCAGGCCTTGGGATTTAGAGAAGCCATAATACAGGCATGTGTTGACATGGATCGTGTACAGGAAGATGGTGGCAATCTTGGCTAGCCTGCAAGGAGCCAAATATCACATAACAGTGGTAAGGTCATATGTCGTGTAGATTTAAATTATCTAGCTACTAACGTAGCTGTGGTACATTGGATACAATGCATTGTTAAGTACATGCAGTACAAATTAACATTGTAACAATGTGTAGCATGTGTATATTACAAGTCATATAAGTCTGATGTGTGTATATTATATGTGTATATTGCTCCTGTATTCTATACATATGTGGCATTGTATTCATTGGATGGGTATTGATACCATGTGCTATGTATACTGCAAGTATAATCACACATCTGTATATAATTGTGCCTACTGACAGAGTACATGCACACCACACACGTGCTCACCTGAATCCATGAGGAAAACTGGTCCGACTTTCAAATCTGTCCAAGAAAATCTGAAATCCTCTCAACTACGTACAAACCAAATGCAGAAAGGTTATCAGCATTTGACACAATCAGCATACTAGCTAAGGGGGGAGGGTTTCAAAGGAGTTCAGGATATTACTCCCTTTCACATACGTAATTATAATGGCACCACTAAAATTAAAGAGAAGTAATGCAAAGCTGTACTAGAGGATGAAGTAGTGTTGCTATGGGCCATTTACGTCCCCTACATATGTCTAATTCCTTACACCCACTGTAGCAGTGTGATAAGGCTAACTAGCATGTGTACTGTACATACACGCATGTTGCTAATAGGTACTGTCACACACACCTTCAGCATCCTGTTAATTCTGAAAACAGCATTGAACATCAGTGCTGGTACAGCATAGAGGAAGTCTGTTGGGAGCACTGCCAGTGCATCAATCTGGAAAGGAACGAAAACCTGTAACAAGAGCGCTCCTTGTACGTAGCTTGAGTGCCAAAACCCTTCATGCTCACCAGGAATGCCCAACTGCAGCAATACCTCACTGTAATCAGTGTTGGGTCACTCTGAGGGAAGATAAAAGAATGAAGTGAATCAGTGTACAGGCACTGCTGAGCAACCACCACTTGCAACACTTGCACATTATTAAAGCCTCCGATGACAACAGCGCAAGCAATACCGCATGTACCCAAATGTATCACAGACTAAATGTTTGCACTATTCATGGTTCTGGAGCCATCTGTGAATATTTTGGTCAAAAAGTGTTGCATAGCTGTTAAAAATGGATGTCAAACAAAAGTGAGTAGTGCCCTGTGTTCTATTGTTGCCTTTGCAGTATCTGTGGGCAATATACAACCGACGCTTTATTGCATATCAGTTAATCGTTTGGTTATCCTGGTGTAGAGACTTCAAAAATGTCAATTCGTTCCTAACTTTAGGTCAAGCAGTGCGATGTGGCCAAGTTGGAAGGTTGTTTATTCTCTGTGGGCAAGGCTGCTAAAAATGACATGAAGCGGCCATCACATGCTACAGATGCAGAAGGCAGTGGTAAAGTGTATAATTATATGTATTATAATATTGGTGACCCAGGCATCCGTGAAAATAAAACCACAAAACTATGGAAATCCTCCATCCTCGAAAGTTTAGTCCGTGAATAATTTGAGTGCATATGATAAGCAGATAGCATCACCTCAGCTAGGACATATATGTAGAGAGCAGTGCCAGATACATACATGACAAGGGAAAGTTGAAAAAAACATAAAAAAAACGACCCTGGCAGGATTCGAACCTGCAATCTTCTGATCCGTAGTCAGACGCGTTATCCATTGCGCCACAGAGCCACCTGTACGAGGCTGGCTTTAGTGTCCATTTAAGTTAAAATTTCTTGTGTATATATGACAAGAGAAAGTTGAAAAAAACATTCAAAACGACCCTGGCAGGATTCGAACCTGCAATCTTCTGATCCGTAGTCAGACGCGTTATCCATTGCGCCACAGAGCCACGCTGTACGAGGCTGGCTTTAGTGTCCATTTATTAAAATTTCTTGTGTATATATATGACAAGAGAAAGTTGAAGAAAACATTAAAAACGACTCTGGCAGGATTCGAACCTGCAATCTTCTGATCCGTAGTCAGACGCGTTATCCATTGCGCCACAGAGCCACGCTGTATGAGGCTGGCTTTAGTGTCCATTTAAGTTAAAATTTCTTGTGTGTATATGACAAGGGAAAGTTGAAAAAACATCAAAAAAACGACCCTGGCAGGATTCGAACCTGCAATCTTCTGATCCGTAGTCAGACGCGTTATCCATTGCGCCACAGGGCCACGCTGTACGAGTCTGGCTTTAGTGCCCATTTATGTTAAAATATCTTGTGTAAACAAACACAGTGGTGACCAGTGTGTGAGACCATAGATCTATGGTGAGACTTACCACTAAAACGCCTTGGTCTCTGTAGCTGAGGTGAGACTGGAAGAAGAAGATGTCCAGAAGGAAAATAATATCGGAAACATAATCGATAAAGAACCACAATGGGAGGAGATAGTCAGGCTGTACTTCTTCTTTGAAGGCAGCTCTCAAGGGCATGAATATAGCATTGTAGAGGAAGGCGATGGCAATGAATACCATCCACGCAAAGTATACGTCACCTGTGAACAAAGGCAATTGCTCAATAGTATCAACACAACAATACTCATACCATGCCACACTCTGACACACCCACATACACCCACCCACACCCACACACACACGCACAGTCACACACACACACATGCACACATGCACGCGCACACACACAGTCACACACACACGCACGCATGCATGTGCACACACACAGTCACCCACACACACACACGCATGCATGCACGTGCACACACACAGTCACACACACAGTCACACACACACACACACACACACACACACACACACACACACACACACACACACACACACACACACACACACACACACACACACACCATGTGGATCAATATAGTAGCTACAAGTGAGCTTCTTCTTGCAGATGCCCAAAGACTTTGGTAGAGAAACCCTTCTCCACAGTGGCCTCCTCTTCACCCGGCCATCATCCAAAATGTCTTCATCTTGCACAACACAGAATGAGTCGAGGCGCCTCATCAGAGCTCCCTGGCTCACCACACTGACTTTAAAGTCTGATACAGATGAACACGGACTATCTAGTGGGTCGGGTGTCCCATGGCGTTTGATCCCACGAGCCTTATCAATTGCCTTTATCATAAAGTTACGCACATTGTCGGGGATAGCTAGCATGCTACTCTGGATGGATAGCGACGAAGGAGATCGAAAGCTCAGTCCACTGGTTGGTCGCAATGTGAAGCCGCTTAATCGTGAAGCGGAGGTGGAAGGCCTTGTCACCGGCTTCGCAGCCTGCTGTGGAGAGAGCTTTGCGTGCGAGTCAGGCAAAAGAAGATTGCTTTGGGGCGACGTTGGAAAGGAAGGTGGTGTCAGTTGACTGCTTACATGCCTCTTCTTCACCACAGGAGAAACGGTAGGTTGTACAGTTAGCTTCGTCCCTTTCCTTGATGCGGCTCCATCGCAGCTTTCCAAAACTGGAGGGGGTGGGGTGCGCGGCGGTGCCACGGAGAACTCCGCATCGGGGGATGGGAGGAGGAGGAGAGAAGGCCTATTTTGCTGCGAGGACGCGGGCTGACTGGACAGCTCCAAATCCAGCAAACGCGCCATTTCGCACTCAATGTCAAGGTCCACTTCAGCTGGTGGCGTGATTGCAGGAGCACGCCGTCCGCTCATGGTCCGCCTGTTCGCTCGATTGAAGCTGATTCTATGGCTTTGCAAATTCTGCAGTGAAGTGGCAGAGGATACAGTAAGACCGAATGGATATCAAACCAGCACATGTAGACAGACGCGAACATAGCAGTATGGTCTGTCCTTTACTTAAAATGATCATATAAAGTGCAGATGCGATGCAACGGCATATAAACCATAGCATAGTTGGTCAGCAAGGACAGACAAGGAGGATCTGAGGTGTTTTCCAGAATGGCGCATGACGGAGGAGTGGCACAAAGTGCGCTTGCCTCACCTGGTGACCTGGAACCCTAGCAGAAGCTTGAAGATAAATGTTTGAGGCGTTTCTGCTTGTCTTTGCACCTCCCACTGGGGGGTCCTCTTGTGGCTATTTGCTGGTCACGTGACTCATTAACAAACCACACGTGTTGTACACGTCCCACGTAAGCGCTACAGGCGTTTGTTTGGGGCGTCTGAATAGCACTTTACGCACGCATAATACACATACAAGTTTATTATACAGTGCGCATGTGTCATGCATGTGCATCTTGCTTCGACATCAGTAAGTCCTCATGATCATTGTAGCAATGATGTACACGCATGCATGCGCCATCGGCTCAGTGTTGCTGTCTCAATTCATCATTCCCACTGCACAGTCTGTCTCTGCTAGCCAAGTGGTTAGTGTTGTCTGGTTATGGTCTTCACTTTAGCAGCCCCCCTCTGGATCTGTCTGGCCCTGGACCCAAACTGCAGGCACCTCTGGGACTCATTGAGGTACCTTTGTGCAGGGGACACACACAGCAAGATCATCAGTTTTGAGTCTCCTCCTGCAATGAAAGACGAAGAGAAGAATAAATTGTACGGAGAGAGTGTGCTGATGAAGGAAGAGTTTGTACATCCAACAACAGTGAAATTAGCAGGACCTGATGGTACTACATATGTGAATGGCACCTCACTGCATGCAATTGACTACAAAGTCAATAAGGCCAAGTCTTATGCACTAAACAGCAAACACATCCTTCTCTAGATTATGCTAATTAACTTCTGGTCCCAATCATGAATGGAAATAGACATACAAAGGAATCCTGCCTTGTCACCGTGGACACCCCTGAAAACCAGACACCTTGATTATATTATGGACACTTGTTTAAAGTCCCAATGATTAGTCCTATTCTAGCAATGTAAACTTCCTCTTGAAATGCAGACACCCAATATATAATCAGGACACTTTTCAGAGTGTCAGCATTACAGGGGCTCCACAGTACTAAGACTGATCTTGTGGCCTCTACACACAATTATTGTTAAACATCAGATGCACAGCACAGCTGCACTCATGCTTAAAAGAATGGCAGGCTCACTACATTATACGTAAGTCTCCACCTTCCTCACACTGACCTATGCTGCTCTGTAGAAGATGAGTGAGTGTAGAGTTTCTGTAAGGAATGTGTGACTTGTGATGTGACAACGCACTGAGGACATCAGACAGGGCAGACAGGCTGGTTGAGGGGAAGGAAGGGAAGGGAAATTGAATGTAGTCATATGCACACATGCACACACATAAACGGTAGTCATCTCTAGTCTCGCAAGCCAGACTGTTGTGCAATTAGGCAAGCTAGAACCCTCCTTGAGGATATAGTCATGGCACTGTACCCTCCTTGAAAGGTACCACAAGTCATGCGGTATATCCTTGGATGCATTGCATGACATTCTGTGTCACAAGGCTCTCTATGCATCCACCCTACTGTACTTTGCAAAGGAAGCTGATGCGAACCTGTCTCCCTCCCCCCACCTATCCCACCCACTTGTCCCCCTCACTTGTCCCCCCTGTCCAGCCACACATCCCCTCACCTGTCCACCCACCTGTCACTTCTACCACACTTCATATCACCCCTACTACACCTCATGTCACCCCTACCACACTTCATATCACCCCTACTACACCTCATATCACCCCTACCACACTTCATATCACCCCTACCAAACTTCATATCACTCCTACCACACTTCATGTCACTCCAACTCACACCCTTCTTAAACTATTTTCTGAGAACAACACTGATAAACAGGCACAGCTACATAAAGCAAAATCAGTTATGTATGTTTGCAGCTGACAAAGGCCTACAAGGCAGCAATGTCTCACCATCAGCTGTTTGATCAATCTACTATACACCTGCTTGTGATCCCTTCACCTTATCACACAATTTTAGCAATGAGTTTCTACGACATTTTACAAAGGCACACCTTTTGTTGATACACTGTGTCTCACGAAGGGTGTTCCCTGTAGCACCTGACATCCCCACACATTCACTCCCAGCCAGATCCACCAGCTGCAGCTTGGCTCTGAAAGCTTGAGGCTGCCGCTGCCGTTGCCGGGCCTGCGGCTGTTGCTGGTTGTGGCTCTCGGTTGATGACACTACAGCAGAGGGCTGAAAGAGGCTGGGGGCTGAGGAGAGGAGACGGATTTTAGCGTGGTCAGAGGAGAGGAGACGGACTTTCCCTCCAAAAGAGGCGTGGTCAGTAGGGCGTGGTATTTTGCTAGCAGAAGGTTTGGTTGGAGTTGAGGTACTTGGTCCAATGACCTGGGCAGCAATGGACAATCGATACAACAGATACTTAGCAAACTGCATTGACAGAAAGCTACAAACTGCGAGCACACGGTCTGGCTCACAAGATCATCCCAGTAAGTGTCTCAGGGCAAAGATGGGCAGGACTCCCTCAGAACGCCTACTGGGATGGTCTAGCAGGCCTGACTAGAAGCATGCATGCTCATTGCAATCAGGACACATCATCATTCTACACAGTCTATTTCACAAGCTGTGATCATCACTAGTACTCTAGCGTAGTGTACTAGCATACATGATTCACGGCCGCTCCGTGTAGCTTGGTGAGGTACGTACTTTAAGGCATCCACAGTGCAAAGGGGCGGCTGGTTTGTGACTTACAGCTGCTGAGTGCCTTGAGGGAAGGGGTGACCCAGGAGGTGACCCCTGGGGCGTACTTGAAATGGAGGAGGGTACCGAAGAGGTAGCAGTTAGGGTGCCAGTGATGGTGAGTGTGACAATGAGGTGTGAGCGGCTGCTGTGTTGGTGAATATCAGTGGCACCCTCAGCTCTCCGCTGCATGCCAACCTGCACCAGGTGGACAATGTCGCCAGGGCAGTGGGCGGTGCTAAGGGAGGAGGGGAGGAGTCAATAAATACATTGAAGGGTCAGCGTCAAAAGTTTGGGTTCATAGCAAATTCCTACTTTTGGTTACTGGTGTGAACACAACACCCACACACACATAACATGCATACACACATGCACACGCACACACACGCACACACACAACACACAACTCGAACGCGCGCACGCGCACATGCACACCTGGATGAGAGAGTGGTAACATCATATTCTCCTTCCGGTCCCAAAGACACGCTGTGCCAAAGCTCTCCCTGTGCCAGAAACAGAGAGAAACCGATTGTGCAGTTTGTCCAACTTGGACAATACCTTCCACATGATGTCACATATGGGTGTGTACATGAATAAGTTTTAACTTCCAAACAACACAGTCTAGATGTACCAAGGATTGTATCCACATTGGAGTGTGGTTGAAGGAAGTAGGCATGGCTGTGTACACTGAAACCAGGTCAGCGCTTGTGTTGCCACATGCCAGACATTACCACGATTGCATGAAGGTACACTTGTGAGTTACATACACGCACACACACACAGAAACATGCACACACCTCACATACCACCTACCACATACCACACACACACACACACCACAACCACATACCACACACACACACTGTGGCACACACACACACACACACACACACACACACACACACACACACACACACACACACACACACACACACACACACACACACACACACACACACACACACCTGCTGTTGGTGATGAAGGAGATCCCTTATTTTCTCCATGTAGATCTCCGCCACTGTCACCTCCACCTGGTAGGAGGCGTCAAACTCAGCCTCTCTCTCCTCCATGAGCCTACAATGCGTGTGTGTGCACGCGTGTGTGTATGAGGTGTATAAGCATGTGTGTGTACATTGTGAGTGATTAAGTACATACAAACATGCGTACGTATGTACACAGTCATGGCATTGTAAGAAAAACTCTCACACATACCAAGGAATATAGAATCCACAACACAAGTGAGCAGATGAACCTCAGCCTCATCAAGCACACACACGCACGCACACATGCACGCACTCACACACAAACACACACACACACACACACATACACACACACACACACACACACACATGCGCACGCGCACACGCACACACACACACACTCATCCACATCCACATACATGCACACACACACGCACACACACACACACACACACACACACCTCAAGGATTGGCAACCAGCCCTTACCTATAGAGGTGTCCGGCAGTCATGGGGATAACCCCATCTTGACATGCTGGGTCACTCCCACCATTGCTTCCAAGCATGGTGTGAGTCTTTCCCGATCCAGTCTGCCCGTAAGCCACAATGCAGACATTGTAACCATCCAGGAGGGAGGTGAGGAGGGGCTTCACCTCATCAAACACCGCTCCTTGAGATTCATGAGGACCAAAGACATGGTCAAACTCAAACAGCTTGGTGGAGAGCTGAGGTCCTGACACAGTTGGCCTTCTCTGCACCACAGAGACTGTCTCCTGTGGAAGGAGCAGGTGGAGTGTCATTTTGGACTGTTTGGGCCCACTGGACAGAAGGGCTTAACCACACTACTCAGTGCATTGTGCTGTATTGATGGAGTGCATTAATCTTGTTAAAGATGCTGGTTCACTCGGTAACAGACATGTATCCATATTACGTGTGCATGTGTTGTGTGCTACGTACGTATGTGCTGTGTACTGTGTGTGCAATGCATAGCACAGTGGAACCTGTCTAAGTGATGTTCACTGTGTTAGGTGGCCACCTCTCTAAAACAGCCAGCCTCCCTGGCCCTAAATATGTAGCACTAAAGCATTGCAATCTACCTCCGTAGAGCAGCCACCTATCTATAAAGGTTGGTTACGTACATAAGGCCCAGCGGCTGTCTTAGACAGGTTCCGCTGTACTACTTGTGATGTGTGACAAGTGCAACAAGTGTACATAATACATAGGTATACCTCATCATCTGCTGCAATAACTTCCTCATCAGGTCTGTATCAGAAATAACAGGAAGCAGTACACTGATGATTGTCCCTGAATAGACATTTGTGCATGATATGTATGTATGTGTGCATTAGAGCAATTTCAACCATTGCCTTATTTGGACAGGCTGATGATGCACAGTAGTGTTGTTTGTGTGTGTGTGTGTGTGTGTGTGTGTGTGTGTGTGTGTGTGTGTGTGTGTGTGTGTGTGTGTGTGTGTGTGTGTGTGTGTGTGTGTGTGTGTGTGTGTGTGTGTGTGTGTGTGTGTGTGTGTGATCCATGTGACAGGGTGTAAGGACCCACCCACTAGCCACTCTATGGGGTCCATCAAAAGAGAGAACAGGACGAATACGACAGTGGACACGGATGTTGCCTCGGAGCTCCTGCACCAATAAACAGATCACAAATGGTTTTATCTCCTAGCAGCGTAACAATGCAGAGTTCACTGCAAGAGTAGCTTCACACTGACCACAAGCGCATTGTGGAGATTCTTCCGGCGTGCTCTCTCCACTTCATACTTCTGTCTCAATGCTTGCAGCTCACGTTGCATGCATGTGACACGCTCCTCCACAGCTGCAGAAGAGTAGAAACCAAAGCACAGTGAGTGGACAGAAAGATAACTGAAAGGATGCCATCAATGATGACTACGTTGATGGGATCCAGTGTTCAAACCTACATGGCGTTGTAGTCCATTGCTATGCAGTACAAGGAGGCTAGACAAGGATGCAAGCATACAAGCACAGAGGGCAATACCTCTCTTTTCCACCATCTGCTGCTGCATCGTCTGCTGCACCTGGGATGTGCTCACAGACACCAAGTTCGCAGTGTGCATCCGAGCCTCCCTCAGCAAGTCCTCTGGAACCGACTGCACCAGTCGACGCAGGCTGACAATGTCACGTCGGAGGCTGAGCACCTGCTGACGGCATTCACAGAGCTCATCGGCCACTTTACGGCTGTTGCGGAATTGCTGGGCGTACAGGTTCCGCAAGTGCCTATTGTGCTCCTGCAGCCGCGTCCAGTCTGCCTGCATCTGTGGGAGATGTGCACGAGGAGTATACTCCTACGACTAATGAGAGGAATCGTCAAGCCGCCATACACCGTTAGAGATCATACACACTGCAGGCGACCACTAACACTGCCGCTGCATGCAAAACTTGAATGCGCATCTCAACGCACCTGGGCAATCTGAATGTGGAGCATTGCATTCTCCGTTCGCAGAGCAGAAACAGCTTCATCGCGCCTCTGCAAACAGTACCCATTCGATGATCATGCTAATTCCATACGACGGAACAATCATGATTGACTTACCAATCCATCCAGCACTAGAACGGCCATTTTTCACCCTACGGGGAAATCCTGGTTGCTACGGGTGACAAGGTCACATAAAAAACTTATACTACAGACGGAAACTAGGCGGAAACAAGAGTCATGAATATCATTAAAACAGTCTGCCACGCCCCTTTCCTTGTTTATTGGAACCACAGGTCAGCAATCTGGAAGCCCCTAGTATAATATTCACAGCATTGTTTGCTGAGTACGATTGGAGCTAGAGAGACATACCGAGCGCGCAGTGAAAATGAAGAAGTTCACAGATGCAGTTCGAAACAGTCCCATCATGATCCGGAAGAAAATGGGGCACCAAGGCTACAGTATGACGAGTCAGCACGAGAGTGAGTCTCCCCAGTGGGCAGGTCTACAGCGTTCAAGGATCATTTAGATTTTACAAGCTTACATTAGCTAAGTAGCTTTGCCCGTAGTCGAGATCCATCAGTAGAGGAAGTGTATAACTGTATACGGCCTGGACGGGGCTGGTAATACCGTACAGGTCTAATCTTTAGAAGCGAAATCCTACCAATCTGCATCATCCGATTCCTGGTTTACTGCTACTGCGCTGCTGAGGAGGGGGTGGGTAGGTAAGCTTTCGTACACTAAGCCATTGCTGTGTTCGGTTTTTCTGCAGAGTTTGATGATGATTGGCTGCACGGTCCAATTGACAGCGGGGTAACTTTCTATGTCAAAGTAAGTGTGTCTGTGTTGTGTGTAGCCAAGTATGTTTGAATATCTATGGTGTGCACTTCACCTTCACTGACACTGGAGAGAATGTGCTCCAGTACCTAGTTATTGATGGTGGTAGTTGCCTATAGTGCACATGTCCGAGTGTTTGGATGAATATGTGCAGCAAATAGACAATGCCTGTCGATACAGTGTGCTGCATTATTATTATTTGATACCAGCCAAGCACACTAATCGCACTCCGCTATAGAATCTGCTCTGTATCAATGACCCAGAGTCACCATATAAAGGTTGTATAGTATGCTTATTTATTTTCGATGCCAATTTACATACTTAAAGTGTCAGCTCTCCTCCGAAGAATGTACATACTGGGAAGATCATGCATGATCTCATGAATCCAAAGGAAATTAGGTCATTTCAAAGCATGACACTGAAACCATTGAGCCATGCATGCAGTTATGTCTTTGCTTTGAAGAGCACTGAATTGAAGTGCCTCATTTGGTACTAGCACTGTACTTCACGTGTACATTCCATGAACTTTGCAGCCTCAATTGAAGCTTGTAAATTTTAGTTCCTAGGCCAGATAAGCTGGGAATTTGGTAATTCGAACTCCTCCCAAACTCATTCACATCTGCACCTATTGGTGGTATTAAATTTCACTGTAGTCAAAATATTATCAGTAGTCAATAAACAGTTTTGTACGCAGCTGACAAAGGCCCACGAGACCGAAATGTCCTGCCAATCAAGCTGTCACTGATTCTACTACCATAACCCATTTGCTCAAGATCAGTGTGCTCCCTTCACTGTAGTCCTTAATTGTTATGTTAAGAGCCAGAGGCTTATTCAGCCATTCAGCTGAATACTTTGTCAAGAGTATTTCACTTTTAATATGCTCCCTGTTGTACACAATTCCATACTGATCCCTCAGTGGAATGCCTGGAGAACACGCAATGAACAATCTATAGGCTGGATAGGGTACACTGTTACAGTAGCAGTGTTTCCATACATTCCATCTGCCTCATGCTGGCAACACTAGTGACTGTGAGTTTGAATTAGTTTGCGCTCTGTTGCCAGTTTGCAAAATGTTCCTCAAGAATATCAATCAATTCACCGCACATTTCACTAAGCACCACACTGCAATGAACCTTAATGTTTAAAGTAAATTGGTTACCCCACAGTCTGTGAGACTGCTGCTACATGAGATACGCATCAGGGCTGCTGTGTTCAGATAACAGAATGGACTGTGACCTGTGGGAGCCCTTGGTGTAGCATGCCGGGTATTGCCATGTTTCAACACACAACCTCCGTGTGTTTCCTCCTCCCTGAGAATCTCCACCATTAGGTGATTCAAGCCCAACTCAGCATTGAAGCCATGTGTGTGATATCATTCAACACTTAACAATAGAATCCTTAAAGTAAGGTGGCCATAGTAAGTCACACCCCTTGCCTTTCTGTGCAGTCTTCCTTCACACTCCCATCCCTTAAAATAGAGTGTCTGGGAAAGAGGAGATGCAGTAATGGAGTGTGTATTGCCATGGATGTGATGTGCCATTCATTCATTCAGATCATTGCTAGTGCTAGTGCTGGCTTCAGTCCATTCAACACCTGTGTGTGGTGCTTATCAAGGCTGTCTGTCTATTAGGTGGAATGTGAGATGTCTAAATGGTGTTGGTATTTGAAGTTACCTCCAGGGTATGGGGACTTGTGCTGCTTCTTGTCTGGAGTTCATAAATGCATGTACTCCTTGCTTTCAAGGAGAAGAGAGGCTAAGACGCACCCTCCCAGCTCACACCACTCCTGTATCACCCTTCTCTTTATATGCCCATAGACACAGTAACTACCTACCTAGGCTGTGTATCTTGTTCTTCTGGTGGGACGTGTTAGCAGTTATGCACTTGACACAGGACCCCACTAATTCTCTGCATACCCAAGTGTCTTGTTGCTTTGTGTGTAATGTGTCTCATGTACATGTGATAATGAAGGCATCAGTATTGTTGTTGTTTTAACAGCCTGTGCTAAATGAACCATCCTTTTGTGTGCTGTCGTGGAGTGTCTGATGTGCCACTTTGGTATGTGGGGTTGTATGAATGTTGTTCGTTCATGATAACTACTACTCGTGTGCGGGTGCGTGTGTGTGTGTGTGTGTGTGTGTGTGTGTGTGTGTGTGTGTGTGTGTGTGTGTGTGTGTGTGTGTGTGTGTGTGTGTGTGTGTACGCATACACACAATGTGCATACTTATGCATAAATCCAACCACCATATGCATACACACTCATATGCATACACACCCATACGCATACACATTATGTTACATACACATCCCTTCCAAATCTACAAAGTCATCAACAGTTACATAAGCTGTGGCATGCACCCTGCAGCATGCTGGCAATTACTGTTACTCAGTGTGTGTGTGTGTGTGTGTGTGTGTGTGTGTGTGTGTGTGTGTGTGTGTGTGTGTGTGTGTGTGTGTGTGCACGTGTTTGTATGTGTGCAGTGTGCGTGTGCATGTGTGTGTATGGTGTAAGTTTGTAACATGGGGATTGCATGCTTACTTTCAATTCAACTCAAGGACATGCAATGTAAATAACTGTACCACATGCCATCCCAAATACTCACAACATTGAGTTTTGTGCACATATTTAAGAGTTATGCACTGTAACTGCTCCCCTCCCCTCTCTCCTCCCTCCCCTCTCCTCCCTTCTCCTCCCTCTCCCTCCCCCTCTCTCCCTCCCTCCCCTTCCCATTCCCCCTCCCCCCCTCCCTCCCCTTCCCATTCCCTCTCTCCTCTCCTCCCCTCCCCTCCCCTCTCCTCCCTCCTCTTCCCCCTCTCCTCCCTTCTCCTCCCCTCCCCTCCCCTCCCTTCTCCTCCCCTCCCCTCCCTTCTCCTCCCCTCTCCTCCCTTCTCCTCCCCTCTCCTCCCCTCTCCTCCCTTCTCCTCCCCTCTCCTCCCCTCCCCTCCCCTCCCTTCTCCTCCCCTCCCCTCCCTTCTCCTCCCCTCCCCTCTCCTCCCCTCCCCTCCCCTCCCCTCTCCTCCCTCCTCTTCCCCCTCCCCTCCCTTCTCCTCCCCTCCCCTCCCTTCTCCTCCCCTCCCCTCCCTTCTCCTCCCTTTTCCTCCCCTCCCCTCCCTTCTCCTCCCCTCCCCTCCCTTCTCCTCCACACCCCTCCCTTCTCCTCCCCTCTCCTCCCCTCCCCTCCCTCTCCTCCCTCCTCTTCCCCCTCTCCTCCCTTCTCCTCCCCTCTCCTCCCCTCCCCTCCCTCTCCTCCCTCCTCTTCCCCCTCTCCTCCCTTCTCCTTCCCTCTCCTCCCCTCCCCTCCACACCCTATGTACAGTACATGGGCATGGCTCACGTGGAGAAGTCCCATGGGATGGGGTCAACTGATGAGGCTGTCAGGAAGATCTCAGCTTCTGTTAGTTGGTTCTTGTGCATAGGAACACATGTACATGTGTGTGTGTCTCTGTGTATGTGCATGTAGGTGTGGGAGGGTGCTATGATGAGCATTCTGTGAATCCTCATATGGCATGTATGGCACATTCTAGCATTTCAGTTTTATGGGTTAGAATGCTATCATAGAATGCAGGTGAGCTATTTGACCTCCCCCTCCCTCTTTTTTTCCCACTGACAGGCTAAGAGTCGAACACAGAGGCTGCAGAAGGTCCAGATCACTATCTCTTCGAAGTCCATCAAACTTGTGGATGTGAGCACTCAGGTAAGCGAGAATCACACCATTTTCATCGAGCATGAGAATTTGTGCATGAAGATACTTGATTACTCTGGCTGTCCCATTACTACTCATGTCCACTCTCCCCTCCCCTCCCCTCCCCTCCCCCTCCCCTCCCCCTCCCCCATGTACGTATGTCGTCTTGCCTCCTTTGCATCATAAAGCTGAAGCTTGATGAGTTGCCTCTTTACAAGTGAGTGTAAAATTTAATGATGTACTGTATGGGTCCTTATTCTAACATATGTAGTATTGCCCTCAGTCATTCTGGGTGTTCACAGTGAAAACTGGCTGTGATGCAATTTACCGAACTTGGCTTTGACAATCCACACTGTTCCCACTGTTGGGATTGCAATCGAAAGGGTTTAGATTATTCTCGTATGTGTGTTGTAAGCTGCAGAACTAAACATTAATGACTATAATTTTGAATGGAGCACCCTCTAGGTCCCCCAATTGTAAGCAAAGTTTGGTTGTGTCTGTCCAAGTTGGTGCCATATTTTTAAGCAAGACCCAGAATGGTTTTTGACTGCCATCATAAGGTTTATGAGTTGGGTCTAAATTGGTTTGCACTAACCAATTTCTGCATGAGTACTCCATTCTAGTTTCAATCCTCTTCAAGTCGGTTTGCTGCACCTGTGTGAACACCCTGCATATCTTGACTAGAATACTGTAACTAGTCACTCCCTAGACAGAGTGGAGCAGCTGTGTGCATGTGTCTCGATCCTGGCTGAGCTAGTCATCACTAGTGGAGACTGCACTATTTCCAATAACATGACTTGGATTGTGTACCTGATCTAACAGCCTATGCTAGATGAAATATTGCAAGAAAAATTGCTACTTTCCATAATTTCTGCTTTGTGTTGTACATAGCGAAGATTTTGGGAGCCTTTAGTTTATGTACATATGTAACTGCCTCTTCCCTCTCCCTCATGCAGAGTGTCGTACTGTGCCGTGGACCCCAACTTCCCAAAGGTCTTTTGTTACATCAGCCGCAACCTAGAGACTAACGTACTGGAGTGCCACGCTTACCTCTGCAACAATCAGGCCAAGGTAATGAGAACACATCACACACCACACACATCCACCCACCAATGCAAACTTACACCATACACACACAGAACACACACACCACACATGCACACGCACACTGCACACATACAAACACGTGCACATACCCATGCATGCACACACACACACACACACACACACACACACACACACACACACACACACACACACACACACACACACACACACACACACACACACACACACACACACACACACACACACACACACACACACACACACACACACACACACACACACACACACACGTTAAGGCCAACTGTACGTACATGTGCAGACACATGCCCACACAGTCCAGCTAAACAACCAACAAGTCTATACTGTGTCGCTTGTAACCCCTCCCTCTACCCTCCTCCCCTCCCTCTTCCCTCTTCCCTCCCCTCCCCTCCCTCCCCTCCCCTCCCTCTCCCCTTCCCTCCCCTCCCCTCCCCTCCCTCCCCTCCCCTCCCCTCCCCCTCCCCTTCCCTCCCCTCTCCTCCCTCCCCTCCCCTCCCCTCCCCTTTACTTCCTTCCCAGGCTGAAGCAGTAACACTGTCAGTAGCTCAGGCATTCAATGAAGCCTACAAGAGGTGGCAGGTAAGGAAAGTGCTTTGTAAGATTCATCAACAGAATCACATCTGGAGCACTCTTGAGTGATGACCACATGCACTTGCACCAATGGTATACCCACTGAGTTTCCGTTTGGTGTACAGTGGGAACTGTCTAAGACTGCCACCTGTGGGCCAGTTCTAACTGACCTTTATAGAGAGGTGGCTGCTCTACAGAGGTAGATTGCAATGCTTTCATGCTATTTGGGGCCAGGTTGGCTGGCTGTTTTAGAGAGGTGGCTATGTAACACAGCGAAAATGTCGCTACTCTTAGACAGTTTCCATTGCATTTAGTGAACTATTGTATGTGTAGTGTTTATGTACAAGAGTGTGATTTGGGATAGCAATGTAGAGAGCATTGTTTCAAGCATCCAGCATCTTCAATGCAGTCAGTGTCTGTTGGTGACAATAGCAGTGTTGCTTATGGTGTGTGGTGCTTTCTTCTGCATTAGGAGGTGAAGAAGAAGAGGAAAGAGTCAATGGATAAGCAGCTGGCACAGAGCGGGGAGAAGTCTCCCGACCTAGGTGAGTGCAGCACCATCACAGTACTGTACATACGTAGGTGTGCTTTAAGATGATAAAGAAAGTGCATTCCACAATATTCCACTGAGATTCAGCACATCCGTAAAAAGAGATGAAATTCAGCTGGTGCTGTCTGTAAGGTATTATAATACAATGAAACCTGTCTAAGACAGCCACCTGTGAGCCAACTTGAACTGGCCTTTATAGAGAGGTGGCTGCTCTACAGAGATAGATTGCAATGCTTTAGCAAAATTTAGGGCTGGGGAGGCTGGCTGCTGTAGAGAGGTGGCTGCCTAACACAGTGAACATCTTAGACAGGTTCCACTGTACTAATCCAGTGCAGAGCATTATGGGCAAACTCGCTACAGGTGCAAAGTGTGTGTTTGAGCAGTTTGAGGTCCTTAGTGCTGTCCACTTCTTGTACTACTCACACAAGTGTACCTCACATGTACACCTAACCTCTATTGAACTTGAACATTACATAGCCATCTGTAACTTCTCTATGACTTTGTACTATAGGAGTGGAGTTGACTGAGTCTGGCGGTGGAATGAAGCAAACCCTGAAGCCGCATTCTGCTAGCAGGGGGTCAGACTCGGCCTTCTCTGACTCTCCGTCACCCCAGCCAGAAGTGGAGGATAAGTCAACTAATCCTTTTGCGGACGATGAAGTGGTGGTACGCAAACCAGACAGCCCCCCACCTCCCCGCCGTCTCAGGCGGCGCTCCTCTTCAGAATTGGAGGACCTGAGCAGTGACTTTCTCGTCAAGACCACTCTCACCAAGACCAGAAGCATGGTGAGTGCCCTTCGCTTTGTACATTGTGTGTAATGAGTTTGGCTTGGTGTTCTAACAGTGTTTTGTGTGTGTGTGTGTGTGCGCAGGATAAGGTGTTTGAGGAGGATGAGTTTGACCAAGAATTCACAAGGTTAGATTAACAAGTGGCTCAGAATGTGTGTCCATCTGTGCCAGTCTCACGCACATACATAATATAAAGAGAAACTTGTCAGATATTGATATGAACACATAGGGATGGTCTGAGACTTTAATCCACCTCCCATGCCCCATCACAATAACATCTCTCTACTGTGCCACTTCCTTGTAGATTGGCTGAAACCCGCTCCCACCCAAATCTCCTTGATGACTGCAATGTCGACGGTGACCAGTGCTCTGAGGATGTCCGTCAGATGATGCAGGGTGACACAGGGCCAGGAGACCTCTACCGAGTTCGCTCTGTCGACGATATCTTTGGATTTTAGAGTTTAACTTCTTCACACACACACATACACACGCAGCCACACTGTTCTGTTGTAAAGGGATAGTGTTTAACATGGACAGTGTATATTGGAATTCATACACACACAGCCACACTGTTCTGTTGTAAAGAGATAGTGTTTAACATGGATAGTCTATATTGAAATACACACACACACACACACGTACACGCACACAGATATGCACCCACGGTGTCTTTCTGCTGCATATGGAGAGTGTTCACTGTGTGGATGGTACATCGTGTATGTAGCTAGGTTTTATATGTGTTTGTACCATATAGTGGTCTACTTCAATCTCTAATTACTACAACTTTTTCTTTGTATCACTTTATGACTCTGCATTAATTACCAGTGGTTATAGTATAGTAATCTCCCACTGTAAATTACAATGCTGTTTTTGCCTAATTAATGTCTCTTGTGCACACTGTCCATATTGCATGTGCAGTAACATGCATGAGTGCTGTGCACTCTATAGGAAGAAATGTCATTAAATTTTGTATTTTATATGCACACATTGGATAAAAGTCTGTACATGACGTATATAGACTGATTATATAATCAGCATGACTTATACTATATTGTATTACTATGTATGCATAGGTTATGTTAAAATAGAGCTATAGCTAGCCATGCATGGGTGCCCATGGCCAGGTAGCCAATTGCAAGCATGCATAATGGGTCTAAAAATGCCCAACAAAAATTATTGGAACAAAAGTGATTATATACACTGGGACCTCTATTTGGGCAGATCGAGCTGAATGAGTACATGCATGCATGCACCACCTTACAAATTCCAGCTAGAAGGACCATGCATGCACATTACTTTATAGCGCATGCATGGTATGAACTCAGCTGTATGCATGCACACACACTCATGATTGTATAATGCATCCCATCAATGTATAAGATATCGATGTTGAGTATGGCGATCTTCTGACGGTCTTGCAAGGCTATTGAACGGACATTGAAGGAACAGTGGGCGGAAAACTGCCGGCCGTCAATAATTTGCAACGTTTTTGTAAAATGGCGTCTTGCGCGACAATGTCTCCAGACAGACTCGGTAGCCGTAATGAGTGACGCTTGCTCGCGGCGGTTTCAAACCTACAAAAGATTATGTAGTTGGGTTAATTTGCAGTAGGTTTGTCTGGAAATTAGTCCGATAGCTAATTTTGTTCGTCAGTTACAGCTGGCGAAGAAGAATATAAAGAAGCAATAGCTATGAAGAAAAAAATGGATGTTTTCAAGTGGCATTTTTTCGCTGACAGATCATGTTCGCTTGCGTTCCAGGTCCGTTAACTTGAGTGTAAGTATAGTTTGTATTTAGCCCTACGTACACCTAGCCTAGTTTTGTGCGGTTTTCGGAACTTCTAGCAATTTCGTTCCTATACCAATGTATTGTGAATTTACAACACCCTGTACCCATCCGTGTAGATTTAAATTATCCAGAGGAACACAACATCAAAAAATACAAAATATTAATAAGAATATGACACTAAAATATTTTTACAAAAATGTGTATAATTATTATTTCACCATTTAATAGTAAACTGGTAAAAGTGATGAGTTACACATGCATTATTTCAACAGAAGTGAGAAGTGTGTTCCGTGGGTCTCTTGCGTCAGTGCACCAACCGCACACAATAAAGGATGTGCTATTTAGAGATACAGCAGCACATTGAGCACGCAGTACACCAAGCTGACCCACTTTGGTCCACTTGTTATTGTTAGGGTCATAAACAAATACATCTGAAGTTGGTGTATATGACTTGTCACTTCCACCGACAGCTACAACATGAGCTGTGTTTTGTAATAGCACAGAGTGCCAGTAAGGGGTAGGTGCTATTTCAGTCCAGTGATGTGGTACGTTATCACCTTCAGTTGACAGCGCATTCTCCAGTGCAGTCAGTGGCAACTGCCACACAGTCTTGGTAGTTGTGCCTGTATCGGTAGCTACATCATACGCAATGACAGCACTGGCAACATACAAGTGTTCACTGGAAATAGTAAATTGCATTCCACATATTGGCCGTGGTACTGTCAAGTTGTCTAGTGTTGACCATTGGAGTGTGGTGATGTTGAGAATGGCGATGCTACTGAGAAGGGTCTGCTCGTCTTCACCCCTCCCTCCTGCGACCACTACTAGTTTTCGGTAAGTAGTAACACCCGGCTCAAGTCGCTTGGTAGGCATAGGTGGCAGTTCTTGGTGCCAAACTTGCCCTGACCAATTACTCACAAGGTTGGTGACAGTACGGGATGATGGTTCTCTACCACCAATAAGTACCAAGTCACCATTGATCTCTACACCTTGACTGTCATATTGTGGGCTAGGAGGAAGAGTGTTCCATGTTTGGTGGTCGACACTGTACACTTGAACTGTACATGCTGAAACAACATCACGACAATCTCCACCACAGATGTAGATGTGGTCGTTGATCATAATTGCTGTAGCGGAGTACGTTGCTATTGGAAGATCTGTTAACTTCCTCGATTGCACAATGGCTCTGCCATCTACCAGTGGGCCTGTTTGGAAAATCTATAAACAGAGACAGAGAAAGAATGTGTACATTCTAACTGTAAAATTCACTACCTCATGCATGAAACAAATAGTATAATATAGACACAGCATGACAGGGAGTATCATAAAGGGATTAGAACTTGCTAACCATATTGCAATGGACTGAATTGTGATGGGTACTCCAGGTACTGCCATCTGTCTAGTAAAACTGTACATGACAGTGCATGACTAAAAGCATATTGATCAATTAGACCAGCTACAAGATCGAGTATAAAACTGCTATTAATACAACTGACATGACATAGTGCAATTCAAGCTCAACACACACACACACACACACACACACACACACACACACACACACACACACACACACACACATGTATACGTACACGCACATACTCACACATATAAATTATACACATACGTATACGCACACACACACACTCATGAACGTGCAAACACACACACACATACACACACAGACCTGTGCATGCTGATATTGGAATGGTCCTATCTGTGTTAAAGGAGAGGTGGGAGGAGTCTGAAGGAAATGGGGCCCTGATCCACCCTGTGAGGGAACCTACATGGACCATAGGGAGAAGAGAACTGTCATTCAGTATATTACAATTTCAGGTATGAACATAATTTGCAATATGCCACCAATCACATAGCAAATGACACATAATTCATGGAAGGTGCTGAATACAATGCACTTAGTGTGCAATTGACTGAAAACTGACAATTACAATTGAAGAAAGAAGTGAATGCAATGTATGTGTACAATGTATGTTTACATAATAATGCTATAGTGTACTATGTAGTCATCTCGGTGCAGCTAGTGTTTCTTTGCTAACTGCTTTGATTTAGTCATCAATGCTTCTTCACACATGCAATCACACTCAAAGTGTGCCGTACTCAGTGACATAGTAGAGGAGATGTGCACACTGCATGTGAGCATACTGGTTTGTGTGATATTTTGTAGTGCATGGGTTCAACAACTATAGTGATAATTGACAAGCTCCTCAGTTCTGAGTGGAGGCAACTAGCATTACCGTAAAGCATAAAACCACATGTTTTAGGTTAGTGCTTCTTTCATGTGTCTATAGTGGCATGTGTGCTCAATAATCACTCACTTCTGAGGCTGGAGTGATTGCTTCTGGTGCAGGTCTTACAGCAGTGGACTGGGCATCCTACGGGGAGAGATTAGCACATAGTTGAGGTACACACAAACGCAACCATACAAAAATAAATTCCAATGATCTTCAGCACAGATGCAGCTATAATTATAGCTCCACCTGCAAGACAGTCTTTCCTCGAATACATGCAGAGTATACAAGGGGAATAGTGTGTGTGCATCAAAATCACCTCAAATTCTTCCACCATAGTCAATTGCGAGAGTTGGGTGTGGACTGCCACAATGTCTGGTCTCTCCTTTGGGTTGTCATTCAAACAGGACAGGATCAGGGGGTGCAAGGAGTGATTCTCATCCAGTTTAGAGAGGTCCTCTCCACGACGCTGCAACTCTGGAGTGACACCGATGCCAACCAGACTCACACGAGGAGACTGCTGGGTAGCTATTTCCAGCATGAGCACACCGAGGGAGAAAATGTCCAGTTTCTCGTTGTAGTGGGATGGCTGCTGCAGGGCTTCTGGGGACATGAAAGACACAGCCCCTGGTTGGCATGTGCTGAAGTACTCTGCTGTCTTCAACCTGGACTGGCCGAGGTCACTGATCTTCACCACACCGTCGGCATCCAACAAGATGTTCTTGTCTGTGAGGTCTCTGTGCACAATGGGAGGAGAGCGCGTGTGGAGGAGGCGAAGACCCTGAATAATCTCGATGCAGATCTCCAGCTGCTTCCGGCGACTCAGTTGACCTCTGTTTCGATCCAGATATTGTTTCAGGTTCTGCGTCATTAGCTCCATCACAAGTATAGGCTCGTCAGTCGTCTCGTCGTAGAACGCTCCCTCGAACCTCACCACGTGAGGGTGGTCAAGTCGCTCAAGAAGATCACACTCGCGACGGAAGTCACTGAGCAACGTGTCCAAGTCGCCGTGTCCTGTCGCCGCCTCCAAAAGAAGTCTGTGTATTCGCTTCACAGCCACTTTTTTCCCGTCCAATAGTCCGGTATGCACTGCGCCATAAGCACCGCGATTGAGCTCCTTGCCGATCTCCAGGGAAGGCGGCTTGGGACGAAAGTAGCGCGAAGAACTAGGATGATTAGCCATCTTATCAGGAGGGTGGGACACATAGGGGCCTGGGGGGTATTATATCCGAAGGTCTGGAGAGTACCTGCCAATGTGGGCGGCAACCTGTGTTCAAATGAAACCCTGAATAAATGTTTGCTGATCAGCTGACGGCATGATGGTTGCATCATCATGGTTTCCTATAGCTAAATATATAATTATGTCTTTGCGAATCAGTTCTAAGGTCCACCTGATTACGGATAGCTCTCTGTTCTCGTTTGAAGTAAAAGTCATAATCACTGAAGAAAGCAGCTAGCTAGCTACTTGTAGCTACAGTGGAAAGTTGATGGCATTTTGACTTTGTAGCTAGCTAGCTAGCTAAGGTTCACCTCTAGGTTTTAGCTCGATTTTAGCAGTCTTCCTTTTGCTCATCAATCCAGCACACTTCTGTTCCCCAGCTGTGAAGTTGGCTGTGTGTGTGTGTGCGTGTGTGTGTGCCTGCGTGCGTGCGTGTGTGTGCATGTGGGCATTCATTTGCCTGAGCTATGCTCAGAGTGTGTAGTGGTATGTTGGTTCTCCTTGTCTCCATTCGGGCTGTGTTGGCATTGTGAAGGATGCCACAAGCAGTAGTGTGCGTGTGGAGCTGCACTCCAGTGTCAAGACCATTTCAGTGGACAGCAACAGGGTAGTATTGGTCAAGTGAGGAGAGGAAGAAGAGAGGTTGATGGAAGATACCTGGGCTCTGTGCTGTGTAGTGAGGAGCTACTGTAATAGGGATTCAGTGGTGAGGCATGCAGGATTATAGGATACTTGTATAATGCCACACAGTGTGTACACACGCACACAACATGCACATGCACAACCAGCCTCACTGACCTGATTATTACTACCATAGCATGAAATGAAGACAAGCAAATCACACAGGGTAGTTTGAAAACAATGCAGGACGTTTGACCCGAAGGTCTTTGTCACTTCAGCAAATGTTAAAGGGCCTTATACTCTGTATGCAGTTGCATGACTCTGAGCTTCTGGTCCAAAACTCCTATGCATGGTTTCAACCTAGGCTGTGTGATTGATCAGTCAGCAACTGATCATGAGCAAACCCATTTTAGCTATAACAGTGTTGCTACACTTTTGAAGTAGGATGCTAGGCCTATATATATATGCACCATTTTATTCACCCCATTCGTTCTCCTTCTCTGACCTTCCCTTTACATCATCTTTTGTGCTAATGGTTCTCTCACTTTCTCCTCCATTTCATCTTCCCTACAATCACTCCTCATCCGTTTTCCCCACCATCTTTATCTCAGGTTTGATGAGTTTAAGCTAAAGTTCTTATTATATAAGTTCCTTAAGAAATAAGGAACGGCTGGTGTTACCTTATAGAAGGAGTGAGTCCTGCATCTCTGTGCATCCCCTTGGCAATCAGACCAAAGGAGACAGTTGTGTGTTGTGAGTGACAGGCTTGTCTGTTTATAATAAGATGTGCTCTGCACTAACGAGGACCTGCCCACTGCTGTGTCGGAGTGCGTCTACCGTCGTGAGGATAATGCCACGTGAGGGACCTCCACTATGTCTGGTAGAGGGCTTCCAGTGGGACTGCAAGGCACATGTCAACATCATTGTCACCATGAAGAACATTGGCAGGTGGATCTTACATCTTATCAGAAACATGTTAGATGTGAGTCTGTTGTGGTGTTGTGTCTGCTGGTGTGTGTGTAAATTTAATTGTTTATTCCTCTGCTTCTGGACCTCTCCCTCCCTTTCTTGCTCCCTATCCATCCGCTTTCCTCCTTCCTTCCCTTCCTTCCTATCCCTCCTCCTTCCATCCACTCTCACTGTCCTCTGCTCAGATTTACCTGACCACTGGGGATGAAGGCTTTACTATCATCATCTGTGACTTTGAGAGCACTGACCTCAATATCTCCCATGCAAGCACTTCTTGACTCAAACCGTAAGACCAGTCACCACCAGTTGTACTGTCTAGCAAGGAGGTCATTTATATCAAAAGTTTAATCATGCATGTTTTTGTCCATATTTATGTATTTGCAACTTTCTTTCTGTCTGCATGCATGCCCAATTGACTAGACATATATATGCTCCCCCCCCCCCCCCCACACACACACAGGTACAAGCTCGATCAATTTACTGGACAGTTGTTTCTGGAAGATTCTTGCACTTCAAGCTGGAATTGACTCGGTTTCCGTAAGTGTACTTTTTTCTAGTGTCTGTAGTTGACGTGCTAGTCATGAAGTGCAGCCATGCACACTTCAGTATAGCAGCCAGCCTTCACTAGTCAAAGCATTTGATGTACAGTGGTCCTGTCTATAGTAGTCACTGTATAATGCAGTCACCCATCTAAAGCAGCCAGCCTCCCCTGGTCCAAAATTTGAGTGTGTGTGCGTGTGTACAGCTTCCTCAAATGTAATGTATGCTCCTGTATACAGTACATGTTAACTTAGTTCCATGGCCATTCTCATTTCTCTAATAATAATAACGAATGTGCTTCTCACTTTAAACTAGCCAAACAAAAATGGAGTGAGCGTATATACCCAATCCCATGCAGTAACTCTTACAAGATAATGAATTTTGTTATAAATGGAAATACTAAGCACTTGGTATTGATACCATATGAACTTGCACACAGCTGCAAACTCCTGTGATACAACAAAGCCGCCAACAAGAACGCCCTGGAACACAGGTCATCATGACATGCTACCAATAAAGCAGTGTTGTATATTTCGGTGATGGTTCATCTGCACTATCCTTGTCAGCTGTGAATCAAGCTTGTGGATGAAAGGAGCACTCCAAAGGATGCACACTTCACACTTCCTCACTGCTGCACACCGATGGAGTTCACTGTCACTCCACAGCAGTCCTTCAAGAAGAGAGTGGCAAGGTTCTTCAACCTAGGCCTGTCATCAGAGGCTGCAAACTGCTGCATCAGGTCCACAACGAGTTGGGCTGTAATCGCTGAAAGGAGAATTTGATTCAAAAATCACTAAGGAAACCTCCAAAGGTATCACATGCAAGTAAGTTAGGACACATTACTACATTCCAACAGAATCTGATATCGTCTATCATGATAATTACATTTGTGCCACACTGCCCGAACACACGGATGTAAAGGACCATCCACTCCTCTCATCCTTACCTTCTTTTGTGCGAGGACTGTACATGTAGATGAGGGAAGTGATGGCGGACAGAACTGTCTCTTCATTGGCACTACACAAGCGGAGAAGTGACTACAACATGAGCAATGCTAACTCACACACAGCATCCAATGCATTCGATAGACTGTAAGGAAAATAGCAGCTGGGGACGTTTAGTTGAAGCTGTGCTTCAAATCTAGGCCCTCCCAAGACCAATCAACTATCAATGTTGTGAATGGCAATATCTAGGTCCATTGCAATCCACTTTCTGAGAAGCAAGAAGTAATCTGGACAGCAATGTGATAGCTCTGTGCCTTCCCCAGTGCCCAATTGTACAGGTGACCTAAGACACTGTCACAGCTACACACAACACACCTTGTGAGAGACTTGACTGTCAACTCAATGCCATCATTGTCAACCAGGTAGTCCCTGTTCACAGGGTCTGCACACAAAATAGAGACACTGCATTACATGCAAAGCACCATGGTAACCACCTGACCATTCTGTGAAGCTAGAGATATATACGTAGTGTGGAGTGTACTTCAAGTGACCCCCCACTAAACGTCTCACCATGGCCATCCCAATCACAGTTTATAATGGCATGCAGTTAGAGGTGGGGAATGGACTCAGGGTCTCACATGGAAGATTAATCAACACCTTACCACATACAGAGGTATGATCTCGTTCCCAGCCCACTTCCGACCGGTCTGGTACTGTATCTTTGGGCCCATTCCTTGGCTTGCCTCAATGCATCTTAAATAATTTCGACCAATCAGATTGCTGCTTGGTCACATGTCTACTAAAACCACACGCGAGCCTCATATGTGAAGCTACAGGTGATGGTCTCAAACATTGTTTTTGGATCACAGATATATGCACAGAACTTGATGCCAATTGTGGATTATCCATAATTATACATAATCCAAAAAGAACCTTAATTTTACACCCTGAGACTCATCCCTATACAGCTTTATGTACAAGTTTTGCATGTGCTTTTTGGTTCAAGGAACAGCCTAATAATACCAGATCATCCTTTCTGTGGCCATTTTGTTAGTGGAATTGGTGGGCTGGGAACAAGACAGGGCCGTAGCACCCAGTCCGGCCGGTCCGGTTTTTGTTGCTGGAACAAAAATTCTAAATATTGAAGATATGCATTTAAAACACACTTTCAAATTGGGAGGAGGGTACTGGCCTAAGGTTAAACAACGTTCTAAAAGCAGAGTGGTCTTGTTACAGTGTTGCAGGACTTAGTTTGAACAAGGAATAGCCAGATACTTAGTCCTCTAACCAACCTTAATGGCGGCAGCCATTTTACGGATGTCGCATGACGTTTTCTGATGTGTAAAATGATGCGTTAATCGATTGCCGTGCAAAATCAGACAGCACAGTAGCGCTTCAGCCATGTAAGGTGGATTTATGCAACCTTGCAACAGTTCCTACAGCATGGACAGTTGTTACCTAGGATACGTACTGGTACTGTAGTCACCTATTATATATCACCCTGTTCGTATCCTAGGTAACGACTACCCAGGTATGGGAACTGTTGCAAGGTTGCATAAATCCGCTGTACATGGATGTATGCATGTTGCATGGTGGTATATATTTGTACATGGGAACATGTACGTAGCCTGAATGGACATATGCATGCAATAGGATACGTAGTCTCCTGTGGCAACCCTAGCTATTGCACACTCACATGTACACTTGCACTATCATACGCAAGCGGAGAAACAGGGGATGGTAGCAAGACCGCAAGCGCGGCAAAATGTTGGCAGATGTAGGGATGGTGAAAACGTATTCAAAGTCAGCGCATGTTAATGACCTGGGTTTTGCACAGACCAGCCCTCCTTGTTGCATGGACCGGCTAGGCTGGCCCCCATCTTTGCATGGACCGGCCCTCCTCCTGTTTTTGGAGGAAACATTTTTACACACCCTTTGCACTGTTGGTGTCTTCCAGTCAAGGGAAGGAGAGATTTGTGCTGCCTAGCATCAGAGAGACAGCCAAAAAAACACTAGATTTCGATTTTTAATGCGCTATCTTCTTATTTCAACGCACTGTATTATCTGTTACATGACACTTGATCGCCTTTCCTGCTGTAAGTGCCTGTTGGTCTATGTTACATTTTTTCGTACTCATTGGAGTGTTGATGGGCCTAGAATTGCTCCAAAAGTACACACGGAACATCTAAATTTTAAAATTTTTCTGGGGGCATGCCCGCAGCCCCCCTAGTTTGTATCACGTCATCTATGGCCTGACCGGTTTTTATCCTGGTGCTACGGCCCTGCAAGACTAATACAGAAGCACGAAGAGAACTCTTCAACCACATGCCATAAATTAATCAGATTTTCCAAGTCTCTACGTACTTACCTGCACAGCAGTTGCACACCCCACTCATTGCAAATTCTATCGCCTTCTCGTCGGTCTCATCTGCCAGCACATCTATGTATGAAGTGGTAGGAGGGAAGGGGAAGGAGTTATTGACCTGTAAAAATACAAAGCCAGTGGCACTCAATACACAGTCAATGTACAGTACAGCTACTGCAGACATGCCTGAAAGTACGTGTACCACACACACACAGGTACATATAGGTGATCATACAACTAACAAATATGCATTCATTCGGCTCTCAGCAATACACTTATTCCGAACATGCACTCACCCAAGAACAAGTCCAACACATTCAACTTCTGGAAATGTTCATAGTTGATTGGGTCGTACGCAAAGTTGCCCAAATTGGCCAGGATCTGGAGCTTGTGTTCTGCACACAACACACAGAGGAGGGAGGTTACGCACAGAGAGAACAGGTACCAATTTGTGAGGCAATTATGCTAAACTAGGTTAGGGTTAGAACTGATTTAAAAGTCAATGACACGACAAACTCCATGGAAGGACAGAAAGGCATACAGGCTAACCTGATTTGTCTGTGTCCTGGTACTCTGTCACCAACGCTTGGAGGTAGTGAAACCTGTCCAGATCATCAGCGCCGGTTTTCTTGTCTAAGTATGCCTGACTACTGAACATAATTTATCTCGCTGCCTGGTCTATCGCGCCATTTTAGGTTGTCTTGGTCACGTGACCATAGTCGCATGACCGTGAGCTAACCCAGGCATAGTATTCTCTCCACTATCTATGACCCAAGGAGCAAAATGGACAAGCTTTCCGATTCTTTCAAACGTATATTCAAGAGCGAAGATGAGGAGGAACCAGAAGAGGAGCAGACATTTGTGTCCGAGGTATTACCTTTGTTCCACAACGCCTGATGCGTCAGACTCAATTCTAGTGTCTAACTTAGGTCCAATGTATAACTACTCGGACGGTTTACTCAGAAGAAGAATCAATTTTACAGGCTTAGATCAGATGGATTCCCTGCTATTTAATTGAATATTGCTGTAATTCAATTAAGAACTGCCTACACAGAGACATGCAATCAAATAGTCTATTTATTCACTCACTAGTACTGTATTAATTTGTCAGCAAGCACACCTGTTTACTGGTGCTGTTAGCAGAGATCTTGCAAATCTGTTGATACTTAGATTTGTTTACAAGGTATGTGTGTGTGTGTGGTATTGCATTTCCTACAGGTTCGTAAACGCCTCAACTTGACGTGGAAGCAGAGAATAATAGGATTCCTCATAACATTCCTGGTTGCTTGTGGTTTTGCCATACTTGTGAGTCAATCAATGGTTGTTTTTAGTGAGTGCACACACATGGCTATTTAAGCCTAAGCTCTGGCAGAGGGCAAGTCACACACAAACACATGCTGTCTATCTCTCTCGCATGCACAAACACACACACACACACACACACACACACACGCACACACACACATGAAGTACACCAACCAGGCTATTTGTCAGCGTTTAGTGCAAAGCTTTCTCACACAATTCAATTTCTGTTTATTTATTTCACTGAATATGCAAATTCTGTCGAAATGTACCACATGCTCACATGGGTTGCAATGGTTTACGGAATAAGAAAATTAGAAAGGGTTGGTTCTCTAATACCAGCTTCACAACAGGGTTGAAAACCTTGCCGACGTTTCGACCAGATGCTCTGGTCTTCTTCAGGGCGAAGGTTCAATGTTTGTGCAGTGCCATTTGTGGTTGTGACCATCATGCCGTTATAATAATGTTGGGGCCTTCCTCTCTTGTGCTACATGCACCTACACTCCTTGTGTTCTGTAGGGAGTCATTTTCGCAGCCGTACGCAATCCAGTAGCATTTGGCATTCTCTTTTGCATCGGCACTCTGATTGGTGTCATTAGGTGAGTCCTTGCGTGGCATTCAGGGAAGGAGGGATGACGTCTGTGTTGTATGTGTTGGCAGCTTAGGGAGGAGCACTATCTGCACACGGTGTGTATTCAATACCTGATTGCATTCAACAAGCAACCACCTGTGCCAATGTAGCTCCCTACAGCTTACAGTGAAAGAGAGAAAACTTCTGAGCAGGAGCTGTAGCACACAATTATATCAGAAACTGGACATTTGGCTGTGTATGTCTTTGCAGTTTAGCCTTTAGCAGCTGACAAAGCCTTCATGGCTGAAACATACAGTGTTTGACTTCTTGGTCTGCTGCATTCCTTGTTCAGAAATTCTCTCTCTTTCACTGACCCTACACGACTGTGAGCCTCTGCAGCATAATTGACAGCCATTAATGTTGTGACTGACCACCTGTCTTCTTTATTGTCATCCCTCCCCCCCCCCCCCCCCCCCCTGCCCCACTCCACAAACCTGTAGCACATTCTTTCTCATCTCTCCCATTGAGCAAGTCAAGAAGATGCTGAACGTTGTGAAGATCATATGTGTCGTTGTGTTCGTGGTGAGTTTAGCCTGTGTGGAGCATGGTACCTGGTAGCTGGCCCAGTAATACAATTGTCTCTCTCTCTGCGCCTGCTGTAAGACACACGTGATCGCACTGTGTATGTGTTTCTTACCATGTTCGTAGTCTGCTACTTTGCGGTGTTTCAACAAGGTGTTCTAGTTAGTCTACTCCCTTGGTTCTTGTCTTGACAACAGTTACTGCTGTTATGTCCACCCACATCCATTGTTTGCCATCAAATCTAGAATGCTTGTTCAGCATGCCATAGGGTTGGGTATCTATGAACATGCCCAATGATAAATGGTGTGAAGCTGGGTGCTTCGTGTGATGTAATGACAATAGCACTATTAATAGTGACATTACATCATTTGCCATATCCAGACAATTGTTCTAACATCTTTCTGTACAGCAGATTGATGCAATCTTGCAACCATTCTCAAACCTTGGGCACTCATTATCAATGCTGCTAACCGAGTGGCAGTCATATGTTAGGTGTGTACGGTACTGGGCTGTTTACATATATCCTAGGTTAGGACTGCCCAAGGTTTGGGAAGTGATTGCAAGATTGCATAATCTGCTGCACCTATACGTACGTATGTATATCCCTAGTCTGGTGCGCTAGCCCCTACTTCTGGCCCCCAATTGCGCGTGGGCAGGGAAAAACGCGCAAATTGGGGTCCGGAAGTAGGGGCTAGCACACCAGACTAGTATATCCCACGAACGTGAAACTGATCAATCAAATGCACCATACCCGATGGTGCACTAAGTGACATCACCATCATCACAGTCATTTGCACTCTAAGTAAATGTCACTGTCAGCAAATGAAACAATGTTGGCTTACAC
Source organism: Ianthella basta (assembly GCA_964019415.1). Taxonomy (NCBI): domain Eukaryota; kingdom Metazoa; phylum Porifera; class Demospongiae; order Verongiida; family Ianthellidae; genus Ianthella; species Ianthella basta. The sequence goes on from OZ025888.1 coordinate 4,724,176, forward strand.
TAGCCAAACGTGATGTAAGCTGAGTCAGCAGAGATAAATCCATTAGTGGGACAAAAGTCAGCCATTTCTTCAGTTGGTAAATGTGTAGTAATGCATAGTACAACTGACCAATTGCTTGGTTTTTGAAACTGTAATGTGACCATACGTTTCTCCATTGCCATAAGCTTTGTATCAGTGTGACCACCCCTTTCAATATTGAGTAGTGAAAGCAGTTTGGTGTGTATTCTTGTTCACATAGCGATATGTCTACAAGACGTGTGGCTATACTTCAGTTCTGAGCTTCAGTTGATATTTACGTCTTTGTAACACACATTGCTGTGACCCAGTCTGTTTTGAAATGCTGTGTGTGTGTCTCCTTGTGTAGATTGCCTTCGCCCTCACCCTGTGTGCTGCGTTCTGGGTAAGCAGTGTCTGAAGTTGTATGTGTGTTGTGTCTGTAATGATTTAATGCTTGTGAGCTGCATTCTTGCACTGTGTTTCTCAGCCTTCCCAGTTACACACTCACTCGCCCTCTTCTGTCTCCCCTCCCCCCTCCCCCATCCCATTCATCTATTCTCTTCCTTTCCCCTCCTCCGCTCCTCCCCTCACCACCTCCCTCCCTATCATTCTCTCCTCCCTACCCTCCCAATATCCTCTTCTCTCCCTCTCCTTGGCCTTGCTCAGTGGACCAGTGTCTCAGGATTGGCAATACTCTTTGGAGTTATCCAGTTCGTGGCACTGGCTGTCTACTGTGTGCTACTTATTCCCTATGCGCAGTGAGTTGGTACCATCAATGGTACTGATTAGTATGAACGTCTCCACACAATCTTACAAGTGCTGATTACCACACACCTATAGGTCACCGGGTACAACCACTTACATAATTGGGACCATTATCTTGTTATAATGTTGTGTTCCTCCATGTGCTGAGGGGCTGTAGGTAGCCGACCTTTAGGTGACCTTTGACCCTTGGTACACTATCACCACCCTCTAATAGCATGAGAGGGATGTGTTATGTGCAATGCCACAGGATGACAGATATTAAAGGGCAGGTTGAACCAGGGTTGAACTGAAAATAGTGTTAGCCACTGCAACAGCTTGTCAATCAGTCATGTGACACTGTTAACACATGCTGTAATGGGACAGTGTCAGCACGCACACAGGGAGGTCACCAACACGCCATGAAAGTGTGAGAGTTGAGGATGCAGCAATGTCAGCAACCTTGTTATTTTGCAGTACTGTATGACACTTCTGCTATGCTTTGCCAAGGGCATGCATGCATGTGAAGGAACCGCTTATGGACTTGCTAAGACCCTACGATGTGATCTGAGTTGAATGACACTCCCTTTGGGCAAACACATCAGCAGAGTCAGTTCTTGATTGGCATTTCAATGCAATGTTCCACTTGTCACGGCCTTTGTCAAGCACGCAGTCATTGCATTGAATAGAATTATTAATCAAAAAGTGATTTTGCTGGTGTACTGCTGCTGATACTGCCAATGTATAATAGTTTTCATGACTTGATAATAGTGTTAATGGGGCATTAGTACCTGCAATTGAATCAAGTGTATTGGTACGGGAGCAGCCGCATCCCTCCACATCAATAGGCCATTTACCCAGTTACAGTACACAAATATGGGATGGCAGAATGGACAGAGATGATTGCAACCCATTTTAACAGGACTGTACACTAAGAGAATGAAGGCCATGTTGTTTGTACTTACAGACCTGTTAACCTACGCTCTGACTAGTTTGAAGAAGCCTGAGTGACTAGGGAAGTCTGAATATTTGGTTCCTTTTCAGTAGCCAACTTCATACAAATTCCATGTCTTTTGGTCGCTTGAGCTACCTTCTTCCGAGAATTATGACTCACATTTGCTGTAGATTAATTACTGATGAAAGCTGTTGAAGCATTCAGAAGTATTTATACGTGGAAAATGTAAATGAATGAAGTGTGGATGGACTGTAATCTGAGGTCTGGCCTTGCACTTTACTAAGAGATAATCAGTTGACCGCATGTTTAGCCTAATGGGATAACCTAGAACAGATGTTAGCAAACAGCACCTTGTACTGTTTCCTTGTGTGCAGCACATGTACGGAATCCTCTTCTCTACTGCAGAGAGTTTCTCAAGTCCACTTTCGGCAAGCTTGGAACTTGGATTGTATCTTGAGCTGTGTGGTACACCAGACTGACACATTATACACACAGGAACCACATCACACTGTACATCTCTGGCCTGTGTACAGCTACACACAGCATGGTTTAAATTAGCTAGTTAACAGTTAGTAGCTCTCTACATTTTATGGCACAATCATCAACATGTTGGGTAGTTCTTGCTCTACTGTCAAAGGACAGGACTGACAAACAACAGGACACCTGTCTAGTCAGGGCAGTGCCTACGACCCAGCTACTTACGTAGAGATGTGCACCAACCCACCTCTGAAATAAGGACACTTATCGAATATGAGAGGGCCTGCACGCATAATAATTATATGCTAAAAGGAGCGATACCATAGTCGCCTCTGTTATTATAACGTGGGCGCTTACTTGGAAGCTATAAAAATATCATTTTTAGTTGAGTGCTTCCGACTACGTTAGAGTGTCTGAAGTTGGGAGCTTGACAAGATGCTGCTGCCGCTCCAGAAACTGATCGGCCTAACGGCTGTCCTGATCGTCTTCTCCTTTGTAACAGTTCAATCTCAAAGTATGGGTGATAGTGATTCTGCTTCCGACTTTCAGGACACGCCCGTCTTCAACGCCTGCATCCCTGTCGTGAACGGCTCAGCGAACCCTTCAGGTGTCCCCCTTCCGTCTTTCCCGCAGCAGTTCAGCGTGCAGGTGGAAGCATCCCTCACGAACAGAAACAGCACAGCTAGATTTGTCGAGTATTACGACGGTGTGGGACAACGTGGAAGGATCGAAGGCTACTTCAGCGCAGCATATCAGTTCGGCCCTCCTACTCGATTTACCTATGTCGCTGATTTCAAGACTGACCAGGGTTTCCGCATTGAGTTTCCTGACAGCTCTGCCGTCAACTGTGAAGTGGTGAGGTTGGAGAACGACAGATTCACCCAGTTTACCTTTCACACACTTCCAGGCCCCAACGGTACAATCCAGATCGGTTCTGCCAACGACTTGTTCCAGTTTGCCGGTCAACTGAAGGATCAAGAGGTGTATATGGGGCAAGAGTATGCGAGGGGAGTCCTCACTGACCACTGGCAGTATTGCTATCGGACGATGAACGTGTCCTATGTGATTGACTATTACTTTGCAGTGGAGGGTTGGGGACTGCCACAGAACGCCAGTCGTACCCCCATCCTTGCCACAGTGTTTGGGATAAATCAAGATGAGGATTTTGGTATACGTGTCATCAACCACACGTACACCTTCACTGCCTTTGACCCTTCTCCTCTTGGTGATGACGTGTTTGCTGTCCCCGAGGGTGTAGTCTGCAAGAACAGGAAGAACTTGAAGCCTCTTCCTCCTCTTGACGGTATCAAATTCTTCAGTAGCATTTTCGAATCAACCAACACAGCAAAAGGACAGTCCTTTTATTCACCATTCTTCTACGACCGTCAAGCTAATCTTGTTCGCTATGACTTCACCTATCGAAACAGATCTGACCCTAAGAGTGTGCCAGGTCCGAGAAGTGCAATTCATGATTTCACACAGGGTGTCCAGTACTTGATTAACAGAGATAATGGATTCTGCAATGTCACCAGTCTCAGCGCAACAGGCTCTATCACACCTGATGAAGTTGTAGATGACCAGGGGAACTATGCTATTGCTTCACTTCTGCACCTTCTCTCCCCCATCAATGACAGTGCCTCTGCCTATGTGTATGAAGGAGCCTCCACTGTGAGAGAAATTCCTGCTGAAACCTGGCTGGCATTCATTCCAGTGGCTGCTGCTATGAATTTCCCCAATGTGACACTGGAAAATGTCACTAGCCTTATTTATTTCTCAAGGGACAACTGGGTTGTGAATGGTAGAAATGCCACAATGCCGACAATTCTTCGTGTGCGTGTCCGTGGGACAGCTATACGGAATGGCACTACTATACAATTTGATTTTTCTACCAATGTCTTCAACGTGGAATTTGAGGAGCCTCCGTTTGAAGTGTTTGATGCCTTTGAATGCTTCCCGCCTGAGCAGACAAAAGAGGTGATGTTCACCCTGCCTGTCGCGCCAACACCAAACACTCTCTCTCTGCTCCGAAGCAACATAAGGATGTCCCTCTCCAGCTTTACCAAAGCACCTGGATCACAGTTTGGGAACATTCAGGTTAGAAGGGAATTGACGCTCCACACGCATTAGGGTCTGTGCGCGCAGAGGCTTGGCAAGTTGCAGCATAGATGCTTGTATGGGGTTTGCTTGTGGCATAAACTATCCCGTTGTTCGTAGCAATGTTTATTGTGGTAAATGTGTATTAGTGAAGTGGTGCTTAAGGTTCGTAGACACCAGGCAAATGAGCAATTGGTCTCCAATGTATTCGGTAGCTTCCAGCTGCCTTCATCAGGGAATAATGACAAGTGGAGCATTGCTACCAAAGCAATGATCAAATGTCCATTTTGGCTAGTGTCTGTGAATCTTAAGCATGTCTGACCTACCTAGCCACTCAAGGCTTTCCAAGCTAGTAAATTATTGGTGTTTCACTCTATGCCTTCTGTTTCTGCTGTGATACACTTTCCTGAAAGTGAGCCAAAGTAACCAAACCCACATGTTTCATTTTCTGTGTGAGAGGTACGTGTGCATGCATGTGGAAGAAGCTAGAATGAAGCAAGCTGTAAAAATGGATAATATTGTGTAGTAGAGGTGTGCCTTGTGTATATTTGTGGTCAACCTACATGACCAATGGGTGCAGTCCCATTTCAATCATAGTTCCACCTTCATTATGACCTCATAGACTTGTTGTCTGTGCCTTAGTGCCTAGCTGTCTGTTCTGAGCTGTGTGCCTTCACTGAGGCTCACTTTCTCCTCTCTCTTGTAGATCCAGACCTACTCTCCAGACAGCATTGTGGTCAACTTGCTCCTCCATGATCCACCCAGTGCTGGCTACATGAATGGTACACGAAAGAATAGTCAGACCCTGCTCAATGACATCACTGCAGGCATCTCCAGTGGTTCTCTCAAGATTCGCCTCTCCGATGGTACCATGGTCACTCCCCACTCTCTGCAGCAGGTCTGTGCCCAGCAATCAGCCGGCACCACTGCAGGGATAGTGGTAGGATGTTTGGCAGGAGGCTGCATTATCGGTATTCTCTTGGTAGCTGCAATGGTGGGCATCTACAAGTGTATGAAACGCACCGGGAAGACAGCCAGCGTCTCTTACAATGTCCACAAGGATGAACAGTAATGGTGCAATGCATTCTTTACTACCTTCTGGAACTAACTATAGACATAGAGTAATGCTGACTGTAGTTTGTCGCTGTATTCAACTACCTCCTCCTTGCATATCTTTATGCGCAGGTTTTGTAATTACTTGCCTCCTTTTTGGGGCTCTGTATTAAGTTTCATTGCTGCAATTGTATTCTTTGAATGTGTGAGCATATCGAGATAGATTTTAAGCTATGTGAAGCATATGCAGATGTGGCTCATTAACATAATGCATTGCATATAGCATAGCTCGCACTTGGTACATACGTATACATTTTGGTAAATGTACGCATCCATCTTGCAATTGCTCTCTTATACTAGGCATACGCTAAGCGCATAAGAATTCCCTCGCAGCATGAGTAGTACGTGGCCAGTAGACAAGTGTAATGTGATGTTACAGACTGGAGCTGTCTTAGTAGCCAAGCGCCTTGTTTGTTATTGTCAAAGCTCCTCAAGCCTGGACTGCCGCTGCTCGTCCGTCGCCGACGCCAGTAGCCTTGCGCCATCTGGTCGCATGCGCTTCTAGTCTGGCCTATCCTTGCCCCGCTGTCTCCGTATCAAGTCGCGCGCACCGTCTTGCAGCGTGGCCCCCTCGGCGTGCTGGACGCAGCCGCGTCATTGCCATTTCCTTCTGTGCCCCTCTTCCGCGGGAGCATGCCGGCAAAGATGAGCGGCCGAACAGTAGCAGAAGCACCCCTTGAACAGCCGAGCCGTCACGTGACAGAGGCACATGCGCAGTCACGTGTCGTGCGATATCGCCGAGGCTCGAATAGACAGCGATCAATGGCCTCGCTTCGCTCGCTCGGCAATAAGCACATGCATGCATGCAATATGCATACGTATATAGTGCAGACAATGCAATGCATATAAAGTATGTAATTATAGTTACATTGCTATTGTACATACAGTTTACTGGATAGGCTATATAGCCTTTGATCCATTCCCTCCCTATATACCGAAGTGGGCGGGCTCTATCTAGATCCACCTTTGAAACTCCCACACTGGGCACTGACTAATCAGTGACACCATCAGAAGTGGTAATTAAGATGGTCTATGTACCATGGTCAATGTATCAGTTTCCCTTTCCCCCTCTTTCTTTACCATATGTAATTCCGAACGTTGTCTTTCATTTGTGTCACCATGGTACATAGACCATCTTAATCAGCACTTCCGATAGTGTCACTGATTAGTCAGTGCCCGGTGTGGGAGTTTCAAAGGAGGCTCTGGATAGAGCCCGCCTATTTCGGCATATAGAGAGGGAATGGATCAGTGGCTGTTGGCGGTGACCAGTGACCCAGCTGCTAGAGGGTCGGCTAAAGATCTGGAGGTTGCTGGTGCTGGTCTGGTTCACTGCCATTTTTTCCCTTCCCCCCTCTTTCTTTACCATGCATATGTAGTTCTGAATGTTGTCTTTCAATGATCATACTGTACATAACAGAGGTTTGATTGTACTGGCATGTGACAAGTGCAAAGAACGCCAAAGATCCACCTACTCAGTGCCACTACAAACTACAGGAACTGAAGCTGCAGGATTGCATGAAGCTTCTGGCAAGATGAGTTGGCTCACTTGCTGAACGTAGGCCATAATTCTCAAAAATTGCTCAATGCTTGGAGATACCTATATGCTCAAAACATATGCCAGCATTATTTATCTGGGCCTTGCCTGTATACTGGCCATATGTACATTTTGGACCATAGCTCGAGCTCAATCATAGCACAATCATGCAATTAATGCTGCACCCTATATTACAGCATCAAAGAACTAGAATTTGAACTATACAAAATGTGTAAGGTAAAGTTAGTGCTGCGCATAATGCATGGACTTCATATGCTGTACAGTAGAACGTGTACAGTGTATAAGGCAGCCACCTGTCTAAAACAGCAAGCCTCTCTGATGTCACTCCAAATAGCATGCACTAAATATAGCACTGCAGGCTATAGCTATCTCTGTAATGCAGCCATGCACCATTCATGCAAAAACAGCCAGCCTCTCACTCAGACTCCAAATGCAAATAGCACTAAACATAGCACTAAAACATTACAGCTTACTTCTGTAATTCAGACACCTCTCTATAAAGGCCAACTGTTACTGGGTAACATACACAGGTGGCTGTCTTAGACAGGTTCCAATGTGGAGCTCACTCAGGCTCGCCCCAATTAACTGGACTAGTTTGTTGAAACATTCAAACTAAAGTATAAAAGCACTACACTATTAACTCCGATGAATAGTTTGACATGAAAGCATGCATGAATCTAAATTTAATGATTCCTTCTAAGGATGCTTCACATGTCGTCCAGTTGTTGGGCATAGTTCATCTTGGACAAATGCATCTTTCGACATGCTCTGATGGCCAGTACTGTCCCAGCCACTATCAGTCCCAGGAGGAGGCAGGCAATGAAACCACCAATGAAGCATCCTACAGCCATTCCTCCAATGTTAGGTAAGCCTTCAAGCTTGACTGGATTGGAAGGACACAGGGTTGGGGTCGGGTCCAGTGTGGTGCTTGGGAACTGACTTGGAGTTGGACTGAGAGCTTGCGTTGATGATGGTGTTGGGCTAGGTGATGGACAGGGTTGCTGCGAGTGAGGAGAGACCATGGTGCCGTCAGAGAGACGAATCTTGAGAGAGCCGCTGGAGATGCCTGCAGTGATCTCATTGAGCAGGGTCTGACTATTCTTTCGTGTACCGTTCATGTAGCCAGCATTGGGAGGATCGTGGAGGAGCAAGTTGACCACAATGCTGTCCGGAGAGTAGGTCTGGATCTATAAGAGAGAGGAGGAAGTGAACAGTTACAGACCTTTTGAATCGCTTGTCCACACTGCGTACCAGTATCCGGTAAGCACTTGCACAATATTATATGGATTCATACACATACTTACAGTATAATTGCAAGATCTAGTGTTGACATAGATTGCAAGCTAGAGATTTTATACAGCAATACTGCTCATGTTAATGTATAATACCACGATTTCGACTCCAGTACCCAGTGCCCAGTGTGGATAACCAATACGAAATAGGAATGTATAAGGGTCAAGGCACAGACACCAAGTCTATGAGGTTTTAATGAAGGTCAAACTATGGTTAAACCAATATTTCTCTTTAGTGATTATTGAATAAAAGGGACTGCACCATCTGGTCTTGTGGAGTCTGCATGGACTGACCTCAATTAGCCACAAGGGACATACAAGTGCAGTGTTATCCCTTACTTAGCTTCTTCGGCTATAAGGCTTCTTTCTAATGCATCCTGGCTTCTTCCATGCCTCCCAAACTGATGCAGAGTGAATAAAACTTTACTCGACTAAGTGCACATTTACTACGACTGACACTGCTAGTGTACAACAGACAATTACAGCTTACCTCCACAACAGGTAAACCCCATTACCAGCATGCACGCATTACAACTCGCTGAGCCCATTTTGGTTCACCCTAATGTAGCTTATGTCATTTTCCATCCAATCTTACTGATCCCTTCTAACCTGAATGTTCCCAAACTGTGATCCAGGTGACCCTGTAAAGTTGGAGAGGGATGTCCTTACATTGCTGCGGAGCAGAGAGAGAGTGTTTGGCGTTGGCGCGACAGGCAGGATGAACATCACCTCTTTTGTCTGATCAGGCGGGAAGCATGCAAAGGCATCAAACACTTCAAACGGAGGCTCCTCAAATTCCATGTTGAAGACATTGGTAGAATAATCAAATTGTATAGTAGTGCCATCCCGTATAGCTGTCCCACGGACACGCACACGAAGAACTGTTGGCATTGTGGCATTTCTACCATTCACAACCCAATTGTCCCTTGAGAAATAAATAAGGCTAGTGACCTTTTCCAGTGTCACATTGAAATTCATAGAAGCAGTTACTGGAATGAATGCTAGCCAAGCTTCAGCAGGAATTCCTCTCACAGTGGATGCTCCTTCATACACATAGGCGGAGGCGCTGTCATTGAAGGGGGAGAGAAGGTGCAGAAGTGAAGCAATGACATAGTTCCCCTGGTCATCTACAACTTCATCAGGTGTGATAGAGCCTGTAGTGTTGAGACTGGTGACATTGCAGAATCCATTCTCTCTGTTAATCAAGTACTGAACACCCTGTGTGAAATCGTGAATTGCACTTCTCGGACCTGGCACACTCTTAGGGTCAGATCTGTTTCGATAGGTGAAGTCATAGCGAACAAGATTAGCTTGACGGTCGTAGAAGAATGGTGAGTAAAAGGACTGTCCATTTGCTATGTTGATTGATTCGAAAATGGTACTGAAGTATTTGATACCATCCAGAGGAGGAAGAGGCTTCAAGTTCTTCCTGTTCTTGCAGACTACACCCTCGGGGACAGCAAACACGTCATCACCAAGAGGAGAAGGGTCAAAGGCAGTGAAGGTGTACGTGTGGTTGATGACACGTATACCAAAATCCTCATCTTGATTTATCCCAAACACTGTGGCAAGGATGGGGGTACGACTGGCGTTCTGTGGCAGTCCCCAACCCTCCACTGCAAAGTAATAGTCAATCACATAGGACACGTTCATCGTCCGATAGCAATACTGCCAGTGGTCAGTGAGGACTCCCCTCGCATACTCTTGCCCCATATACACCTCTTGATCCTTCAGTTGACCGGCAAACTGGAACAAGTCGTTGGCAGAACCGATCTGGATTGTACCGTTGGGGCCTGGAAGTGTGTGAAAGGTAAACTGGGTGAATCTGTCGTTCTCCAACCTCACCACTTCACAGTTGACGGCAGAGCTGTCAGGAAACTCAATGCGGAAACCCTGGTCAGTCTTGAAATCAGCGACATAGGTGAATCGAGTAGGAGGGCCGAACTGCTGTGCTGCGCTGAAGTAGCCTTCGATCCTACCACGTTGTCCCACACCGTCGTAATACTCGACAAATCTAGCTGTGCTGTTTCTGTTCGTGAGGGATGCTTCCACCTGCACGCTGAACTGCTGCGGGAAAGACGGAAGGGGGACACCTGAAGTGTTCGCTGAGCCATTCACGACAGGGATGCAGGCGTTGAAGACGGGCGTGTCCTGAAAGTCGGAAGCAGAATCACTATCACCCATACTTTGAGATTGAACTGTTGCAAAGGAGAAGACGATCAGGACAGCCGTTAGGCCGATCAGTTTCTGAAGCAGCATCTTGTCAATCTCCCAACTTCCGAGACTCGCGTAGTCGGAAACACGCAATCCGAGAAGCGCCCACGCTATAATACATTGGCAAATGTTGTAATCGCTCCTTTAAATTAGCTATACATATGGATTTGGGACAGCCCCTAGCGTCCTCATTAGAGAGGTGTCCTTATTTCAGAGGTGGTTTTGTGCACATCTCTATGAAGTAACTAGGTCAGTAGGCACTGCCCTCACTAGACAGGTCTGGCTTGTTAGACATGCCAATAAGTGCCTATAGGTGCTTACTGGCGCCTGACCAGCTGCTATTATAGTTGGGACTGCACAAGGTATACTAGACCACACTAGTGCTTGCTATTATATGTGAAGTTTGAAAAGGCCTGAGTGACTAGGTAGATCATCCATATCTGTAATCATTGACACTAGCCAAAATGAACAATGAAATGGAAATCCTGTGTTCATTTTGGCTAGAGTCAACGATTATGGATATGGATTATATGTGAAGATTAGCTTGAGCATTAGTCTACCACCTGGTGGGCATGCAAGATGTAAGCAGAAAATCGAACTTATTGGACATGCATGCACGTGCAGGCATATACTGTAGCTAGCTAAATGCATCAATTTCTCATTCATTAGACTATTACTGTAGCACGGCATCTGTTGAGTAGCCATTTACGGTTGAATGTAGCTAACCAGTACAGATTTAATAAAGATACAATCAACAGTCACTAGTATTACTGCGTAGTTGGGTGTGATGTGGCTTAAAGTGATTATCATGTAACAATACTTTGTGAAGTGCAAGACTGTGGCTGCATGAAAGCACACTGAGACCTAGCTACATACATATCCCTTAAAACAAGATCAAAGGCACCTATGTAGAGGTGCCTGTATACAGATAGCTACTTTGCACAGGTCAAACAACAGAATGCTCAAGCATGAGAGTATAGCTATGGCATGATGTAAGACCAGATGGAGGCTATGCAAGTAAGTGATCAATGCCGACCTGAGTAGCCATTTACGGTCTCTGGTCCATGCCTGCATGCTCAGAGCAACAGAAGTGTATGTGGTTAGTTAATTATCTATTTCAGGATATTTTAATATTTGACCTCGAGGGTCTTTGTCAGGTGAACAATGTACGCTACAGTCACAATCAGTTATATATTCAGCTGACAAAGATGCTTAAGTTAAGGCTAGAATGTCCTAAACTTGTATGCTTCTGTTGTATGATTTGCTCGAAGAAATCTTCCCTGTTCATCATCCACAGAGAGCCTCTACAACTTCAAGTATGCATGCACACTGTCTTATAAATGGTATAAATGTAAACAGTACACGCAGCTGTTGTTGCATAATAGCTATATAGGGTGACAGTTAGCTGGTGAAAATGTATCCAAATAAATTTGAAACTGTACTTGAAAACACATAATAGTTACTGCAAGAAGAAGAATGTTGACCTCGACGGAGTGCTGAACAAGGAATAGTAGTTAGTAACTTGAATCTTCTTCCCTTTCCCAAGGCCACCATGACATTTTGGCTTTTCAATATGGTGTGCATGCATGCATGCACATGTCAACACACATGAAGCACACAGCATAATAATATGGCTAGCTACACTGTGCATGCATGGCATCAGGAAATTGCTATATAGAATGTTACAAGTACTAGTTATAACATGGCCGCGAGGGCGCTGGCTGATTTATCACACGAGGGCGCGAAGCGCCCGAGTGCGATAAATCAGCTAAGCGCCCGAGCGGCCATGTTATAACTGACTTGTTACGATTCAAACAGCAGGGATTAGCGCTTGAATTCGTTCGCTGTCGAATGAATTTACCGAACGAAACTGACAGAAGTAACTATAGAAACCAGAGAACACGCTTTTCTCGGAGCACAAGGCGAAAGGCGAGAAGCGTCGCAAGAAAAAGGCTGTCAGCGGCCTCTCGTACTGAATAAAACGTCGGCGCCGCTTGAGTCGGCACTAGGGCATATGATTAGAAGTCCTGCAAGCAGGGTATGAAGGGAGAACGTTCTTTTTAGAGAGTGTACTAGGATTTAAACGACTGGAGAACTTGGGAATGGCAAGACCTACCTTCAATTTCATCCATAAAGTGAACTTGGAAAAGGGAATGTTGGTTTCTTTATCACTAAAGACATCACATGCACAATTACATGCCACTGCCACAAAAATACACGTGTGCTAGGCATACATTTATGTTAATGACCATGCTTCCAAGTGCCAAGCACTCATCATTTCAGAGCCAATGTTCATGAGAAAGTTCACAAGGTGATGAATATCAAAGGCATTTTGCTAAAGCAGTAAACAAAACGTTTGTTTAAGGGTGGAAAGTGATTGGGTGAACCAATAAGAGCCCCCCTCAACGCAGTGTGTTATGAGGTGTGAAAGCGTAAACAGTGGTGTTATGCGAAATTAGACCACTGCAGCTTGCTTTGATGTATGGCTTCCTCATATAACAAGTACTAGTTATAACATGGCCGCGAGGGCGCTGGCTGATTTATCACACGAGGGCGCGAAGCGCCCGAGTGCGATAAATCAGCTAAGCGCCCGAGCAGCCTGTTATAACTTACTTGTTACGATTCAAACAGCAGCGATTAGCGCTTGAATTTGTTCGCTGTCGAATGAATTTACTGAACGAACCTGACTGAAATTACTATAGAAACCAGAGAACACGCTCTTCTCGGAGCACAAGGCAAAAGGCGAGAAGCGCGTCGCACGAAAAAGGCTGTCAGCGGCCTCTCGTACTGAATAAAGCGTCGGCGTCGCTTGAGTCGGCACTAGGGCAAATAATTAGAAGTCCTACAAGCATCGTATGAAGGGAGAACTTTCTTTTTAGAGAGTGTACTAGGATTTAAACGACTGGAGAACTTGGGAGTGGCGAGATCTACCTTCAATTTGATCCAACAAGTGAACTCGTGAAAGGGAATCTTGGTTTCTCTATCACTAAAGACATTACATGCACAATTACATGTCACAAGGGAATCTTGGTTTCTCTATCACTAAAGACATTACGTGCACAATTACATGTCACAAGAGAATCTTGGTTTCTCTATCACTAAAGACATTACATGCACAATTACATGTCACTGCCATAAAAATACACGTGTGCTAGGCATAAATTTATGTTGATGACTAATCTTTCCAGAGCCAATGTTCATGAGAAAGTTCACAAGGTGATGAATATCAAAGGCATTTTGATAAAGCAATGAACAAAACGTTTGTTTAAGGCTAGAAAGTGATTGGGTTAGCAAATAAGAACCCCATTTGACGCAGTGTGTTATGAGGTGTGAACATGTAAACAGTGGTGTTATGCAAAATTAGCACACTGCAGCTTGCTTTGATGTATGGCTTCCTCATGTAACAAGCATGGTTAGGGCTTTTGCCTGTTGGACCATATAGCCGACAGCACATGCACATTCCAGTGTCAATGAACTAAACAAAGCACAATAGAAAATGCTATTGTGATGAGCTCTACGAACCAGCAGACCAATGGGTGTTATGTAAACTACAAGCTTGCCAAGCAATTTTATTGTAAAGATTACAAACAAAAAGCAGCCAACTATATGAAAACTATACTAACTTGTTGAAGCATTAAATATTCAAACTAAAGAAAAGCCATTACAACTTAACCTTAACCATACAACATGAATCATGAATCAATCCAAATGACTTCTACAAGGACACTTTACATTTCGTCCAGCTGTTGGGAATAGTTAACCTTGTACGATTTCATCCTTCGGAGTCCTCTGATACCTAGAACAATTCCAGCTACTATCAGTCCCAGGAGGAGGCAGGCAAAGAAGCCACCAAAGAAGCATCCTGCAGCTATTCCTGCAATGTTGGGTGCACCTTCAGTCTTGACTGGATCAGAAGAGGGACACAGGTTTGGGGTCGAGTCTAGTATCGAACTTGCAGACTGACTGGGAGTGGAATTTGGGATCTGACTGGGAGTGGAACTTGGGTTTGGACTAGGACTCAAAGATGGACTTGAACTTGCAGTTGGAGTTGAGGTAGGGTTCAACGTTGGGACTGAGGTTGGGGTCAAATCTGGAGCAGAAACAGGACAAGAGCAAAGAGTTGGAGTTGAAGTTGGATTTGAAGTTGAAGTGGAGGTGGGACCCGTTGAGTTGGAGGTTGGATTTGAAGCTGCAGTCGACCTAGGACTAGATGTTGGGCTCGGTGTGGTGCTGGAAATAGAGCCTGTCGTTGGCTTGGGAGTGGATTGCGAGGTTGGACTGAGAGCCTGCGTTGACGGTGTTGGGCTAGGTGATGGGCAGGGTTGCTGCAGCGAGTGAGGAGAGACCATGGTGCCGTCAGAAAGACGAATCTTGAGAGAACCACTGGAGATGCCTGCAGTGATGTCATCGAGCAGGGTCTGACTATTCTTTGGTGTACCAATCATGTAGCCAGCATTGGGAGGATCGTGGAGGAGCAAGTTGACCACAATGCTGTCCGGAGCAAAGGTCTGGATCTATAATAGTAGAAATGAAACAGAAAGGGTTGGCGCTGCTACTACAATGCACGGCACCAATAAAGAGCATGCAGGCACAAACAGTCATAGCAATCACTGTCACTATGCACGATAAGGTATTGTGACAATTCAAGGATGAATAGAGTCTGGTTCAGTTTCCAAAGGTGAGCTGAGCATACAATGATGTTAGAGGTAGCTCTACTACAGTAAACATGTACCCAACAAACATGAGCAAGGCATAGCCAGTACAGTGTGTACCTGAATGTTCCCAAACTGTGATCCAGGTGACCCAGTAAAGTTGGAGAGGGACGTCCTAATGTTGCTTCGGAGCAGAGAGAGAGTGTTCGGTGTTGGTGCGACAGACAGGGTGAACATTGCCTCTCGCGTCTGTTCTGGCGGGAAGCACACAAAAGCATCAAACACTTCAAACGGAGGCTCCTCCAGGTCATAACTGAAGATATCACTAATGTAATCAAACTGGTTAGCAACAGTACCATTCCAAATGGACGTCCCATGGACACGCACACGTAGCACTTGTTTTGAGGAATTTCTACCATTCACAACCCAGTCATCCCTTGAGAAATACACCAGATATGTAACATTTCCCAGTGTCACATTGGGATAGGTAGGATCAGCCATTGGAATGAATGCTAGCCAAGCTTCAGCATCAATTCCTCTTACAGTGGAGGTTCCTTCATACACATAGGCAGAGGCACTGTCATTGTAGGGGGAGAGAAGGTGCAGAAGTGAAGCAATAACATAGTTCCCCTGGTCATCCACAACTTCATCAGGTGTGATAGAGCCTGTAGCGTTGAGACTGGTCACATTGCAGAATCCATTATCTCGGTTAATCAAGTACTGAACACCCTGTGTGAAATCATGGATTACGCTTATTCGGCTTGGTGCACTTCCAGCAGATTTGTTTTGATATATGACATCATAGCGGACAAGATTAGCTTGCCGGTCATAGTAAAACGGATAAGTAGTTGTCTGCTTAGTTGTTATAACGGTTGTCTGAGAAATGCTACTGAAGAATTTGATACCATCCAGAGGAGGAAGAGGCTTCAAGTTCTTCCTGTTCTTGCAGACTACACCCTCGGGGACAGCAAACACATCATCACCAAGAGGAGAAGGGTCAAAGGCAGTGAAGGTGTACGTGGTCTCCGTAATTACAAACTCTCCAGAAGGTGCACGAAAGTTAATTAAGATAGTTGCCGAAATGGGTACACGGCTAGCATTCAAGGGAAAGCTCCACCCCTCTACAGCAAAGTAATAATCAACCAAGTAGGAGCCATTCTCGGAAGCAAAACAGTATTGCCAGTTATCAGTCAGGACACCTCTCACGAACTCTTGGCCAATGTACATCACTTGGTCCTTTAGCATACCAGGAATAATAAAGTCGTTAGCAGAGCCAATCTGCAGTGTGCCGTTCGGTCCAGGGATTTCGTGAAAGGTGAAGTTGGTATCCCTGTCTTCTTCCAGCGGCACAGCGGTGCAGTCCGTGATTCGGCCTCCGGCATACCTTATGTGGAAAGCCTGGTCCGCATTGAAGTCGGATATCAAGGTGAATTGATCGACATAGTCCACCCGACCGCGCTGGCCTACGCCGTCATAGTATTCCACCGCTCGATACGTGGCGTTCTGTTGCCCATTGGCAGCTTCGATTTGCACGCTAAACTGTGACGGAAAGGAGGGGAACGGAACTGCAAGATCATCAAGCGAGCCGTTCAGCGGCTCGCACATCGTGAAGTTGCCGTCTACCTGAGCATTGGTATAAACGCACAGCAACGCAGTCAGAAGAAATGTAAATGAGACTTCTTTTCCAAGCTGCATCTTCTCCAGGCCACCCATCGTAGATACTCCGGCAATCAACACGTCGACCTCTTATGACCATGAATCTATTTTAAACACCTCAGTCAATGAATAATGTTGTTACTGGCTCACCTGAGCGGACAGACCCGCCCGAAGGGCGGGTCTCTCCGCGTGCTCGGCGTATGCCAGCTGGTCGGACACAGGCTGGTAATGCCATTGTTACTCAGGTCCCAGCTAGTAATGCACTGGCTGGTCATGCATGCTCTGACAAAGCAAGCGCGGATCCAGGGGTATTTCCAAGGTTTCCAGAAACCGGTCAGATCACCTCTGGCTAGTATTTGCATGTATTCCCCCATTGATACCAGCCCATGGCTGAAGGGGTCACCTTTAATAATAACAATAACAATAACAATGTATCAGTCTTATAATGTCTATGCTTCCTTATAGCTATAGACCACTTGCATAATGACGTCACAGCTTCGCGCGTCGTTCGTGCGTTTTTACTGTTGGCAAAAAGAACATTACGTGTATAGGGCATAAGCTGTTTTTGTACCTTTCTCGGCGTCAAGAGAGCTCTGAGTGGCTAGATATTGTGTTGACGGCCACAAACGAAGACAGCGCACACGATATGTGATACTCCAGGCCTCATTGGGGGCTTCACCTAGAGAGGTGCTCTAGGAATCGTTGAGGAAAGTGTCCAAAGCCTGTCTTCCTTGGACTGTAGGTCGCTCTGGAGGTGTTTTAACGACAAGTGGAGGTAGTAAAGTAGTTGATGACTGTAGTCCTTGCACTAGGAGGTGTACTGCCGCGACTCAGTGCGTGACGGAGTAGAATGGCTAGCTACGTATACCACTCTGGTTTCTTGGTATACGTATGTGCTCCAGTGTATATAATGGATAACACCCGAATGATTGCAGCAGCTTGGTAACTGCTGCAATCACAATGAAGCGCAACCCTGCATTCCGAATACATGCCAGCCAAACACGCACCGAGCATGAATAGCGTGCACATAACAATGAAGGCATAATATACCAATGACTACATCACTACAGTCATTCGCAAGCCTGAAGGAGCAGTACAGCTACCACTATAGCTACACTCCTGCTACACTGCACAACAGTATACAGCTTGCACGTGTGCAGGGGGTTTCCTAGAATATGTACTTGTGTATAGCAAGCGCCCATGGTGATGGCATGTATATTACACCAAAGGGAGTCCCTCCTCCAGAGTACGCACAGGTTTCAGAAGGAATCGGCAGGTTGGCGACCATCGAAGCCATCATTATAGCAGAGCTATTGTCATCTGTCCTTTCCTCCGTGTTTCAGCTAGCATTCACGCTCCCAGCGAGTTGGGACCCGTCAAGTAGCTTTGCCTCGTCTCACGCCGCCTCTGGAGAATTTTCCTTACAAAGTGGCTTGGATCTACTGATTGTTGCCATCCAGCTTCTCTGCATCGACATTCCACGTTTCAAGTCTCAACACAGGTCGCGCGCCCTCCACCAGAGGGTCAAAGAAACCGAAAATCGTTCAGCGAACATTGCCCTGGAACAGCTTTTGCCAACATTTCCGGCGTTGCGCAACATCATGACGGTTCGTGACGTCATTATGCAAGTGGTCTATACCTTTATGTGTTGGAAACCAGTCATAAACGTTTCTCGATCCGCCCCAGCAAAGGATAGTCCAGGCTGGCCTGCAGCTGGAGATGTCAGTGTGACTGACCTACCATGTGTGCATGAAATTTACATGGAAGATCACCGTAGACAAACAATGGATAGTTGTATATAAGAAGCTGATGGTTTCTGTGTGTATATGTATTAGTTATACCACGGCGCTGAGGTGTATATGGATTTTAGGCGCACGATGCCCGAGGGCGCGAAGCGCCCGAGGGCGAGTGCGTCTAAAATCCATATACACCGAAGCGCCGTGGTCCAAGTGATATATACCCCGCCTAGCGCGTCTAGGCTCTTATTCGAAGGGCGGGCTTCTACCATGGCGGCAGATCTGAAGAGCGGCTGCCAAGTTTTGTTGAATTCACAAGTGCTGTGAAGTTTTTGCCTGAAGTTAAGCCATTGGAGCAATACTTTAAGGGGCCAGTGAAGTGATTGATGCCTCTGCGACGTTCTCGGCCTTCGTCGGCTTCGAGGGTTCTTTGCGCTCGTTGCTCGACTTTCTGTTCCCCTTGAAACAGTGCGTTCCCACTGCTGCAGTGAGTTTGAGTGCCCTTGCGTACGAATTGGCGCACGAGCTTGATGTTTCTCATTTGTGCACTGTGCGGGTCGCGTACATGGTTTATCCAGCACGGCTACGGAGCGCTTTACGTTGCTGGCTTGCGTGCATTGGTTGCAGCGTGATGGAGGAAGGTATTCTCCTTTTCAATGCTTTGCCGACTCTTCCAAAGCCACGCAAAGTTGAAGCTGACTGCAAGTTGCTGCATTTGTGCTTTGGTGTGATTTGACACCTTCGTTGTTATCAATACAATTCTTTGTTATCTTTCACACCTTCCATATTTGGGCTGGGATGTAACAGGATTTAAGCGCTCCTGTGCATATATATGCTTCTTAGATCCTGTTATATCCCGGCTGGCTTGTTTACGCGATATATTTTCGCGCGGTTGCCATGGCAACGGGGTATATATATTATTATTACTAGCTGAATGCCCGCCCTTCGGGTGGGTTCCCAGCATATCGTTTGAAATTTGAGCGTTTAACCAATCAGAACCGTCCATTTAATTGGGAGTATTCCGTAGACTCCTTCCGTAAAACTCCGTACATACAGAATTTACTTATGTTAATCTATTTCGTTTAAAGGAGTTCAGCGGCGAAGGCACTAACCACCTTAGGTCGCCCCCCGTATTGCCGTGATATAGTCTTCCACGTTTGGCGAAGATTGGTGAAAAATTGAAGGAGGAGTTCGTGCACAACCAAACGCGATCTTTTCCCTATCTCTTAGATATGGCGGCGACCGTAAAAGTGGCAAGAACTCGGACGGAAAGACCTTAAACCAAATTTCGGCTCGGCGAGGTTACTCACAGTACGCCTCTTCGTAATCCTACCACGTTTCGTGAAGTTCGGTCCAGAATTGAAGAAGATTATCCCGGACAACGAGAATGTGCGTTACGTTTATTATAATAAGATTATAAATTGGGCAAAGCAGGGTGGTTCAAGGTATAGCCCAGCGACTATCAAACTTCGGCCTTGGGCTTTGTTGATCGCCATGGCAAAACAACGCCAACGCCTAGGATACGGCATACTTTTCTTCCAAGGCCCAAGATGGCCGACGATCGGTTCATCCTGGGTTTTCGCCGCGCGCTCCTTGACAGCAGCTTATTTCAGCACGTCTACCACCTTATATTGAGACGGGGTACAGAGTGCTACGGATGGGAACGTTAACGTTTGGGCACTATTCGTCGACGCTCGCGGGAAGAGTTCGCGAACAACGGCTGGGGCTCTTCTTTTGTATTGGCAACATAGGAGCGTGCTCGGAAAACCGTATATTGTCTCCGTAGATCCAAGATGGCGGACGGTCAATTCGAGGTTTTTCGCTTCGCGCTCATCGGCACGGCTGTTTCGTATGTATAAATGGCGGCAGCTTAGTTTTGGTTTGGAAACCTGTCCATAGTATGCGAGTTTTCACCTCGTATCGTGGAGCGAATATATTTTAGCCTTATTCTCTGTGAAAGAGGATGCAATCCATAGGAAACTCTGTATCAAGGTGAGCAGAACAGTGGATAATGTGCTGTAAGGAATAGAAGCGTTGTTTATGCTTTTATGTTAGTCATATTTCGGCAAACGTTTGCTCGTATTAAGCGGCTCGTGCGTTTCTCCGGGTTTTCCTACCAACATGCGATGTATATCGTGATACAACATAGCAAAGGAGAGCTTGTTCTTGAGCCATTTTCTTACTTCATGTTCTGAGCGAAAGTAGTATAGTCACATAGCACAGCATGTGTATAGGGTAGCTAGCTAGGTGACTACATAATGCAATTCCCCACGACCCCAGTGTGTGACTAAGTCTCAGTGAATTGAGAATGTCTCTACATTGCAGTTTTTGCTTTACCTTAAATTGCTAAATTGGATCTGCAATGCTTTGACTATACGATATAGTGTAAGCTAGCTAGCTGCATGCTTGCTATATAGACAATTGTTAGCATTAAGATCTCACAGGACACAGGGCATCAGCAGCTCAGAGCTGTAATCACAGCCTCAGGATAGTCAAATGATTACACTGAATATATAATTATTATATGACTATAGTGATCACCTGTATGCTGTGTGACTCGGCCACTTATACTACAAAGTTATGCAGAACATAGAATTATTGCATACTTTTTCCCAGTAGCTAATAGTCTATAAGCTTTAAATAAGTCTAGGTGTATTACATAATCTGCCGATAATTATAAGTTCAGTATGTTATGTATGTGCTAGGAGATTGTTCTGTCGTTCCTTCCTATTCTTGGTGGCTGCATGCAGTTGAGCTGTCAATGACGAAGTTTGCATCATGTGTTCTTTAAGCATAAACTTCATGCGTCCCAGTGGATTACGCATTGCACAGTATGTTCGTCTATAAAGTGTTGAAAATATTGTGTATTGACTCTGCCCCTTGCTCACCGTGGAGCCCCAATGCCCAGTGCCACCTCCTCATCCACGGTACAACATGATCCTTGAGAAGGTGCAACTTTGGTGTAATGCTGGCATGTGCATGGGAAGGTTTCTCACTTACACTGTTAAAAATAGGGAGTGATGATTACACTCATAATTGGTGTGAATTGGTTGCCACTGTGAGCACACATATTTGCAGTGTGATGTTCACTCCAACCATGCAGTACACAACATACCATTCATGTGAACAGTTTATAAGAAACTAAGCACTTCATGGAACATTTCACTACAGATACAGTACACAGCATACCACCAGGTGGGATTGTTAGTGGGTGACACAAAGTACCTAATGGTACATTAAATTGCATACTAGTTTGACGAGGTCCTCCCACTGTACACAACATACCATCAGGCTAAGCTGTATCCTGGGTAGCTATAATTGTACTTGGATAGCTCGTAGGATTCCAAGTAAACTCTCATCTTTGCATGTAAATTACTTCAAAGTCTCTTAATCTATCAGAAATGATGTGAACAACAGTGTGGATACAGGTGTCAGTGTGAATGTCACAGTGAAGTAATAGTGTGACTGATCACACCCTTGGTGTGAGCACTGAGTGGTGTGACAGTCACACCATATTTTTAACAGTGTAGAACAGTTAAAAATGTGTCCACACTAACACATTACACATGCATGCAATGTTGCAATTGGAAGGGATCACTATTTGATATACTATGTTTTAATCAATTGATTCAATGATACATATCTACTATTGCTGTATGGTTCTTTGCAGGCATGGATGCATGATAATATAATTCAGTGCACTGTCAGTTCATATCTATATACTTCTATGTAACTACGTATAGATACGCAAGCTGAATTATATAGTGCTATCACATAGCATATGCCTCTTTGGAAGTTCCTAGTCAGAAGTCATGCAACTGCAGTTTCCAGGCTGGAATAACAGTCATGAACTGTTCATGTCCTTTCAGATCAAAAAGCTAGCTGGCTAATAGCTATAACATGCATGCATGAAACAGTAACACATTCAAAAACTGCATGCAGACTCAATATAGCAAAGGTAAAGCAGAAACTGCAATACAGAGACATTCTCAATTCACTGAGACTTAGTGACACTAGCTGGGGTCGTGGGGAAGTGCATTATGTAGTCACCTACCCTATACACATGCTGCACTATTCATTAGCTGTAACTATTCTGTTTATATTCAAAACATGAAGTAAGAAAATGGCTCAAGAACAAGCTGTCCTTTGCTATGTTGTAGAGTGGTTGGGCTATCACCACATGTATAGCATGTTGGCAGGAAAACCCGGAGAAAAGCACAACCATCCGTTTAATACGAGCAAATGTTTGCCAAAATATCGCTAACATAACAGCATAAACAACGCTTTTATCATTTACAGCACATTATCCACTGCTCTGCTCACCTTGATACGGAGTTATCTATGGATTGTCTCTGCTTTCACGGAGAAAAAGGCTAAAAACCAACTTTCCCCCAGGACAGCTCTAGACCGAATCCCGATTCCCAATCTGCGGCCATTTACCGGTAAGTAGCCTCGTACCTAGTACAGAATAGTCTCAGGGCAAGGGGGGTCGGTCAAGGTCACGTGTGTCCGCAAAATGGCTGACGCGGCTGCTCTTTACTGTGTATTTTACCTATGCTAGCTAAGAGCAGACATATTTCGAGAAACACGTCGCATCGCTTGTTCCTTTGCTTCTGAGCACACAGTTGGACAAGGGCTATCAGAAAATGGACCCTTCCCCGCCCTTCCCCAGCATCTAGGTAGGTTTTGCGAGCATTTTCCAACACCGGTGTACGAGTATTCGCTGTTGCTGGCTACGAGGCAGATGGAGCCTAATCTGGAGTACTGAGCAAGTGCTCCTGTGGAAGTGACTCCTTAGAAGCTGGTAGCGAGTCCTCATTGATCACTTCAGGACTGCAAGACTGATAGGTTGACTGCTTCTGCAATGGGAGTGCAATCGGCAGCCACGTCCTTGCAATCGTCTTAGTTCTGTACACGATTTGTCACATTTGATAGCAGGGATGCTAGAAATGGCTTGAGCGTGCTGGCAATCCTCAAGAAACGCTGCGATAACTTGCAAAACTAAATCGTGAAAGCGGTCAGACAATTAAGCCCAATCCACCGTATGGCTCCTTGGCTACGTACGTACCGGTCATACCAGGGGCGCGAATGCAGTACAAGGCCCTGCCATGGCTCAGGGTATGCACATTCGGCCTTGGAGCACAGTCAGCTAACATATGGAGACGCGATTAGAATGTCAGGAATGCAATTATTGAGGTGCTGGTATTGCGCAATCCCAGGACCTTGTCCGACCCCCCTGGTCTCAGGGGGGGTCGGTCAAGGTCACGTGTGTCCGCAAAATGGCCGACGCGGCTGCTCTTTACTGTGCATTTTACCTATACTAGCTAAGAGCAGACATATTTCGAGAAACACGTTGCATCGCTTGTTTCTTTGCTTTTGAGCACACAGTTGGACAAGGGCTATTAGAAAATGGACCCTTCCCCGCCCTTCCCCAGCATCTAGGTAGGTTTTGCGAGCATTTTCCAACACCGGTATACGAGTGTTCGCTGATGCTGGCTACGAGGCAGATGGAGCCTAATCTGGAGTACTGAGCAAGGGCTCCTGTGGAAGTGACTCCTTAGAAGCTGGTAGCGAGTCCTCATTGATCACTTCAGGACTGCAAGACTGATAGGTTGACTGCTTCTGCAATGGAAGTGCAATCGGCAGCCACGTCCTTTCAATCGTCTTGGTTCTGTACACGATTTGTCACATTCGATAGCAGGGATGCTAGAAATGGCTTAAGTGTGCTGGCAATCCTCAAGAAACGCTGCGATAACTTGCAAAACTAAATCGTGAAAGCGGTCAGACAATTAAGCCCAACCCACCGTATGGCTCCTTGGCTACGTACGTACGGGTCATACCAGGGGCGCGAATGCAGTACAAGGCCCTGCCATGGCTCAGGGTATGCACATTCGGCCTTGGTCAGCTAACATATGGAGACGCGATTGGAATGTCAGGAATGCAATTATTGAGGTGCTGGTATTGCGCAATCTCAGGACCTTGTCCGACCCCCCCTGGAATAGTCTCGTCCCAGCCCCACTTCCGCAAAAATGGCTGCCGCCCGCGGAAGTGTGGCTGTGGACGAGACTACCTCGTACCCAGTCCCTATTTCCATTCCGACTTCCGCTCGGGAGGGATATTTCCCTCCCGAGCGGAAGTCGAAATGGAAATAGGGAAATAGGGAAATAATGGAAATAGGGAAATAGGGAAACATTCCGCCTTCCGCTCGGGAGGGATATTTCCCTCCCGAGCGGAAGTCGGAATGGAAATAGGAACTGGGTACGAGGCTAACCGGTAAGTAAGCCTTGCGATCCAAACCGATTCCCATTCCAAATTCCTCGCGTACCTTTGAACAACATGGCGCATATACAAACAAAATGGCACCCTCTTCCGTGTTCACGCGAAGCGATTTCCACAAACGAGAAGCATTCTTCGCGATTTTTTGAAGGTTCCCAAGTGTAAAAGATAGATTAAGGCTTTCAAAACTGATTTAAGCTAGTTTGTAATGTTTACCTTGTAGTTTGTGTCGCAGATTAAAGGAGAAAACTGCATTTTTCTTATAGCTGGAGCTGCAACACACTAGCTTCATTCAGATATTATTTGCCTAATTCCTGAGGAGTAGATATGATGTAGTTGTTCGGCCATCTAGCTCACTTCTGCTTGTGGAAATGAGTTTGAAGCTATGGTACTGGTCCTACATTTAGGCTGTGGCAGTTCCAAAGTGATTCCTATTTGTTCCATTCACTGCACCAACTGCCTTAGTTAGCAGAATTGTAAAAGATCTTGTTAACTTGCAATAACAGCTTACTTAACATGGTTTAACAGAGTTGTAAGTAACAGACTTGCTTAACACTGTTAATCCAAGTAATGAATGTATAATCAATTATATTCATAATAACAATATTGATATTCATGGTGCCACATACAAACTGTACAAATGTACTGTAGGTTTCAGGCTAGGAACATAATGTTTTGGAAATCACTTCAGCCTGGAGCAAGATTAAGGACTGCTCATTGCTCCTATCTTGGCTTGCATGCTGCAAGATAAATAAACAATTTGCTTTGCACATATACTCCCAGGCATCAATCAAACAGTAGACATTCAGCTGCCTATATGCATCCTGTGCATGCATGCATGTAGACTTCAGGAAGGTGTACATGTGTGCTTCTGTGTGTGCATGCACACACAAATCATGTACATTGCTGACTTCTGCGTGCTACAAAATGTGTAGAAGAACTAGTACTAGAATGCAAAACTAGAATGCAGCAGTCAGTACACACATGCAAGCTCATGAATTAAGCTACTATACTGCTGTATGTACATACATTTGTGTGCATATAGTTGAATGAGAATATACTGTGAGGTATATGCACAATTGTATGTTGTTAGTACTGTTCTAGCTATGGTGTACGTGAGGCATGCAAGCCATGCATTTACAGGCACGAGAAAGGAATGGAGGGCATTTTGTGTACGGTAAGCTGATAGTAAAGAGGCCTTACAGCAGATGGCTAGCATTTCTAAAGTATGTCTTAAAGTATACATAGTACATGGCATGAGGAGGCAGGCATGAGAACAGAATGAAGGGCATTCTGTGTAAAGCAAACTGATGGTGAAGAGGCATGCCACGTACAGCAGTTACAGCCCACTTAGTTTGGACAGGTGGAAGGTAACTATTGCTATACTCAGGGGTTATTTCAAGCACAATGCATGAATAAGGGCAGCAAAGAACATTTGAAACCCATAGATAGTCTTCTCTAAACATACTGACCTGCATGCAGGGACCTGCACATGAAGTACAACTATATGGCTGCATACATACCTGAGAAGCAATATAGCTACCATACAACCATTACAAAGTAATTGGACTCCATCTGCTGTCATGCCTCTGCACTATCAGTTTACTATATACAAAATTCCCTCCATTCTGTAACCATCCCCTATTTCTCCACCTGCATATTGTTATGCAATTGTAACTGTGCAATAACAAGTTAAAAGAGCTGCTACATGAAGGTGATTATGATTGCATGCCTATTCCAGCCATGCATCTTCCCATGTACACATCACCAAGCTGCATGCATACACCCATGTACATGACTAAAGTGGCGATGAGGAAAGGCTGTACAGCTATATAGCAATTAATTGCAGAATCTGGCGTACACTGTGGGGCATGCATATGTACTGGTGTGCTCTGATATACTGTAACACACTAGCTACCTGGATATATGTACATGTATGAAAGTTGAAGTGTACAATCTTTGTGCTGGCCTAGACCTAAACAGTGTGGGCATGAAAGTGGGTGTGGTGGTTTGCAGGCAGCGATGTAGTAACACCTATGGTAAGTATTGCCACTGCATTTGAGCTTAGTGTTTTGCCGCAGGGTCTCAGGCAGAGTGAGATGCATATGGCTACATAAGAGATGAATTAACCCAAAGAATATGGAGCCTGCAACTGATACTTACATGGAAACATGTAATGAATTGGAAGAGTATGAGGTTCTAGATTCTAGAGCACAGCAAAGTAGATTGGGTAGCAAGCAATTTGCAGGGATAAACCTTGTGGATAGGGAAGATAGAGCACAGCAAAGCAGAGAGATGGATAAATTGTAAGGCTGTACCTGTAGGTGCAAAAGGGAAGCTGAATAGCCAGAAAGGTTGTGCAATAGTAGCTAGGAGGCGCTGCAAAATGTTGCCAGATGTAGGGATGGTGCAATTGTATTCAAAGTCAGCGAATGTTAATGACCTGGGTTTTGCATGGACAGCATTCATAATATCAATATTGATATTCATGGTGCCATATACAAACTGTACAAATGTACTGTAGGTTTCAGGCTAGGAACATAATGTTTTGGAAATCACTTCAGCCTGGAGCAAGATGAAGGACTGCCCATTACTCCTATCTTGGCTTGCATGCTGCAAGATAAATAAACAATTTGCTTTGCACATACTCCCAGGCATTAATCAAACAGTAGACATTCAGCTGCCTATATGCATCCCATGCGTGCATGCATGTATAGACTTAAGGAAAGTGTACATGTGTGCTTCTGTGTGTGCATGCACACACAAATCATGTACATTGCTGACTTTTGCGTGCTACAAAATGTGTAGAAGAACTAGTACTAGAATGCAAAACTAGAATGCAGCAGTCAGTACACACATGCATGCAAGCTCATGAATTAAGCTACTATACTGCTGTATGTACATACATTTGTGTGCATATAGTTGAATGAGAATATACTGTGAGGTATATGCACAATTGTATGTTGTTAGTACTGTTCTAGCTATGGTGTACGTGAGGCATGCAAGCCATGCATTTACAGGCACGAGAAAGGAATGGAGGGCATTTTGTGTACGGTAAGCTGATAGTAAAGAGGCCTTACAGCAGATGGCTAGCATTTCTAAAGTATGTCTTAAAGTATACATAGTACATGGCATGAGGAGGCAGGCATGAGAACAGAATGAAGGGCATTCTGTGTAAAGTAAACTGATGGTGAAGAGGCATGCCACGTACAGCAGTTACAGCCCACTTAGTTTGGACAGGTGGAAGGTAACTATTGCTATACTCAGGGGTTATTTCAAGCACAATGAATAAGGGCAGCAAAGAACATTTGAAACCCATAGATAGTCTTCTCTAAACATACTGACCTGCATGCAGGGACCTGCACATGAAGTACAACTATGGCTGCATACATACCTGAGAAGCAATATAGCTACCATACAACCATTACAAAGTAATTGGACTCTATCTGCTGTCATGCATGCCTCTGCTAGTCTCGTACCCAGACCACTTCCGGCCGCCATTTTGAAATGGGCCGAAAGATGGTCTGGTAGTAGCTTCGTCCCCCCAGGCCCTTCGCGTTAATTATCGCGGACGGCCTGGGGACGAGGCTAGTCTGGTAGCTATGTGCAGATTCCTTGGCATTGATTGCGTAACCGTTAGCCTTGCAATTGCGTAGCTAACAGCCGTAGTTTGCATTAACAGCGCTAGCAGTCGTTCACACTATGGAAGAGGAACGCTGTGCCTTGGCAACATCCCCAAGCACTCTTCGATAGCGCAGGGGCTCCACTAAGATTCCAAGTAAAGGAACATTCATCGCTGCACAATTAGCTATAATGTACTTGCGCACGTGACCACGTATCTGCAATCTGATTGGTGTCCGCGGATCCGTGGATTCCGCCAAGGAATCTGCACATAGCTCCCAGACCATCTTTCGGCCTATTTCAAAATGGCGGGCGGAAGTGGTCTGGGTACGAGACTATGCCTCTGCACTATCAGTTTACTGTACACAAAATTCCCTCCATTCTGTTCTCATGCCTGTCAATGGCTTGCAAGCCTCACGAACACCATAGCTAGAACAGTACTAACAGCATACAAATGTGAATAATATATGCCTTACAGTATAATCATTCTATATTACATGCACACACAAACATACATACAGCAGTATAGTAGCTCAATTCATTAGCTTGCATGCATGTAGTGACTGCAGTCATTTGCATGCATATGGCTTGTATATTAACCAGATATGAATAATTATTATGAATCAGGCACACATGCGCACTGCCTGTGATAGAGTACATATACATAAATACATGCAAAGTGAAGTAAACAAAGCAATAATAAGCATAGGCAGTAGTATAGTTAATAGGCAGGTTAATTAGCACATATTGTCAAGGAGATCAATAGGGCTGTCTGACAGGTTCAATCTCTTTGGATGGTGCAAACTGGATCTGGCACCTTGTAAACACATAATTGAGGCATCAATCAGGGCGAAGGAAAGGCGATACAACAATAATAACGTCATCTATCTGGTTAAATGGAGAGCGGAGTGTGGCTTAACCTTAACCAATTTCGACAGGATAAAGACCGTTGTACTCACAAAGAAATGTACTGTGCGGTAATACGGTGAATGAGTGCAAGTCGAATAGTTTGAAATCTGGATTGAAATCGCTACTAAGCTGCCATTATGAAACAGCTATATGTCGGCAGGAGCATCTTCGCGCAAGTCGCCCCCCTTAGATCGAGACCGGATGTGGCGTCCCTAATCTGGGAAAGTTTGGTCTATTGGTGGCCACTAAGTGGTGTGATTCGCTGTTGTCCAACAATCAAAATTAAACTCAGCCGTCGTTATAGCAGCTACCCTCCGTTGCTAACAGCGCAGATTCTTCGAATCAGCTTGGGCCCGACTCGCTGTCGTGCAACTTGCTGAAGCAGAAGCCCACTCAAGGCGGGCGCCCTGCTAGTGTCACACAGTCTCTCCTCCTAAGCGGTGCATGCATTTTGATAAAACAGTCCTTTCACCAGTTTACAAGTACGTTCAGGGACTAGTGCGGCACCTGGACGCTGGTACCTCAACCCATACACAGCTGCTTTCGTTTAAAGACCCCGCGTTGTGTAGGTGAGTGTATGGCTGCACGCGCTTTGGGTGGTTGTACGAGGCCGGGGACAACACCCACATTTCCAAAGACGGCATGTATGTTTGTTGGAATTTTAAAGGAACCGTTTAAAGCGTTCTAAACTCCATATGCATGAAACAGAGGGTGATTCTGGTACCTGCGAACGTCACTGCATGCATAATGGCACTGATGAGGTGACCTCATATCAGTTGTTCTCTCCCACTCCTCCCCGCCCCACAGTGCACCCACCATGAGCTTCGACTTCTCCCGGGTCAGCAGCGTCTCCCAAGGACACACACCCATGCATTACCCTCACCTCGCTAGCCCACTCAATAGCCCAAACCCAGCAGCAGTGGCCATCCCACTGCAGAGCCCAAACATGCTGCTGAGCCCTACAAACCAGGCAATCAGCCCTCGAGGGATCCCTGTGTCACAGATCCCCCCATACATGCACCCACAGCGGACAGGGATGCCTCAGTTTGTCCCCCAGCCTCCACAGTATCATTCGCAACAGTTCTCCCCCAAGGCGATCCCAAACTCCCCAACCTCTCCCAAGCATGGGCAGAATGCTGTGTTTCATACCATCCCCAACAACAATATTGCCTCCCTGCCCCAGGGGTTCATGCCTGCGCAAATGACCACTGAGCCTGGTCCAGGAAATAGCTACCTTATACCATCCTATTCAGGTGATCCCTCAGCCGCAGTGCAACTTGCAGCCTACGCAATTGGTTGACCCAGAATCACCATAGGTGAAGGAGCTGGAAGATTTTGCCATCTCCTTCAAGCAGAAATGCTTGAAGCTTGGCTACACTCAGACACAAGTGGGACAAGCCTTTGCAGAAATCAACGAGACCGACTTTAGCCAGACCACCATCTGCAGGTTTGAGAATCTGCAACTCAGCTTCAAATATGCACAGAAACTGAATTCTGGAAAAGTGGCTTGAGCAGGCAGAGAAGGTGGGCAGAGTTCCAGAGCAGAAGGAAGCCTCCCCAGAGCAACGACATAGGTGAATCGAGTAGGAGGGCTGAACTGATATGCTGCGCTGAAGTAGCCTTCAATCCTTCCACGTTATCCCACACCGTCGTAATACTCGACAAATCTAGCTGTGCTGTTTCTGTTTGTGAGTGATGCTTCCACCTGCATGCTGAACTGTTGCAGGAAAGATGGAAGGGGGACACCTGAAGTGTTCGCTGAGCCATTCACGACAGGGATGCAGGCATTGAAGACGGGCGTGTCCTGAAAGTCGAAAGCAGTATCACTATCACCCATACTTTGAGATTGAACTGTTACAAAGGAGAAGACAATCAGGACGGCCATTAGGCCGATCATTTTCTGGAGCGGCATCTTGTCAAGCTCCCAACTTCCGAGACTTGCATAGTCGGAAACATGCAATCCGAGAAGCGCCCACGCTATAATACATAAGTGAATGTTGTAATTGCTCCTTTAGCTATATGGATTTGGGACAGCCCCAAGTATCCTTATTAGAGAGGTGTCCTTATTCAGAGGTGGGTTTGTGCACATCTCTATGAAGTAACTGGGTCAATAGACACTGCCCTCACTAGACAGGTCTGGCTTGGTAGACGTGCCAATAAGCGCCTATAGCTCTTTCCATGCCAATAGGCGATTATTGGCGTCTGGCCAACTGTTATAGTTGGGACTACACAAGGTATACTGGACCACAGTGCTTGCTATTATAAGTGAAGATTAGCTAGAGCATTAGTCTACCACCTGGTGGGCGTGCAAGACATAAGCAGAAAACTGAACTTATTGGACATGCATGCACGTGCATGCATACGGTAGCTAGCTAAATGCATTGATTTCTCGTTCATTAGACTGTTACTGTAGCACAGCATATATTGAGTAGCAATTTATGGTTTAATGTAGCTAACCAGTACAGATTTAATAAAGATCATTAATTTTTGGAAAATAGCACAATCAGCAGTCACTAGTATTACTGCATACGTAGTTGGGTGTGATGTGGCTAAAAATGATTATCGTGTAAAAATACCTTGTGAAGTGCAAGCCTGCAGCTGTGGCTGCATGAAAGCACACTGAGACCTAGCTACATACATATCCTTTAAAACAAGATCAAAGGCACCTATGTAGAGGTACCTATATACAGATAGCTACTTTGCACAGGTCAAACAATAGAATGCTCGAGCATGAGAGTATAGCTATGGCATGATGTAAGACCAGATGAAGGCCATGCAAGTAAGTGATCAATGCTGACCTGGTCCATGTATTATGAATATTTCAATGAAATGCACTACTATTCTACAACAATAAAGTACACCATACATACATGTGCAGCCATTCACACTGATCATCTGAGAGGCTTGTTCGAGCAAATCAAGCAACAGAAGAGCATGTGGTTAGTTATCTATTTCAGGATCTTTTGATATTTGACCTCGAGGGTCAGGTGAACGATGTACGAGACAGTCACAATCAGTTATTCAGCTGACAAAGATGCTTAAGGCTAAATGTCCTAAACTTGTACCTTTCTGTTGCAAGATTTACTCAAAGAAATCTTCTCTGTTCATTGTCCACAGTGAGCCTCTACAAGTGTGCACATTGTCCTATACATAGTATAATTGTAAACAGTACACACAGCTGTTGTTGCATAATAGCTATATAGGGTGACGGTTAGCTGGTGAAAATGTATTCAAATTAATTTGAAAATGTACTTGAAAACACATAACAGTTACTGCAAGAAGAAGAATGTTGACCTCCACAGAGTGCTGAACAAGGAATAGTATTGGATTGGATTGGATTGGAAATCTTATTTAAACTGAGAAGACCTTTAGCCTAAAGGCTACTTCTCAAGGCACCCAGACACAAAGAGAAAGAAAACAAGGACAAGGACAAGACAATAAACAAGGAATAAGGGAGGTGACAAGCATAGCTGTTCAGGTAATAGATAATCAATAAATTAATTGTTAATGAAGATGAATGACAAATATGATCAATTGGGAATTGCATGCAGGAGCTCAAAAGGTGTAAGATAATAAATAAATGTTCCTAGCTGCAGTTGCAAATGTATCTAGGTTCTTGATGTCTCTCAAT
This sequence comes from Ianthella basta, assembly GCA_964019415.1. Classification (NCBI taxonomy): domain Eukaryota; kingdom Metazoa; phylum Porifera; class Demospongiae; order Verongiida; family Ianthellidae; genus Ianthella; species Ianthella basta. The sequence goes on from OZ025888.1 coordinate 4,757,095, forward strand.
CTTAGTGGCAGAGCATTCCAGCTCCTTGACCCACGAAAGGCAAAAGATTTCTTTCCGTGGTTCGTGCAACTGTAAGGGATAAGAAGTCCTTTGCTTCTGGAAGACCTGGTCTCGTGCTGGTGAACCTGGGATGATGGCTAGAAAAGGGCATGCAGAGAGGTACGGGGAGCTATGCCCTGAAAAGCAGTGAAAAACCTCAGTAACTTCACTGAGTTTTCACCGCGATGCTAATGTAGGCCAGCCAAGCTCACACCGCATGGCTGTGGCAGATACATCCCTACACCTTCCCAGAATGACTCTAGCCTCATAGTTTTGTAGGTGTTCCAATGCACTGGCCTGTGCCACTGTGCACGTATTCCAGACTGCATCAGCATATGTCAAGTGGGGAAGCACGTATGCATTGTAATACATACATAGTGCTTTCCTTGGAAGAAACCAAGCAAGTCTCCTGAGGAGATTGATGCTCTTCGATGCCTTTGTACCCACCATCTTGACATGGTCATCCCAAGAGAGTGTGTCTTTCACCATCACACCTGGGAACTTGTATCAGAAAGGGTTGGTTCTCCAATACCAGCTTCACAACAGGGTTGAAAACCTTGCCGACGTTTTGACCAGATGCTCTGGTCTTCTTCAGGGCGAAGATAAGAGAGCATCTGGTCAAAACGTCGGCAAGGTTTTCAACCCTGTTGTGAAGCTGGTATTAGAGAACCAACCATTTCTGATGCCTGAGCCAGCTGAGAAGCCCTCACTTCATAGGAACTTGTAGCAGCGTACTTGCTCAATGGGAGTACCGCTGAGATGGACATTGATGGGTGGAAGGGACTCACGCCAGCAGGAATGGATGAGCATTCCAAGACAGATAGAGACTAACTGCACAGTGATCACTAATTCCGATATCCACCACATTGGCTGTCTTAACTATCTCTCTCAAGGACACAAGGAAAATATCCAATAGGGTAGTGGAGTGGGTAGTGATTCATGTGGGAGAGGCTATGGGCTGTAGTAAGTTACGGGTAGTGAAGTAGTCAGACAGGAAGACAGTTTGAGAGTGGCCAGCATCCAGCAAGTTAACATTTAGGTCACCACATACTATCACATGATCCCGCATGGCTAGAGCTTGATTAGTCTGGTCACACACGGAGACAATGCAGCTGCTAGGAGAGCTGGGTGGGCGGTAGATACAGCCAACTAGAACAGTAGATGGAAAGGACTGGCATGAGATCTCAAGCGATAGTCCTTCAGCTGCAGGTGGTGGGTCACTGTCGATATGTACTTACTTGCATTTAAGAGTCACGTTAGTATAGATAGCAACACCTCCACCGTGGCAATGACGATATTTCCTATGAATATTGAATCCAGGAATTTCAAGCAATAAATCTTCAACACTGGAATCCAGCCAGGTTTCAGACATGGCTAGGATGTCAGGAGAGTGGGTACTGACAAATTCAGTCACTTGTTCAAGGTGCCCCATGAAACTATGGACATTAAGATTAGTAATGTTGAACGATGAGTGTGAAAATACCAGTGAGGTTGGTGATGCAACTGCAGAGGTTGGTTGTATGCTCTCTATAAACAGACTGTCAAACTTGGGTAGGGCACAGTTGGCACAAGACCACAAGTTGCTGCTCTTAGACAGCCGACTGTATAGTGGATCGTTTATACCCTCACATTTGGTGTGGTACCAACGGTCACAGGTATCACACAGAAATCGCTTCTGATTTACGTTCACTGGTTTGTACACACCTTCCACATGGAAACCTGACAGGTTCAGGATTTGGCTCAACGTCTCCAGCAAGCAGCAGTAACCAGTAGTGAGTTGGCATCAGCGGTGTCTGGCCGCAGCAACTACGACTTCGCGAACTGAGATAGAGAATAGTCATCAGAGAATAGTAGTTAGTTACTTGAATCTTCTTCCTTTTCCTGAAGCCACCATGACAATTTTCAATATGGTGTGCACACATGCATGCACATGTCAACACACATGAAGCACACAGCATAATAATATGGCTAGCTACACTGTGCATGCATGACATCAGGAAATTGCTAGAATGTTACATGCATGGTTAGGGCTTTTGCCTGTTGGACCATAGCCGACAGCACATGCACATTCCAGTGTCAATGAACTAAACAAAGCACAATAGACAATGCTATAGTGATGGGCTCCACGAACCAGCAGACCAATATGTGTTATGTAAACTACAAGCTTAATTGCCAAGCAATTTTATCATAAAGATTACAATCAAAAAGCAGCCAACTATAAAAACTATACTAACTTGTTGAAGCATTGAAACTAAAGAAAAGTTAACCATACAACATGAATCATGAATCAATCCAAATGACTCCTACAAGGACACTTTACATGTTGTCCAGCTGGTGGGAATAGTTAACCTTGTATGAATTCATCTTTCGGAATCCTCTGATACCTAGAACAATTCCAGCCACTATCAGTCCCAGGAGGAGGCAGGCAAAAAAGCCACCAAAGAAGCATCCTGCAGCTATTCCTGCAATGTTGGGTGCACTTTCAGTCTTGACTGGATCAGAAGAGGGACACAGGTTTGGGGTCGAGTCCGGTATCGAACTTGCAGACTGACTGGGAGTGGAATTTGGGATCTGACTGGGAGTGGAACTTGGGATCTGACTGGGAGTGGAACTTGGGTTTGGACTAGGACTCAAAGATGGACTTGAACTTGAAGTTGAAGCTGGATTTGAAGTTGGAGTTGAGGTAGGGTTCAACGTCGGGACTGAGGTTGGAGTCGAATCTGGAGTAGAAACAGGACAAGAGCAAAGAGTTGGAGTTGAAGTTGGATTTGAAGTTGAAGTGGAGGCGGGACCCGTTGAGTTGGAGGTTGGATTCAAAGCTGTAGTTGACCTAGGACTAGATGTTGGGCTCGGTGTGGTGCTGGATATAGAGCCTGCCGTTGTCTTGGGAGTGGATTGTGAGGTTGGACTGAGAGCCTGCGTTGACGGTGTTGGGCTAGGTGATGGGCAGGGTTGCTGCAACGAGTGAGGAGAGACCACGGTGCCGTCAGAGAGACGAATCTTGAGAGTACCATTGGAGATGCCTGCAGTGATGTCATCGAGCAGGGTCTGACTATTCTTTCGTGTACCATTCATGTAGCCAACATTGGAAGGATCGTGGAGGAGCAAGTTGACCACAATGCTGTCCGGAGAGTAGGTCTGGATCTATAATAGTATAAATGAAACAGAAAGGGTTGGCACAGCTACTACAATGCACGGCACCAATAAAGAGCATGCAGGCACAAACAGTCATAGCAATCACTGTCAATATGCACGATAAGGTATTGTGACAATTCAAGGATGAATAGAGCCCGGTTCAGTTTCCAAAGGTGAGCTGAGCATACAATGATGTTAAAGGTAGCTCTACTACAGTAAACATGTACCCAACAAACATGAGCAAGGCATAGCCAGTACAGTGTGTACCTGAATGTTCCCAAACTGTGATCCAGGTGACCCAGTAAAGTTGGAGAGGGACGTCCTAATGTTGCTTCGGAGCAGAGAGAGAGTGTTTGGTGTTGGTGCAACAGGCAGGGTGAACATCACCTCTTTTGTCTGTTCAGGCGGGAAGCACACGAAAGCATCAAACACTTCAAACGGAGGCTCCTCCGGGTCATTACTGAAGATGTCACTAATGTAATCGAACTGGTTAGCAACAGTACCATTCCAAATGGACGTCCCATGGACATGCACACGTAGCACTTGTTTTGAGGAATTTCTACCATTCACAACCCAGCCATCCCTTGAGAAGTACACCAGATATGTAACATTTTCCAGTGTCACATTGGGATAGGTAGGATCAGCCATTGGAATGAATGCTAGCCAAGCTTCGGCATCAATTCCTCTTACAGTGGAGGTTCCTTCATACACATAGGCGGAGGCACTGTCATTGTAGGGGGAGAGAAGGTGCAGAAGTGAAGCAATAACATAGTTCCCCTGGTCATCTACAACTTCATCAGGTGTGACAAAGCCTGTAGCATTGAGACTGGTGACATTGCAGAATCCATTATCTCGGTTAATCAAGTACTGAACACCCTGTGTGAAATCGTGGATTACGCTTATTCGGCTTGGTGCACTTCCGGGCTCAGATTTGTTTTGATATATGACATCATAGCGGACAAGATTAGCTTGCCGGTCATAGTAAAACGGATAAGTAGTTGTCTGCTTAGTTGTTATAACAGTTGTCTGAGAAATGCTACTGAAGAATTTGATACCGTCAAGAGGAGGAAGAGGCTTCAAGTTCTTCCTGTTCTTGCAGACTACACCCTCAGGGACAGCAAACACGTCATCGCCAAGAGGAGAAGGGTCAAAGGCAGTGAAGGTGTACGTTTTCTCCATAATTACAAACTCTCCAGAAGGTGCACGGATGTAACCTAAGACAGTTGCCGAAATGGGTACGCGGCTAGCATTCAAGGGGAAGCCCCACCCCTCTACAGCAAAGTAATAATCAATTAAGTAGGAGCCATTCTCGTAGGCAAAACAGTATTGCCAGTTATCAGTCAGGACACCTCTCACGAACTCTTGGCCAATGTACATCACTTGGTCCTTCTGCATACCAGGAAAAAACAAGTCGTTAGCAGAGCCAATCTGCAGTGTGCCGTTCGGTCCAGGGATTTCGTGAAAGGTGAGGTTGGTAGCCCTGTCTTCTTCCAGCGGCACAGCGGTGCAGTCCGTGATTCGGCCTCCAGCATACCTTATGTGGAATGCCTGGTCCGTGTTGAAATCGGATATCAAGGTGAATTGACGATCGACATTCCAGTAGTCCAACCGACCACGCTGGCGCACGCCGTCATAATATTCCATCACTCGATACGTGGCGTTCAGTTGCCCATCGGCTGCTTCGATTTGCACGCTAAACTGTGACGGTAAGGAGGGGAACGGAACTGCAAGATCATCAAGCGAGCCGTTCAGCGGCTCGCACATCGTGAAGTTGCCGTCTACCTGAGCATTGGTATAAACGCACAGCAACGCAGTCAGAAGAAATGTAAATGAGACTTCTTTTCCAAGCTGCATCTTCTCCAGGCCACCCATTGTAGCTACTCTGGCTTCAATCAACACGTCTGCCTTGGCCCGTCTTATGACCAGCGGTGAGGTTTGCGTCAGACGCACGTGGGCCTAATGGGAAAGGGTTGCATAAGCTCGGTGACAACACACGTGTTTTACAGAAACCCATGAATCTATTTAACCCCGTCAGTCAATGAATAATGTTGTTACTGGCTCACCTGAGCAACGTCATGAATGTATTCATAAGACGTCACGCAGTCTCTCCTCCCAAGGGGTGCACGCCTGCTTTTCGATAAAGCGATCCTTTCGCCAGTTTACAAGTACGTTCAGGGTCTAGTGCGGTATCTTGGACGCTGGTACCTCAACCCATACACAGCTGCTTTCGTTTAAAGACCCCGCGTTGTGTAGGTGAGTGTATGGCTGCACGCGCTTTGGGTGGTTGTACGAGGCCGGACAACGCCCACATTTCCAAAGACGGCATGTATGTTTGTTGGAATTTTAAAGGAACCGTTTAAAGCGTTCTAATCTCCATATGTATGAAACAGAGGGTGATTCTTGTACCTGCGAACGTCACTGCATGCATAATGGCACTGATGAGGTGACCTCATATCAGTTGTTCTCTCCCACTCCTCCCCGCCCCACAGTGCACCCACCATGAGCTTCGACTTCTCCCGGGTCAGCAGCGTCTCCCAAGGACACACACCCATGCATCACCCTCACCTCGCTAGCCCACTCAATAGCCCCAACCCAGCAGCAGTGGCCATCCCACTGCAGAGCCCAAACATGCCACTGAGCCCAACAAACCAGGCAATCAGCCCTCGAGGGATCCCTGTGTCACAGATCCCCCCATACATGCACCCACAGCGGACGGGGATGCCTCCCATGTCTGTTCCAGTGGTCCAGTTTGTCCCCCAGCCTCCACAGCATCATTCGCAACAGTTCTCCCCCAAGGCGATCCCGACCTCCCCAACCTCTCCCAAGCATGGACAGAATGCCGTGCTTCATACCATCCCCAACAACAACATTGCCTCCCTGCCCCAGGGTTTCATGCCTGCGCAAATGACTGCTGGGCCTGGTCCAGGAGGTACCTTCTACCATCCTATTCAGATGATCTCTCAGCCGCAGCGCAACTTGCAGCCTACGCAATTGGTTGACCCAGAATCACCAGAGGTGAAGGAGCTGGAAGATTTTGCCATCTCCTTCAAGCAGAAACGCTTGAAGCTTGGCTACACTCAGACACAAGTGGGACAAGCCCTCGCAGAAATCAACGGGACCGACTTTAGCCAGACCACCATCTGCAGGTTTGAGAATCTGCAACTCAGCTTCAAAAATGCACAGAAACTGAAGCCAATTCTGGAAAAGTGGCTTGAGCAGGCAGAGAAGGCGGGCGGAGTTCCAGAGCAGGAGGAAGCCTCCCCAGAGCGACGACGTAAGAGACGCACCACCATTGGGACAGGCGCTAAAGATGCTCTTGAGCAGCACTTTGTAAACCAACCTAAGCCATCCTCTGCTGAAATCTCCCACGTTGCAGAGTCTCTTCACCTGGACAAAGAAGTGGTTAGAGTATGGTTCTGTAACAGACGACAGCGGGAGAAGCGAGTCCGCTCATCCATCGGCCATGGTGAAGGACACAACTCGGTTGACCAAGAAGATGAAGATGATGTTGAAGGCCAGGGAAGTCTCTCCAAGTCCAATCCAGGACAGGAACCTTCGCAGACATCTCCGTCAGACGGCACTACCCACTAACAGAGTATAGTGACACACAGTATTAGTGGCATATACAATGTAGGTGTTTATTTAATATAAATATGGAGCATGCAAAGGCAGTGTAATCGGAGTGCCAGTTTTAAATAATTTTTGTATTTTGCGTTGACTGTACATGTAGTGCACAGTCTGTGTGGGGTATCAAATGCCCCTCTTATGTACATGCACATATATATACAGGTAGTGTTTTGTATTGCACAGTTTATGTATATTTTTATATGACGCTTACATCATATACGTGCAAAGAAATGTATGACTGTTGCACGATCCATTCCTGCGTGGGCCAGTGAAGTCCTCTTTACACCACCTTTCTGCTATTGAGCAACACTCAGTGGAGGTGTGTTGCACAGCCAGTGGAAGCACATCTATATATTGAGATTATGTTTGGTGCAGGCACATGTGGGGGTGTGCATAATTATACCCATCTTCCATCATGTGGATCAACTTTAATTTGCACATGCATGATTATCAATCACTTCAAAGTGGCAGCTGAATAGCACCTATTCCAGGGTTCATATCACATTTTACAAATTATACGTCAAGCTTTTGGCAGGAGATCAGGGTACATTAACATGAGATTATAATTTCGATATGGTGCAACGTTAAGACTGTACAAGCATTCTGTGAGGTAGCCACTATACGTGTAGATACAATGCAAGTTACAATATACACCACTAATCTATACACACACACAAGCATACAGAGAGAATATGTACAGTATTCATAACCTACACATTGTATGCATATAAAATATACACAGTAATTAAAGCACAGTTCTACGTAGTTGGTGATGCTAACTATCTGTGCACGATGCTTCCATCAGCTTGGAGACCTCCTGAATGGGATGCCGCAGCTCCTCAAACTCGTTGCAGAGCAAACACAGTTTGTTCACTAGTTCACCAACAGTACCAGACTCCTTCACAGCTTTGGCTATTCCAGAGTCCACATCCTGCAAGGAGTGTGCAGGACAGTGCAAGAGCGGGTTGAAAGGTGGACACTATCTTGAAGTACAGTCACACATGAACCATAAAGTGGCAAGGCACAAACTAAGCAGCACTAAAAACTTGTGTACACTACTGCTGGGGCATGCAGCGGTAGCGTCTATATATACACCACTTCAGCCAGTCCCTAGTCACCTACACATAATTATAGTTATGAACACTCTAATTGCTACCATGTGCCACAAGAATGCAGACCAAAGTGCCCATGATGCATAAGATGCACAGATGATGTGAACAAGACCCAGCATATTCATGAGCTCCTTCACCCTTCAGCCCAAACACAGTGGTGATACTATCTCCCCTGATAGAGTCTAGTGGTTAGGCTTGGACAGACATCATGGAACCAGTATGGGTTAACTGCCTCAATTAACCGGCCATTAATGTGTCAGAGGTCAATAGTGTATCAGTAGAACTATGAATCTCATTAATCCTATGCACCAATCCATCAGTGGATACCTTACAACTTGCTGCAAGTCCTTGTTTGGAGCATCCTTACTCATAGTACACACTCACCCTCACACACACACACACACACACACACACACATACTCCACCAATGGTGGCTAAGGGGGAGGGAGTTGTACACCCCAAGAGGCCTCCTCTCAAGCCCCCCAGACTGTAAACAGGTTGAGGTCATGAGGGAGTGTGGTGGCCACTTGAGAAGGCTTCTCTCTGATTCTCTGGTGTCAGTGATCAGTGATCACACACAGATACTGCAAGATACACACAGCACACACATGGGCATGCACACAATACATTGTACACAGAGACAGACAGACAGACAGACAGACACCCACACACCATCACACTCACACATACACAATCACATGCACACCTACCCACATACCTACACCCTACACACCATCCCCCCACCCACACACTCCCAGCCACTCCTCATATGACAGGGGCAGGGCCTATCAGCTAGAACATTACACACTAACTTCTACTTATAGGACAACACAGTAGACAGTGTGGAACATCCTCAAGGGGGAGAGGACAGGGGGAGTGAAACTGAGGTTCCAGGTACTGCAACTTGGGGCGGGTATAGAAACAAGGGCTTTAATGTACTGGAGAGACTTATGAGAGGGGGTGGGAGGTTCATGCAAGGGAGTGGGGAGGGACGTTCACCGCCCTTATGCACTGTTCACAGCATTACTCTCACCTCACTGCTGGTGACAACATGATACACAATGACCATGTTTCCACGGTCTGCACGTCCACAAGAGTAGAAGGCATGGACTTTGTGGCCTTCCAGCAGACCAATTTGAGCATTTCTAGGAGAGAATGCACTGCCATGCTAGCATACAAGAGAGAGTGAGAGAGAGACAGCACACTCATGTCAAAGCTCGGTGTAAGGAATAGCCACCTCTATATCACCCACACATCATTCACACACATCACACACACTATCCCCACACACACATCACACCATCCCCCCACATACATCACATACACCATCCCCCACACACATACTCACACCATCACCATGCACACCACACCCTACCCCCACATCACACACACATCACACTCACCACACACAACATGTACACTACCTGCACACATCACACTCACACCAACCCCACACATTACACTAACACCATCCCACACACACACATCACACTCACAATCTCCACCACCCGTGGTCCTAGCCTGTTGACTGCTATACCATCCAATTCCTCCGAGCCCTCACAGACATCCTGCCCCACCTCAGTGACATTGTACGGCTGATACAGCCCCATCTCTACTGTCTCTTGAAGGTAAAAGGCTTTGTCTCCCAACATTTCAACACTCTGAAACAACCATAGATGGTAAACCATGTTTACTTCTCGAGCCTCGGGTTCCACTCCAGATTTAAAATCTGGAATTGAATGTATAGAAATGAACAAATCCAAATTCTCTGGGTTGTCAGGTGCCTGCAACAAGATGGACACAGCACAAGTCAAGCAGTGTCTATCTGCCATGTGTAGTAGAAGTGTTCTGATAATATTGCACCGTCTTTTGATTCCCATTACGACACTCAATCAATCTAACATGTCCCCGAAATCGCAGGTTGTTTTCACAATATTTATACTATGGAGTCACATGGCCACTAACCCAATATCCTCAATTCATCTGAATAGCAAATTTAATGATAGTTTACATGACTGCTAAGCTAAAAGTGGAGGCAAGTAATCGTGATGTGTTGTCATCCCCTGTAGGTATGTATGCATATCTGCAGTTGGTGCAACGAAATTCTATGCTTGTGTATGCATAACAATACAATCCTATGTTCATGTATGTATATCTGTAACGCTTGCGCAATGCTTGCACAACGAGGCCAAAATGAGCCCCGGGGAGATGACTGCGAGCTGTCTGAAGGCAGGTTCGCATAGCAAGTGACGATTGCAAGTTATTTGCCCATTTGGCTGCTTAGACACCTCTCACTGCTGCACTGGTGCACTATGCTAAGGACAAAGTCGCTTTCATCACTGCAAGACAAAGAATCGGACAGACTATTAAGGACTTGCGCCACAGCGAGTATGCACATGGACACTACATCAGCTTGGAGATGTCCTAGCTAACAGCTGCCACAACTGTGCTTGGGCCATTATGAACAGTGCAGAAAGTAAGCATGTTCAAATGCGGCACCCCAAAGGGCCAACGCCACTTTATCTACTTCTCACAATGCACTTTCCTTCGCCTTCTTCCTCATGTTCTCAGGCACACACTACATTTTGCAGCTGCTCAGCGAGGCTGTTCGCATTTTGAATGCATACCCTAGTTTAGTGCTATATCTGGCACAGCCTTACATCAAACTCATCACTGCATCAAATGATACAGCTTTGAAGCACACAGCCAAACCTTGCTCTGCAATACATTCCTGATGGAGGAAGGGAGGACAGCGAACACTGCAGACTTGTCTCTGCACCCTACAAGCGAGGCACTCTGGAGGTGGAGCAGAGCATATGGGAGTGCCATTAGGTAGTCGTCAAACCCATAGACACCACTGAACGGGGAAGAAAGAGGAACATACAAGTCAGTCAGAGGAACATAGAGTAAGAATGGCATATTAATGAATGCTGTACCATTACACCGAACAATGAGCTAAATTCAGCAAACACTTCTCTATTCCAGACACCTGTGGTACAGTTTGGGTCAGGTCCAAGTGTCCTAATTTTGTCTCGATTTCCGTGCTACTTTGGCTACATTGCCATTATCAGTCAGCAACCAATCCCATGAACACAGTATTGGAACATGAGATGGATCACTCATAGATTGACATCAGCATGCATCTGAGACTCCACCTACTCAATACTGCATTCACGCGATCTATTGGGGAGCATTGCTATAGAGCTGCACAAACCCACAAACCAGCTATATTATGGACACACAGTGTGCCATTAGCTTCAATAGCTGGCTGCAAGACCCACAACTACTGTTTGTATCTGCACATGTGCATACACTACACGTCCATGTACACACTCAGTTACTGTGCTGGTACGTGGCAGTCGCACGCATTCACAGCGACTTCCTAATATGGTCACAGTGTGCAAATGCACATGTCTGAAGTAGTCGAAGTCGAGTTTGCTGTATGTAGGGGGCTCAGCCTGCAGGTAAGTGACAGTGCGTGTAATACTACTCACCACTGCGGTATGCAGTGGTAGGGCAGCATCTCTGAGAACGTTTTCACGGCGAGAGGATCCTCCTCCACCTCGGGACTCCTGAGAGACACTTGGAACACGTCCTCCAGCCATGTGCCAGTGGATGTGGTGTTCTTCCGTCGACGACTCCACCAACCATCCTCCGGCGCCACTGCAAAAAAAAACACGCAGACATAGCGCACGGCCATGATAATTCTCTACAGATTATTCCACCGAATGCAGATTTACCGGCCATTTTGCTACGCATATGGTGATTCCCCCATGATGAATGACGTCAGAAATTGTCACAACGGATCAGTCCACGCCCTAAACAAAATGGCGGCCATAAGGAGGGCAGCAACTTTGCATCGACTGGTAAGCCTGCCTTTTGGCTGTAGAAGGTGTATTGTGAGGTAACAATGTGTGTATACTCTTTAGATGCTTTCTCGAGGATTTGCTACTGAGACTACTAGCGTTAAGGTGAGTGTATCTGTACGTCTTATGTTCTCAATTGCGTTCACCCCTGCACACTCCCCATGGCCTCATAGCCACCGATACAAGTTTTTGGCGTTGAGGGTCGATATTCAACGGCACTGTACACCGCTGCGCACAAGAATAAATCTTTGGAGAAGACGGAGACAGAGCTCAAGGCTTTTGAGGTTGGTGACCACTTTTGTCATGAATCCTTCATGTTGCGCAGGCGCTTCAACATGCTTTTTGACGGGTGAAAGTGCTGCTAGAAGAATAGGTTGTGTATGTTCTTACATTTAATAGTACATTACAGCGGAAGCCCTGTAGAAAAGACACTGAATTCAGGACACCTCTGTAATGAGGACAGAGCCCACTGTCCCATCTACATAGAGACATGTACAAAGCTACCTGTGAAATAAGGCCACCTCTCTAATCAGGACACTTGGGTCTGTCTCAAAGCTGTTCAGAATAGAGAGGTGTCGCTGTGCAATGTTGTGCTGTTGACTAAAATGTGCTAATGGGCATAACTTGTATATATTCATTGCTCCATGTATTTCTCAGAAATTGGTTGCCGACAAGCCCGCTGTGCTGGACTTCATTCTGAACCCAATGGTGCAGACAGAGCAGAAGCTTACAACTATGAATGAACTGCTTGGTGCAATGAAGTTCTCCCCCATGACCATCAACCTCTTCAAGGTGATGGCTGAAAACAACCGGCTCACAAAACTGCCGGAGGTTATTCGGTCGTACATGAAACTGATGGCGGCACATCGAGGGGAGCTCTCATGCAGTGTGACAACAGCTAAGGTTGGTCATCTGTGCAGCGCATGAATTGTTAATATTGTGATGTTTGTGATCAGTAGTCTTCACAAGGGTAGTGCATGAAGGGTGCACTGGAACATTAGGTAATTGAGGGGTGGCTAGTGGATGGTTGTAGTGGGTTCGAGAGAGGGTGTCATTTATCTGTGCAGAGCGCAGTAGCTGAACGCAGGGAGAACTTCATGAAGCAATGCATGTGTAGTGCATGTGAATAGTATCGCCCACATCACATGACTAGTGGTACCTTTCAAGGAAGGTCCGTTGACGTTTTTGTTGGTGGTGCTTTGCCCACAGCCTCTGAAGGATTCTGAAGTGAAGAGTCTTGAGAAGGCACTGAAGGGTTTCATGAAGGACTCAAAAGTGCTCATGTTGGAGAAGAAGGTGCGTATAGGGGGTGCTCAGCCTCACTGACAGCTTAAGTGCTCCAAACTGCCCTCTTTCATCTTGTGTGTGTGTGTGTGTGTGTGTGTGTGTGTGTGTGTGTGTGTGTGTGTGCGTGTGTGTGTGCGTGTGTGTGTGTGTGTGCGTGTGTGTGTGTACGTGTGTGTGTACGTGTGTGTGTGTGTGTGTGTGTGTGTGTGTGCGGGCAAGCACGCATGTGACTCACTGTGTCGGTGTGTTTGCATACAAGAGTGTTGTGTACATGTAAGTGGACTTTGTGTGCAGTGTAATGTTGTCTCACAACTGCAGCTAGTGACTTCACTGTGTAGCAGGACCTGACAATGTATTGTATTATCTCACTCAGGTTGACCCCGAGATTGTGGGTGGGATGGTGGTGGAGGTTGGGGACAAGTTCATCGACCTCTCCACCAGGACGAGGATCAAGAAGATGGTCGGTCTCCTCAAGGAGTCCACCTCAGTCTGACCACTAGTACCTGTGAACTGTAATGGAGTATATCGGTACACTTATTGGCGTGTTCTGTCGGCCATATTGTTGTATGTTTTAATAATAGTGTAATCTGCTATCATGGCTGTGCTCTCTTTAGATTGATCTGGGGTGGGTGCTGTGTGTGGAGAGGGTGTGTGTGTGTGTGTGTGTGTGCACGTGGGTTTGGGGGTAGATGTGTGTGTGTGTGTGTGTGTGTGTGTGTGTGTGTGTGTGTGTGTAGTAGTAGTAGTAGTAGTAGTAGTAGTAACAGTAGTAGTTTGTGATACATAGGGGAAGTGCATGGCAGTGCATATGAGTTGTACATACCAGTACTGCTGAATAGAGCACTGAAGAAGCATGTCTTGCATTTACTGCATAAGGCAGCCCCCTCTAAAACAGCCAATCTCCCTCGCCCCAAATAGCACCAAGATGCACTAAAGCATTGCAGTCTTCCTCTGTAATGCAGCCACCGCTCTGTTAAGGCCAATTATAACTGGCTCACATGCAGGTGGCTGTCTTACACATGTCTTAAGACACTTAATTCACTGTACTGTTTAATTCAGTAGAAGCATGCACAAACACAGTGCACAAGTGCTGTTGTCCTTTCATAGGTCATCAGGTTCTTGCAATTGAGAGAATCAATATTAGCGAATGAATATCAACAAAATATAGGATCACCTGAGAGATCAAGTGTCCTCTCCATAGTGCATCCTTGAGCACCTCCTTTAGCAGAATACTCAAATTGCAGCCATGATGACACCGTATGTGTAAGAGCATTGGCAGAGACATACGACGCAGCTTGTAGCCCTTGTGCATGTGCAAGTTGCACATAAACCGTTGCTGCACCTCTTCTTGTATTGATCGGTGCTGGTCTTGACCTGCAGCTTGTGCTAGTGGTGTTCTCCTATACCATCAATACACTGAGCAGCTTACACCAGCGGAGGCCCCACATTCTTAGCAATGGTACATTGGTGTTTTTCTTCTCAATGTAACAGTAATATACAAAATTATAATGATGTGCATACAAATGCATAGTGCAACATGCACTGTGTGGTGACGTGTGTACATGTGGTGTATTAATTAATTACGTACGCAAGCATTTATACCCTTATTGCTGATGATATTCATTGCTGATAATATTCATGGTGATTTGTGAAAAATGGCTGAAAGACCTCCTCCCTCTGAAGCTCCCTTGCAATCCTCTCATCTCAGCCTCTCCTGCTCCAGCTGTAGATATGAAGTGGATGAGGTCAAGTGCCTCCCTTGCCTCCACTCCCTCCCCCTCTGTGACAAGGCAGACTGCCACCAGAAGGCCCTCCAGAGAGGTGTGAGCTGCCAGCAGTGCCACGAGGTGTTCCCTGTCCCCAGCGGGGGTTTCTCGCCCTACCAATTTGCTGGTAGGAAGGCGATGAGCAAGCAGTGCGAGGAGAATAACGTGTTCTGCCACGAAGACCACGACGAGCCGCAGAAGGCAGTGGCCTACTGTCCGCAGTGCCCAGGGGCCATATGCGAGGAATGCGTGCAAGTACACAGATCAAAGAAGCTTTATAGGAGTCACACCACTATGCAGTTGGATAAGGCTGTGAGTGAAGGGAGCATTGTGAAGAAGGTAGCGTTTGTGTGTGAGAAGCATGCTGAGAAGCAGCTATTGTACTGCACAGAGTGTGAGACACTCGTCTGTGCACTCTGTCACTTGGTGGGTGACCACAAGTCTCACTCGGTGCTGTTTATTGACGACAAGATTGGAGAAAAGAACAAATCCACACTAAAGACCTGCATTGCCTCAGCTGAGAGGGGCATTGACAAATTGGCAAGAGCTTTGGACCAGGTGGAAGGAAACATTGACGTCATGCAGCAACAGTCAGAGAATGCCAAAGTGGAAATAGGAGAGCTAATTGATCGTCTCGTTGCTATTCTGCGTACTCGTCAAGCTGCTTTGGTTGGCGAGGTTGACCAGTTAAAGGTAAGGATAGGAGAGGAGCTTCAGAGGCAGAAGGAAAAGCTAAATCAGCAATTAACTGAACTGAATCAGTTTAAATTGCTAGCAGAAGACCTCCTTCGGCATGGCATCACAATGGAGCAGATTTCTCTGAAGAAACGTGTAGTGCAAAGGATTGCTGCTCTAACAGCTGCACCCCACTCTGCATCACCCCAGTCATCATGCAGCATTCATTTTGATTTATCGACTATCAAGGAAAATCTTGAGGAGGAATTATCTCAGCTGGGTTCCTTGGCGTGTGCTGCAAGTCCACTGGAGTGTACAATGGAAGACTTGCCAGCACCAGTTGATGATGGAGTGCTGCTAATACCTGGCATACCTGTTACATTTAAGGTTGTCACTCGTGACGAGGGCAGTAAGCCATGTATGGGAGGGGACAGAGTGTTGGCCACTGTTTCTCCTTCCACTTGTGGTGTGCCTGTTGTGGGTAGAGTGGAGGACAAAGGAGACGGGACCTACCAAGTGCAGTTTGACACACTTCCAGCTCCACACTGCCAACTGAGAGTCACTGTTAATGGGGAACACACAAGGGGAAGTCCCTTGGTAGTGAAGGCTCATACAGTGCAGGTCGACATTGGTAAAGAAGTTAAAGTATACAGAAATCGGGGGGTAGAGCGAAAATTTCAGACATTAAATATTGGAAGAAATGGCTGTTTGATTGCAACAGACAACAAGAATGAGGAAGTATGTGTCTTCAACCAGGCTGGTTATATAGTGAGCCATTTTAAAGTTGATTCCAATAAAAGTATTAATGGCATTGTAGAGACACAAGAGGGAAGCATTGCTGTGAGTCTTTACAAGACATTTGGCAAAGTGTGTGTATATATGTACACATCAGATGGGCAGTTTCTTATTAAGCAGTTAAATGATGCTGGTGGTGGTGGGCTTGCAGTGAATGCTAAGGGGCAGTTGTTTGTGGTAGACTGCAACCATTCCGATGTTGCAGTGTTTAACCAGAGTGGACAACACCAGTACAGCTTCGGAAGTGCAGGAGATGGCCCAGGACAGTTCAAGATTCCTTGCCAGATCTGTGTTGCACCTAACGAATTGGTATATGTCACTGACAATGGACAAAACTCTGTGCAAGTGTTTGAGCAAGATGGAAAATTTGTCCGACAATTTGGCAAGAATGTACTGAAACACCCAACAGGTGTAGCAGCGACCAAAGACGGTCATGTTGTAGTAGCATCTTGGGGAGCCCATAAGCTTTCAATCTTCACACTGGAAGGGCAGTGTGTTCGTGAACTCACTGACATTGGCCTGAGCCATCCTCATGGTGTTGCAGTTGATGCCTATGGTTGGGTGTACGTTGCAGACCAGGACAATCACAGAATCCTCAAACTGTGACTTAACCACATGTACAGAAACTTTAGACTGTTATATTGTAACATATACTATAATTTATAATTATTTACATAATTTATAGATCTCCCAGTATAATGTAATGTATGTTAGTGGATGTGAGCGTCAATGCAACCATTCAGAGATGCATCAGAACAAATACAAGCCCATTCCATTGCTGTATATTGTGTATTATGTGGTACATCTTCTCATGTTTGTATTGATCCTGATCTAATGCATGCATGATGTGTGCATGCCCTTTCACATATATGTGTGCCTAAGGCCTTATACATAGTGAAAGGTTTACACCACCAATGTAGAGGGCGCATGCATGCTGCACAGCACATCTGCATATGCATGTGTGTCGACCACCACATATGAGTGCATGCATGTCTGCATTGCATTATGCAATAATTATTATACTTCAATTGATCCAGCCATGCAATTTACACTGATTACATTTATGTATACTTAATGCATGTAGAATTATTATAAATGCAGTCCATGCGCGCACAATACAAGCGCACATGTACATACTTAGCTTACTACACGTACAGCACGCAGGGTTTGTGGCCTTCTATATACACACATGTACATGTATGCATGTTATACATTGTACATTTGCTACTGTGTGCATGCACCCTGCCTCATCCTGTACCATGCAGTGATGGCCATGGATAGTCCAACCTGCAGTTTGCAATAATGACCAGCGCTAGCATTGTCTTGCCATCAGTTTCAATTCTGAACTGCACTTATGCTGGTCATCACCTTTAGTAACTTACACTCGTGGTGTTCTCCCCATGGAACATTAACACAGTTGCTGTACGATGTGCATATAAAGCACAGTGCAACAATTATGTAGGCATCTAGTCTGATGATATTCATTGCTGATAATATTCATGGTGTTCTGTAAAAATGGCTGAAATACCGCCTTCCCTTGAAGTTCCCTTGCAATCCTCTCACCTCAGCCTCTCCTGCTCCAGCTGTGGAGATGAAGTGGACGAGGTCAAGTGCCTCCCTTGCCTCCACTCCCTCCCCCTCTGTGACAAGGCAGACTGCCACCAGAAGGCCCTCCAGAGAGGTGTGAGCTGCCAGCAGTGCCACGAGGTGTTCCCTGTCCCCAGCGGAGGGTTCGTGCCCTACCAATTTGCTGGTAGGAAGGCGGTGAGCAAGCAGTGCGAAGAGAAAGACGTGTTCTGCCACGAAGACCACGACGAGCCGCAGAAGGCAGTGGCCTACTGTCCGCAGTGCCCAGGGGCCATATGCGAGGAATGCGTGCAAGTACACAGATCAAAGAAGCTTTATAGGAGTCACACCACTATGCAATTGAGTAAGGCTGTGAGTGAAGGGAGCATTGTGAAGAAGGTAGCGTTTGTGTGTGAGAAGCATGCAGAGAAGCAGCGACTGTATTGCACAGAGTGTGAGACACTCATCTGTGTACTCTGTCACTCGGTGGGTGACCACAAGCTTCACTCAGTGCTGTTTATAGATGACGGGATTGGAAAAAAGAACAAATCCACACTAAAGAGCTGCATTGCCTCAGCCGAGAGGAGCATTGCCAAGGTTACAAAAGATTTGGACCAGGTGGAAAGTAACATTGATGTCATGCAGCAACAGTCAGAGAATGCCAAAGTGGAAATTGGTGAGCTAATTGACCACCTTATTGCTGTCTTGCATGCTCGTCAAGCTGCTTTGGTTGGCGAGGTTGACCAGTTAAAGGAAAGGATAGGAGGGGAGCTTCAGCGGCAGAAGGAGAAGCTAAACCAGCAATTAACTAAACTGAATCAGTTTAAATTGCTAGCAGAAGACCTCCTTCAACACGGCATCACAATGGAGCAGATTTCTCTGAAGCAAACTGTAATGCAAAGAATTGCTAACATCACAGGTACACCCCTCCCTGCACCACCCCAGTTGTCATGCAGTATTCACTTTGATTCATCCACTGTCCGAGAAAATCTTGAGGAGGAGTTATCACAGCTGGGTTCCTTGGCGTGTGGCGCCAGTCCACTGGAGTGTACAATGGAAGACTTGCCAGCACCAGTTGATGATGGAGTGCTGCTAATACCTGGCGTGCCTGTCACATTTAAGGTTGTCACTCGTGGTAAGGACGGCAAGCTGTGTCAGGGAGGGGACAGAGTGTTGGCCACTATTTCTCCTTCCACTTGTGGTGTGCCTGTTGTGGGTAGAGTGGAGGACAAAGGAGACGGGACCTACCAAGTGCAATTTGACACACTCCCAGCTGCTCACTGCCAACTGAGTGTCACTGTTAATGGGGGGCACACAAGGAGAAGTCCTTTGGTAGTGAAGGAGCGCACAGTGCAGGACATCGGTAAAGTTACTGAGGAATATAAAGATAAAGTTGTAGAGGGAAACATTCGAGCATTAAATATTGGAAGAGATGGTTTTTTGCTTGCAACAGATAACAAGAATGAGGAAGTCTGTATCTTCAACCAATCTGGTCATATAGTGAGCCACTTTAAAGTTGATTCCTTAAACCTTAATGGTATTGTGGAGACACAAGAGGGGAACATTGCTGTAAGTTGTCTGTACAAGACATTTGTCAGAGTGTACACACCAGATGGGCAGTTCCTTAAGCAGTTAGATGATATTGGTGGAGGTGGGCTTGCATTAAATGCTAAGGGACAGTTGTTTGTAGTAGAGTCTGACATTTGCCAGGTGTCAGTGTTTGATCAGAATGGACATCATCAGTACAGCTTCGGAAGCACAGGAGATGGCCCAGGACAATTCAAGGAGCCTTGCCAGATCTGTGTTGCACCTAATGAATTGGTATATGTCACTGACCTTGGAAACAACTCTGTGCAGGTGTTTGAGCAAGATGGAAAGTTTGTCCGACAATTTGGCAAGAATGTATTGAAATACCCAGCAGGTGTAGCAGCGACCAAAGACGGTCATGTTGTAGTAGCATCTTGGACAGCCCATAAGCTCTCATTCTTTACTCTCTTAGGGCAGTGTGTTCATGAAGTCACAGACATTGGCCTGCAATGTCCTTATGGTGTTGCAGTTGATGCCTATGGTTGGGTGTACGTTGCAGACCATGACAACAACAGAATCCTCAAACTGTAATAACTCAGCCATGAATTCTTCAAATAGTTGCACATTTGTATCTATTAATTTAAATTTATAGATCCCACACTATAGTTTTTCATGTATAGTTTCTGAATTGATATGCGAGTGTCCATATGCATGCACCTGGCCATTTCAGGGATTGTAATCAGAAAGAGTATTATATTAATATACATGCTTGCAGCTCTTTGCATTGCTGTAGCTACTATGCACATGTATGATCAGTGAAATTGACATCTACATCTAAATCTAAATCTGTTCGTGTTTGTATATAATATACTAGCAGGAAAGCCCGCCTTCGGCGGGCTTCCCTGCTCCGGTGCCTCCACGACGGCTGCTGCACGATAGCTGCTCCACGACAGTGTGGCTTATGATTGTGTGGGTATGCCAGCTGGTAGGCTACAATCATAGCTATGCATGCATGTTGCAGGCGATGCTGTGTGTAGCATGATGTGGACAGAGAATCACCCGGAAGAAGTGGAATCATGCATGCACTGACATTGGATATGCAAAAGCAGCAACATGCTCACAGAAGGAAGCTAAGAGGTCTATGATGTTGCTGCATTGTAGATTCATATTGTAGCTGATGTATATCAGAATGGTGCCATAGATAGTGTTGGCTGCAGTTCTGTTGCTTCACAGAAGGAAGAGGTTTCCCATGTTGCCGCATTTTAGTCTCATATTGCATCTGATTTACATCAGTATGGTGCCATAGATAGTGTTAGCTGCAGCGCTGTAGCATGGCAGAGCGCGAACGCTCTCCCTTTGGCATGGTGCCGCGCTTGAAAAGGTTAAGTAACCGGAATCCCGTATACGCAGACCGTAAACGGACGAAGAACATGGCGTCATTTTCCGTAACGGAGGGAAAACGTGCGGCGCTCTTCGCAGGCGCAGCGATTCATCTTCCGTATATCCCCTTATAACCATCACCATGCGACGCTCTGTAATAATCCTGAGTTTCACGTCGATCGCGTGCAAACTGCGTGAGGAGTTTGCGAACAAAGGATTTAAGCTCTACCAAAATATATATAGAGATTGCTGTACGCCCTTGTACATGTATAAGTTACTAGCAGATCGAGGAGCCCATCTTCAGCAAGCTTCTCTTCTATGGCACCCGACCAACCTGTCCCCCGATGCCCTCAGCAACCATGTTACTGCTCCAGCTAGTCTTATGCTGACTAAATATAAAATAATATATAGCTGGTATGTATGATGATTATGTATAAATCCGACCATGGGACGACAACCAATCAAGTCGAGATCTGGTAAAAACCAGAAATAAATGCATGCATGGGAACGAATGGAAATTAGATTACATATTAGATTAGAAATGATTAGAAAATGGTGGTCGTCCGCAAAGGAAAAAGCGGAAATGGACAGATAGCTCTCTGCCAACCGCAAGACAGGCGATGTCAACCCTGCTATATATAACCTGATCCCCAGTGCCCCCAGCAACCACAGCAAGCTTGACAGCGATGGAGCAAGAAACGCGCGCAGACATAGTGAACACACAGAGACACTTTCAGCTTTATATGGTATGGTATGGTATGGTATGGTATGGTATGGTATGGTATGGTATGGTATGGTATGGTATGGTATGGTATGGTATAGGTATAACTATATACAATTATGCCACTATGCATGTATAATGTATGCAGTGCAGATCTATAGAGGGTGTTTGCTGTCGACCATATTATGGGTAGCACTGGAGGCCCTATCGCTAGCCATATATGGAGGCCATATGTGTAACAATGGAGGCCCTATGGTTAGCACTGGAGGCCATATGGTTATGCACCGGAGTCCCTATGGGTAGCTGAAGCATAGGTGTAGCACCCGGTCTGGCCGGTCCAGCCACAGGTGGCCCCTTTTTGCTCAAGATATAAATTTTCTAAAAATAAAAACTGGCCAATTTGCACACACTTCCAGAGGGGGGGGGTCTAACTATAAACCAAGAAGTAACTTTGGTAAACTTACCTGATAATTTAAAGTTTCAACTAAAAGGACAACGCTTTAGCAATGCATCACTTCAATAGACTACCATGCCCCCTAATGGGGTGGGCTGAATCTCGAAGATCTGATGTCGTGACGTCAGGAGGATATGACGTTACAACCAGCTGCTACAACAACTGCCATGTGCACAGCTGATGGTCGGGAAGGTTTGGCGTGGTTTGGAGTGATTCTTGTTCCACATCCTCAATGGCTTCATCAGCGGCTTCTTCAACAGAAGTTGATCTACCTGCATGGGCTCAATCACTGGAGAATGCTTATGCAAAGGATAGGTTTGTACATAGTTTCATTAGTGACAAATTACAGTTGGAACTTGTCCTTGAACTGCACAGGAGGGCCAGTCTGACAGAGTACATCAGAAGGTGAATAACTACTGGGTAACTACTGATTGTGTAGCTAGCTACGTAGCAATGTTTTCAAAGAACGCAGGTAGCTATAGCTAGTGTGTGCTTTGGGGTGTTGTCTTGTAGTCACAAAGATGATTTTGAGAAATGGCATGAAGGTCGCATGGAATTCGAAGCCTCTCATCTATTGTGCAAGTATGGATCCATTCCAGCTAGTGACTGTCCTTTTCTTGTCGTGAACTCGCAAGAACTTCAATGCCAATATGGACTGCCACAAATATATACCAAAGTGTTGAAGGCATGCATATAGTACATGCATTGTGCTTGCTGCAGTTGCTATTAGTTATCATGCACCTGCAGGATAGCAAGCCAGATAAGCCAGAGGGTGATCATGCTTACTCAAGGAAGCACCGGCTCCACTTGCAGAAAGGCAGAAAAGTTGGTTGCCCTGCCACAGGAATAGTGAAAGAGCTATTGAAGTACGTTGTACATAGTTCCCCATTTCTTTGCAGAAAATGTATGCTAGCATTATAACGTCTGTTTATATGTAGATTCCCATCACATATACTGTTGCAAGGTGGTAAAGGAGAAGACCAAAGTGTACTTTCAAAACTCATGTGATGAGTCTAACAGTGCTGAAATTTTATCCACAATTGATGTGTCTGGGAAAGTACCAGTTTCAGGTAAAATTGCCGCATGTTTTTCTGGTGATGGTGCACACTATTGTAGTGATGATGCAGACAGTGATGACAAATGTGACCCTGAAGATAGTGAGAGTTCAGCCTCAGGAAAGACATTTCTCTATGTCCATCAGGAGCCATGGCAGCAAAGACTGTTAACGAAGTACGGAAACATACTAACTCTTCTCGATGCAACATACAAGACAACAAAATACTCCTTACCACTATTTCTTCTTTGCACTAGGAGTTACTGTGGGTACATTCCTGTTGCAGAGTTTATCATTGAGCAGAAAAGTGCTGTACTAATTGCTGAAGCCCTTATTAAATAATAATAATAAGATAATATCATTGTGGAATAGCCAATGGGCTCCACCTTACTTCATGATTGACTATAGTGAGGCTGAACTCAATGCAATCTTGGCAGTGTTCCCTGCAACTGAAGTGTACCTTTGTGAGTTCCATCGAGAGCAGGCTTGGACAAGGTGGTTACAAAATGGTAGGTATTTCTGTATGCATATATGTACAGAATTTACATACCCTTGCATAGTGCACGTGTATACTATAGTGACATCAGGAAATACTCTTCCATAGGTAGTACAGTTTATCTACATAGTTGTGATGTCTCCATTTGCTTGCAATTCTATAGGAAAGCACAATCTCTCAGAGGAAGAACAAGGGGAGATACTACATCTGCTAAGAGAGGTAGCCATTGAACCTGAAGCTTGCTAGTATACGATCTCCCTTCTCATAAACGAAAAAAGAGGTTGAGTCTGTTCGACTGTTCGACAGATATAAGAAGCGAGTTGGGAGGTATGCTGACATCGTGAAAGCTGCTTCCGACATATCTGTAGCTGTAGGTAATCCCTCACAAGATAGCAGTGGATCTAAGCTCAGATTAACCAATGAGCCAATGGCAAAGCAACCGCGGACACTTAGGCCATCCATAGCCATCCAGCAGTTACTTCCAAAGGGAAAGGGAAAGGCAAAGGCCAATCCAGAAACGAAGCTTAAGGTTGCAGCAGAAAGTTCCACAGATGATGTACAAATTTGCAGTGAATACATGCAATCCACTGTTAATTCTTATACTTAGAAGAGAGTCATGACAGACAGGGATTTCTTAATCGTTCTAAGCTCAGATCCTGGATATAACTGGTTGAATGATACCATCATCAGTTGCACCCAGAATATCCTGAGGCAGCAATTCCATCGATCTGCCAGGATTGTATGACACATCACTTGGCCCAGACTTGATGCATCCAAGGACTCAGTTCTTCCATCAGATACTGCATGATAAAAATCATTGGATTCTTGTGTCCACTGTGGATTGTCCACCTTCTTTTGTAAAGGTGTACGACAGTTTGTTAAGTGGATAGTTGTCTCCAAATATTCAAAAGCAAACAGCAGCAATTCTTCATACTGAAGCTCTAGAAATCACATTTTCTGTTCAGCATGTTCAGCAGCAGCCGAACACAAATGACTGTGGTGTGTTTGCTATTGCCTTTTTAGCTGATTTGCTTCTCAACAGTCCAGAAGATGTTCATCATGTTCAGTTCAGTGTTGGAGACATGAAGCATCACCTTCATACAAGCCTGCTAAACAGCAAGTTCAATTGAATGCCCGTTTCCAAAGACAGAAGGAGCACAGCCTGCATTATGATACATGCAAAGCGCATGACTTGGAAGACTATAATCAATTGATTACTTTTCTTACCACATACCTTTGTACACCTTCAGCAATGTAATTACAGACATGGTTGATTTTGTACTGAAGTGTATCATACATGGGCATCGCTGCACTTAACCTGAACTTAACCTGATTATTATTAGTCACATGCACCACTCAGGGCAATTGCACTGAGTGCTTAGCAGAAGAGGCAAGGCCAAGCCAAGCCAAGCAAAGTTGTTTTAAGCTAGCTATAGTGTACAGACAAGCTGTAGAGTCATACAGTAAGGTGATACGTACACGTCATGACTTAGACTGAGAGGCTGTACGTGTAGTGCACAGGAGTCTTACACAACACAATGCAAAAGCCAAACCAATCTGGCCACCAGCAAATCAATCAGTCACCCCATTGTGTCAGTATACACACCTAGGTTAGCACAGAATCACATGAATGTATTTCATACTGTACGTATTTTGTGGGGTGGTCTGGCAATGGCAGTACTATATTATTATATTTATATAGTTCTCTTCTGCCAGGTGCTTGAACCCTTTCCTATCCAGTATATAGTCTCCTGTAGCCATGCAGGCACTCATGAGCACTTTCCTATAATGTACATTACTATCTCAGTATATAGCAACCAATTTTTTTATTTGAAGGACACCCTTCGAGAGAGTGTATGCAGTAACAAGCCAAAGATGGAACTGTTTACTTGACCATGTAGTCAGCGTGCTGAGCTGGCGTTCAACACAAAGACGAGAATATAATAAAAATTATTCTACTATAGCGTCAGATGTGGTGCGGCGGTCGTTGATGATCCAACACTATTACAAGATTGAAGCTAAATACAGGCCTACACACAGAACATGAGCAACACGTCAAGAGTCAACGTTTTGCTTCCTAGCCAGCCGCTCCACGAGGTAGTTGTGCAAATGTGATGTCACTCGCGTGGTATCCTGTGATGCTGACAACACCACTACACTACTTGGTACCATGCACCTGACTAACTGTGCATGGCTGTTCTTGTTTACATGCACACAAACACATTTCTGGTATTGTATTATACACAAAAGAAAATGTACACCACCACAAGTTTGTGAACATACATGCCTCCAAGTCCGTACTGCAATTTCATATATAAGTAGGTGGGATGTAAGATAAGAAAAGATCAGGTTAAGTGCAGCGATGCCCATGTATGATGCACTTCAGTACAAATCAACCATGTCTATAATTACATTGCCGAAGGTGCACAAAGGTATGTGGTAAGAAAAGTAATCAATTGAAGATGGTCATCCATATCATTAGCCTGGGATAAACCAGAAGGCATTCCCTGTACTCTTGGAGATAAGTATGGCGTGGTGATATCGTGAAACAAGCTGTTGGATACGGTGAACCTCACGCACTTATTGTCTGAAGCGTTAAGGATCCGAAATAGGTACCACTTGTCCAGCGTTGCTAAACAAATGAGCAAGTCCGTTAGCCACTTGCAGCTAGCCAGCGCCAATGCTGCTTCCTGAATTAGTTTTGAAAATCCACAGTCAAATCCATTCCAACGTTCTAACATGTACGGAAAGGACGCTCTCTCCTGCACCTCGACAAGAATTTTCAGTATGCAATCAGTAGCTACACTAAATCCTAGACCATTTGGACTGGCAGTTTCATATGCAACTTCATCTGCAATTCCTTTCTAGTCCTCTCTGAAAACAATGGGTTCAGCCTCAACAGTAAATGAACGCCCAGTATGGTCTGTTGACGACACAGCAGCACAAGTAAGGGTGGAATGGATCACAACTTGTAGCACACTCTTGCCTTCAGGGCTCTTCGGCCGTAATAGTCCTTCGAAGTTCTTCACACTGGCCTATAGCGTACTTTCGTTAATGTTAATGTCCATCTCTTCTTCCGGTGCGAATCCCAGTGGTTTAAGCCTCAAACTGTGTACAAACTGAGAGAGTGAATCTGATGCTGATGGCTGAAAGAGATGTTTCACATCCTTCCACCGAGCTTCCCTTGGGGGCTACACTGGGATAAGCACGAGTTCAGTAAATACAGGCAGGCTCAAGAAGTCCATGCACGTGTAGGATAGACGCGTACTTACAAGATTGGGGTTCACACCACCAATGATCGGAAAGTCAGTGCTCTTTGCCAACAGCCTTCTCCTGACTATCTGTCCATCGATAGGTGCGACCCTCAAAAGCCGGGTAAGCATTCCTGCAGTCAACCGTACTTAAGCAGAGCAACGACTAGTTTAGCGACGGGGACAGAGCGGGTTTTACTTACTTTGTTCACCCCGCTTCATGCCCTATGGCGTCATAGATTACTCACGTGTCGAAAGTTGCACAGGCGTCATCCCAGCAGTCAAAGCGCGCTCTATTTCAAGGCAATGAGGTCCAGGCTCTTAGAGAGGTCATGTCTGTGTCATTATTAACCAAATCCATCCGCTGTCCGCGCTGGTAGCTTGCTCGGAATCTGCTCATCTGGCTTGCCCCTACTGGGGTTAGCTCACTCATGGCTCGCTCGGCCACTGGGGGTAGCTCGCTCGGCCTCTGGGGTTAGCTCGCTCGGCCAATGTGCTTAGCAAGCTTGGGTTTTAGGGCTAGGGCTGGTTTTATTTTATTCTCTTCTATACATTTTGGTCATCCTATTGAGGTCATGGATCCGTACAGACATGTACAAACTACCTGCTTGTAGCGACTTCCAACGCACGTGGCTAATCTATAACGTCATAGGGCATGAAACGGGGTGAACAGTGAACCCCGGACATATAGTGCGGCGGCAGAACTGAGTATAAAATCGGCCAAGGCAGACTGCCACCAGAAGGCCCTCCAAAGAGGCGTTCCCTGTCCCCAGCGGGGGTTTCCCGCCTCACCAGTTAGCTGGTAGGAAGGCGGTGAGCAAGCAGTGCGAAGAGAAAGACGCGGTCTGCCACGAAGACCACGACGAGCCGCAGAAGGCAGTGGCCTACTGTACGCAGTGCCCAGGGGCCATTGATCCAACCTGATGGGCTCCCGGTGCACCCCAGGCGAACTGGCACCTTCAAGCTTGTTGCATTGCTGTACTGTGTATTATGTGTAGTCTACATCTGCTCATGTTTGTATTGTTCTGCTGAATGAGTGAGCCATTTCACAACATGCACACCTTGTATGCATTATGAAAGGTTTTCACCACTGATATAGCAATAGAGGGTGCATGCTGCGGCACAGCTGGATGTGTGCCGACCACCACATATGAGTGCATGCCTAATATGCATGGCATAATCATGTGGCAATATAATATACTTCAACTGATCCAGCCATGCAATTTAAGATGATTTTGTATATGTACCCTTGTATGAGTATGATGATAGATAAATGCAGCACTTTCACACACAATGCCAACACACATATAGTCACAATGTTAGCATACATACTGAACCACTCAGCATGCAGTGTTTGTGTCATTTTATGTATGTACTTGTACATGTGCACATGTTAACATTGCAAAGTGTGCTACTGCCTCATCCTGTACCATCCAGTGATGGTCCTAACCTGCAGCTTGCAATAGTGGCCAGCATTGTAATTGCCATCAGTTTCAATTCTTAACTGCACTTGTGCTGGTTTAGTAGCTTACACTGGTGGTGTTCTCCCATGGAACATTAACACAGAATGTGCATACTAATGCATAGTCATAAGTGCAACTTGCACTGTATGGTGGGGTATATATGCTTATGCAAGCATCTGATCTGATGATATTCATTGTTCATGATGATATTCATTGTGCTTGAACTGTTACTTGGAGTTGCTTGTGTCTGTGAAAATGGCTGAAAGACCTCCTTCCCCTGAAGTTCCCTTGGAATCCTCTCACCTCAGCCTCTCCTGCTCCAGCTGTGGAGATGAAGTGGACGAGGTCAAGTGCCTCCCTTGCCTCCACTCCCTCCCCCTCTGTGACAAGGTAGACTGCCACCAGAAGGCCCTCCAGAGAGGCGTGACCTGCCAACAGTGCCAAGAGGTGTTCCCTGTCCCCAGCGGGGGTTTCCCGCCTCACCAGTTAGCTGGTAGGAAGGCGGTGAGCAAGCAGTGCGAAGAGAAAGACGCGTTCTGCCACGAAGACCACGACGAGCCGCAGAAGGCAGTGGCCTACTGTCCCCAGTGCCCAGGGGCCATATGCGAGGAATGCGTGCAAGTACACAGATCGAAGAAGATCTATAAGAGTCACACCACTCTACCATTGAGTAAGGCTGTGAGTGAAGGGAGCATTGTGAAGAAGGTAGCATTTGTGTGTGAGAAGCATGCAGAGAAGCAGCGACTGTATTGCACAGAGTGTGAGACACTCATCTGTGCACTCTGTCACTCGGTGGGTGACCATAAGTCTCACTCAGTGCTTTTTATTGACGACGAGACTGGAGAAAAGAACAAATCCACACTAAAGAGCTGCATTGCCTCAGCCGAGAGGAGCATTGCCAAGGTTACAAAAGCTTTGGACCAGGTGGAAGGTAACATTGACGTCATGCAGCAACAGTCAGATAATGCCAAAGTGGAAATTGGTGAGCTAATTGATCATCTCGTTGCTATTCTGCGTACTCGTCAAGCTGCTTTGGTTGGCGAGGTTGACCAGTTAAAGGAAAGGATAGGAGAGGAGCTTCAGCGGCAGAAGGAAAGACTAAATCAGCAATTAACTGAACTGAATCAGTTTAAATTGCTAGCAGAAGACCTCCTTCAACATGGCATCCCAATGGAGCAGATTTCTCTGAAGAAAAGTGTAGTGCGAAGGATTGCTGCTCTAACAGCTGCACCCCTCTCTGCACCACCCCAGTTGTCATGCAGTATTCACTTCGATTCATCCACTGTCAAGGAAAATCTTAAGGAGGAGTTATCTCAGCTGGGTTCCTTGGCGTGTGCCGCCAGTCCACTGGAGTGTACAATGGAAGACTTGCCAGCACCAGATGACAATGGAGTGCTGCTAATACCGAGTGTGCCTGTCACATTTAAGGTTGTCACTCGTGATAAGGACAGCAAGCCATGTATGGGAGGGGACAGAGTGTTGGCCACTCTTTCTACTTCCACTTGTGGTGTGCCTGTTGGTGGTAGAGTGGAGGACAAAGGAGACGGGACCTACCAAGTGCAATTTAACACACTCCCGGCTAATGGCTGCCAACTGAGTGTCACTGTTAATGGGGGACATACGAAGGGAAGTCCCTTAGAAGTGAAGGCTCACACAGTACAAGACATTGGTAAAGAAGTTAAGGTAAGCAAAAAGCAGGGTGTGCAAAGAAAATTTCAAGCATTAAGTATTGGAAGAAATGGCTGTTTGATTGCAGCAGACAACAAGAGCAAAGAAGTATGTATCTTTGACCAGGCTGGTGGTATAGCGAGCCATTTTAAAGTTTTAAGAGATTCCTGTATAGGCATTAGTGGCATTGTGGAGACACAAGAGGGGAATATTGCTGTGAGTACTGAGAGATATGTCAAAGTGTACACATCAGGTGGGAAGTTTCTTAAGCAGTTATCTAATACTGGTGGAGGTGGGCTTGCAGTGAACGCAAAGGGACAGTTGTTTGTGGTAGAGTATGACAGTTGCCAGGTGTCAGTGTTTGATCAGAGTGGACAACACCAGTACAGCTTTGGTAGTGCAGGAGATGGCCCAGGACAATTCAAAGAACCTTTCCAGATCTGTGTTGCACCTGATGAACTGGTATATGTCACTGACAATGGAAATAACTCTGTGCAAGTGTTTGAGCAAGATGGAACGTTTGTCCGACAATTCGGCAAGAATGTACTGAAATACCCAGCAGGTGTAGCAGTGACCAAAGGCGGTCATGTTGTAGTGGCATCTTGCGCAGCCCATAAGCTCTCATTCTTTACGCTGGAAGGGCAGTGTGTTCATGAAGTCACAGACATTGGCATGCAATGTCCTTATGGTGTTGCAGTTGATGCCTATGGTTGGGTGTACGTTGCAGACCATGACAACAACAGAATCTTCAAACTGTAATAACTCAGCCATGAATTCTTGAAATAGTTGCATATTAAATTTTGTATCTATTAATTTGAATTTATAAATCTCACACTATAGTTTTCATGTATAGTTTCTGAATTGATGTGTGCGAGTGTCCATATGCATGCACCTGGCCATTTCAAGGATTGTAATCAGGAAAAGTACTATATATGTCCTACTACTATATTAATATACACACTTGCAGCTCTTTGCATTGCTGTACTATGCACATGTATGATCAGTGACATTGACATCTACATCTAAATCTAATATCTGTACATGTTTGTGTTTGTATAATTGCTGTACGCCCTTGTACATGAATAAGTTACTAGCAGATTGAGCTCAAGAAGCCCACCTTCGGCGAGCTTAATTCTCTTCTACGGCACCCGACCAACCTGTCCCCCCAATGCCCTCATCAACTATGTTACTGCATGCATGCATGCTACAGCTAATCTTATGCTGACTAAAAATGCATGAAATAATAGCTGGTACGTATGATGATTTTGTTTGAATTCGACCATGGGACAACAGCCAATCAAGTCGAGATCTGGTAAAATAAAGCCAGAAGTAAATGGGAACGAAAACAATTTAGACTAGATATTAGATTAGAAATAATTAGAAAATGGTGGTCGTCCACGAAGGAAAAAACAGAAATTGACATAACTCTCTGCCAACTGCAAGGCGGGTGATGTCAACCACGCTATAACCTGATCCCCAGTGCCCCCAGCAACCACAGCAAGTTTGACAGCGATGGAGTAAGAAACACGCGCGTGCATAGTAAACACACACAGACACTTTCAGCTTTATATATTAGATGAAAAGGTATAGGTATAGCTATATACAATATTATTCCACTATGCATGCATAATTTATGCAGTGCAGATCTAAAGGGTCTTTGGCTGTCGACCAGCATAACAAGTGCACGTAATGTATATGTTGTAATGTTGCACCAACTGACCACCATGCATGAAATGATCATGAAATCAACTGTGCACATATGGCTTAAGGTTGCTGAAAGCAAGCTAGACCTGCTTTATAGTGCAAGTTGGAGTGCCTTAAATTTGCACGTGGATGCATGCAGCAACAGCAACTTAAGCTAGGGTACAGCTCACACCGCAACTATGTTATGCCATGTGATATTGATACTGATAGTACTTATATAGCAGGAGAGCTATAGCTATAGTCCCATCAGCTAATGTAAAGGCAAAGGGAGTGAGCAGCTTATGCATTCTTGGTCTCAACTCCTTCAGCTGCAGCAAACACCAAAAACTAAGGGCTGCGGGATCACACATAAGGAAACACTGTACTAAAACATAGTACACATATACCACACACAGGAGTGTGTGTATATTGATTGGTCCGATGAATGTACTGCTATGAATGTTAATGTGTAATTATGTGTAACAGCATGAGTACATGTGTCCATCTCTGTAGCTATCTCAATGTGTATTTATGTAGATTCTCACGTACCTCCACATGCACATGTATGTGTCACAGTGTGTAGTGAGGACAATCTGAAATGTGTATAATTATATTGTACTTGACAGAACAATAATTATTATAGTGAAAGAGCCAATAAAGATCATAACAATCAGTAACAAGCATGCAAGATTAAGAAAAGATTGAGAGATCAACTGAGTTTAACGGACATGGCCCTTGGGCATCTCTATAGCAACTTAACTTAGTTTTGGGTGCCTCTACAACAATTTAGCTTTGGCGCTCACTAGGTACAACACTTAGCCTTTGGTAGTTAAAGTGCAAAACAACAACAACACACACACACACACATGCACACACACACACACACACACACACACACACACACACACACACAAAACAAAAAGCATTGCATGCAGAATTTGTGCACTACAGCAGTAAATGGTGCAGCTTAGTACTAGTCTGAGTACCATATATAGTGAGCTACTAATACAGAGAATATATAGTGGAAGCAAATTTAAAACAGAAGACAGAAGAACCATCGATCCAACCTGATGGGCTCCCGGTGCACCCCAGGCGAACTGGCACCTTCAAGCTTGTTGCATTGCTGTACAGTGTATTATGTATAGTCTACATCTGCTCATGTTTGTATTGTTCTGCTGAATGAGTGAGCCATTTCACAACATGCACACCTTACATTATGAAAGGTTTACACCACCATGTAATATAGCAATAGAGGGTGCATGCTGCGGCACAGCTGCATGTGTGCCGACCACCACATATGAGTGCATGCCTAATATGCATGGCATAATAATGTGGCAATATAATATACTTCAACTGATCCAGCCATGCAATTTAAGATGATTTTGTATACGTACCCTTGTATGAGTATGATGATAGATAAATGCAGCACTTGCACACATAATGTTAGCATACATACTGAACCACTCAGCATGCAGTGTTTGTGTCATTTTATGTATGTACTTGTACATGTGCACATGTTAACGTTGCAAAGTGTGCTACTGCCTCATCCTGTACCATCCAGTGATGGTCCTAACCTGCAGCTTGCAATAGTGGCCAGCATTGTAATTGCCATCAGTTTCAATTCTTAACTGCACTTGTGCTGGTCATCACCTTTAGTAGCTTACACTGGTGGTGTTCTCCCATGGAACATTAGCACAGAATGTGCATACTAATGCATAGTCATAAGTGCAACTTGCACTGTACGGTGATATGTGCTTATGCAAGCATCTGATCTGATGATATTCATTGTTCATGATGATATTCATTGTGCTTCAACTGTTACTTGGAGTTGCTTGGTTTTCCTGTGAAAATGGCTGAAAGACCTCCTTCCCCTGAAAGTCCCTTGCAATCCTCTCACCTCAGCCTATCCTGCTCCAGCTGTGGAGATGAAGTGGACGAGGTCAAGTGCCTCCCTTGCCTCCACTCCCTCCCCCTCTGTGACAAGGCAGCCTGCCACCAGAAGGCCCTCCAGAGAGGCGTGACCTGCCAGCAGTGCCAAGAGGTGTTCCCTGCTCCCAGCGGGGGTTTCCCGCCTCACCAGTTAGCTGGTAGGAAGGCGGTGAGCAAGCAGTGCGAAGAGAAAGACGCGTTCTGCCACGAAGACCACGACGAGCCGCAGAAGGCAGTGGCCTACTGTCCGCAGTGCCCAGGGGCCATATGCGAGGAATGCGTGCAAGTACACAGATCGAAGAAGATCTATAAGAGTCACACCACTCTACCATTGAGTAAGGCTGTGAGTGAGAGTAGTATCACAAGGAAGGTAGCGTTTGTGTGTGAAAAGCATGCAGAGAAACAGCGACTGTATTGCACAGAGTGTGAAACACTCATCTGTGCACTCTGTCACTCGGTGGGTGACCACAAGTCTCACTCAGTGCTGTTTATTGATGACGAGACTGGAGAAAAGAATAAATCCACACTAAAGAGCTGCATTGCCTCAGCCGAGAGGAGCATTGCCAGGGTTACAAAAGCTTTGGACCAGGTGGAAGGTAGCATTGACGTCATGCAGCAACAGTCAGATAATGCCAAAGTGGAAATTGGTGAGCTAATTGATCATCTCGTTGCTATTCTGCGTACTCGTCAAGCTGCTTTGGTTGGCGAGGTTGACCAGTTAAAGGAAAGGATAGGAGGGGAGCTTCAGCAGCAGAAGGAGAAGCTAAATCAGCAATTAACTGAACTGAATCAGTTTAAATTGCTAGCAGAAGACCTACTTCAACATGGCATCCCAATGGAGCAGATTTCTCTGAAGAAAAGTGTAGTGCGAAGGATTGCTGCTCTAACAGCTGCACCCCTCTCTGCACCACCCCAGTTGTCATGCAGTATTCACTTCGATTCATCCACTGTCAAGGAAAATCTTAAGGAGGAGTTATCTCAGCTGGGTTCCTTGGCGTGTGCCGCCAGTCCACTGGAGTGTACAATGGAAGACTTGCCAGCACCAGATGACAATGGAGTGCTGCTAATACCGAGTGTACCTGTCAGATTTAAGGTTGTCACTCGTGATAAGGACAGCAAGCCATGTATGGGAGGGGACAGAGTGTTGGCCACTCTTTCTACTTCCACTTGTGGTGTGCCTGTTGGTGGTAGAGTGGAGGACAAAGGAGACGGGACCTACCAAGTGCAATTTAACACACTCCCGGCTAATGGCTGCCAACTGAGTGTCACTGTTAATGGGGGACATACGAAGGGAAGTCCCTTAGAAGTGAAGGCTCACACAGTACAAGACATTGGTAAAGAAGTTAAGGTAAGCAAAAAGCAGGGTGTGCAAAGAAAATTTCAAGCATTAAGTATTGGAAGAAATGGCTGTGTGATTGCAGCAGACAACAAGAGCAAAGAAGTATGTATCTTTGACCAGGCTGGTGGTATAGCGAGCCATTTTAAAGTTTTAAGAGATTCCTGTAAAGACATTTATGGCATTGTGGAGACACAAGAGGGGAACATTGCTGTGAGTACTGAGAGATGTGTCAAAGTGTACACATCAGGTGGGAAGTTTCTTAAGCAGCTATATGATACTGGTGGAGGTGGGCTTGCAGTGAATGCTAAAGGGCAATTGTTTGTGGTAGACTACAACAGTTGCCAGGTGTCAGTGTTTGATCAGAATGGACATCATCAGTACAGCTTCGGTAGTGCAGGAGATGGCCCAGGACAGTTCAAGATCCCTTGCCAGATCTGTGTTGCACCTGATGAACTGGTATATGTCACTGACAATGGACAAAACTCTGTGCAAGTGTTTGAGCAAGATGGAACGTTTGTCCGACAATTTGGCGAAAATGTGCTCAAGAGCCCAACAGGTGTAGCAGCGACCAAAGACGGTCATGTTGTGGTAGCATCTTGGGGAGCCCATAAGCTCTCCATCTTCACACTGGAAGGGCAGTGTGTTCGTGAAGTCACAGACATCGACCTGAATAGTCCATACGGTGTAGCAGTTGATGCTTATGGTTGGTTGTACGTCGCAGACCATGGCAACCACAGAGTTTTCAAACTGTGACTCAGCAATACTTGAAATAGCTGCACATTTGTATTATGATTATGTATAGATTTCAATACATCTGTTTGTGTACATATAATTATTGATGCATGTACACCGTTGTTATAGTATACAATTGTACAATTGCATAATTATATGTGTACATGTGCCCTATAGGCTTTCATACACAACTTAACTATACTCATAAAGGAAAGGTCTATAGTTACACCATGCACCATGCAACTGCAGTGCAGCTCGAGGTATATAGGGTGCATGCATGCATGCTGTTGAACATACAGCACAAGTGCAAGAATTGTACAAAATTAATGTTGCCTAAATCATGATCAATGGAAGGAAAACACCAGAGTGCATACAAATCTAATTGTTCAATGCATGTCTTATGAACCCAGACCTGCAAGTTGGAGTGCCTTGGATGCAGCAACAGCAACTTAAGAGCACAACTTATACTGTACTGTAACTTTGTTATGCCCACGTGCAAGTTGCATGTTGCTGCTGTATGCATCCCACTTCAGTCAGCACCAGTGCTGGTCACACAGCATCAGTCATCATTTTTCGGTCTTGACCTGTCCCTTCGCACTTTCTCTGATAAATTGAACCTCCTGTTAAGAGCATCTCCAAGGGATTCTGCCCTAACAAACAGACTTTGACTTAACCGCTCAGCCTTCATGGCAAAGGGAGTGAGCAGCTCATACATTCTTGGTCTCAACTCCTTCAGCTGCAGCAAACACCAGATCAAAGTGATCATCCACACATAAGAACAGTACCTTGAGACATTCTAATAAGTTAAGGTAGCACAAATACCAAAGCACGCGCGCGCGCACACACGCACACACACGCACGCACGCACACACACACACACACCTACCTAATAAGAGCATTGCAGTGGGTAGGTAGGAAGGTTGTGCACTATATCAATAATTGGATGCGGCTTAGAGTGTACATACCTTTTTGTGAGTTACTAATATTGCACATACATTCCAGAAATGTCTAATTAACAATGCTCTAAATGACAAGGGAGCTAGTTAAAATGCCAACACAGTGACAGTATCTGAAGCATACTTCGTTGATTCCCAGGGCGTAGGACAGTGATAGACACAGCGTTCCCGTCCCCAGCACCGCTCCCAAGGTTCCCAATCCCAGCGCACGGACCGCCAGACGGGAGGGCCTCTCAGCCGTCGGGGGGAGGGACAGTTCGCCTTCTCTGCGCGACGCCTTCATGGTAATCGCGAAGCCGGCGAGAATAGCGGAAGCAAAAACAGATGACAAAACAACTACTGATCCAGTACTTATAGGCGACCGGTGCACCCCGGGCGAACTGGCACCTTCTGAAGTTGCAGAAGGCTTTTCTTCCTCGTCAGCAGCCATTTTACCTGCTACATGATTACAGGGATCTACTCCTAAAAATGGCTCGGAAAATGGCTGACAGAGTACGGAAGTGGGAGCGATTTGAAGGCAACAATCAGTTCTGTTGCGATGGAAGGCTAATGACGGCCAAGCAGTTCTTTATACTCGTGTTTCTATTAGTCTTGTTTGGAGTGTTAGCAGTCCTCTTCCTTGCGTTTGAGTAGGTTGTCCGGTGATGCAATGTAGCTACCGTTTTGTATAGCTACGTACGTACCCTATCTTATCATACACGCAAATTACAGAAACATTTCTTTAGATGTATATGCCCCAACTGACTTACCTCATTGTTGGTTGGTTGATATTGTAGACGATAGACAAGCCCAGGTGTCCTGATTAGAGAGGTGTCCTTATTTCAGAGGTAGTTTTGTACACATCTCTACGTAGCTGGGACAGTAGGCACTGTCCTCATTAGAGAGGTGTCCTTATTTCAGAGGTAGTTTTTTACACATCACTATGTAGCTAGGACAGTAGGCACTGTCCTCATTAGAGAGGTGTCCTTATTTCAGAGGTAGTTTTGTACACATCTCTGTAGCTGGGACAGCAGGCATTGTCCTCATTAGAGAGGTGTCCTTGTTTTAGAGGTAGTTTTGTACACATCTCAATGTAGCTGGGACAGCAGGCATTGTCCTCATTAGAGAGGTGTCCTGAATTCAGAGCATCCTTTGTAAGGGACCTCCACTGTATAATGGTCTGGTGGATGTACACCTTGTACCCTTAGTGTGTGTGTCACATGTATTGTGCGGAGTAAAGTGTGTTCATATGTTCGGCTACACACTTAGACTAAGTTGAAGTGTTTTCATAATCTTTCATGTTTTGTGTGTACCCATCTTAGCGGGTTTGTACAGGGAAGTGCCTTCTAATGACCTGACTTCCCTGTCCTCTTCCATCCGTAGTGCACGCCATATTGTGGTCACCCTCTGGCCGTACCCCTTTGGCTGGCTGTCTCTCCTGATCCCGCTCAGTGCCCTTATCCTGATATTCTACAATGTCATGTTCCTCCTGAAGGCGGGGTGTATTGACCCGGGCTTCATCCCTCGTGCCACAGCTGTGGAGGGAGAGTACTTCAAGAGATTAGCCGACCGCGATGGTAATGTGACTGGGACTGCAGGGAACAAGACTACATCCCACTCCTCCTTTAGGCAAGGCTGTTATGTGCAACCTTTTCTCTTCTTCCTCTATTCCTTTCTCTCTTTTAGATCCTCAGCACCCCAATCCTGCTCTGCTCAAAACTGTTTATGTCCATGGAATTGAAGCGAAGCTAAAGTTCTGCCACACTTGCAACCAGTACAGGCCGCCCCGAGCCTCTCACTGCTCCATCTGCAACAGCTGCTGTGGTGAGTTGGAGAGAAGAACCTCTTCTTTGAGCCTTCATGTATGTCACCCATCACTGGTTCATAACGCTTGTTTCCAGCGCCTTTGATCACTCACTCAGGCATTCATATCATCATTAGTGATCCCCTCCCTCACACCATAGCCTCTCCCTACATCCTTTACTCAGACATTCACACCTAGCTTTCCTCCTTTTCCCCCTCCCCTCCTCCCCTCTTCTCTCCCTCCTCTCCTCCCCTCCCCTTCCCCTGTCCTCCTCCCCCTCCCCTCCTCTTTACAGAGCAGTTTGATCACCACTGTCCGTGGGTGGGGAACTGTGTCGGCAAAAGGAACTACCGCTACTTCTACCTCTTCCTTGTCACTGTTGCGTTCACGTCCGTGTACATGTGTGCCTGCAATGTTGCCACTATTGTGCTGCGTAAGACAACATATGCACACACACACACACACACACACACACACACACACACACACGTTATCGGTTGTCCTTGTACGTACCTTACATGTTATGCAGCATAGGAAGCTGTTTATGTTCTTTTGTTATCCTCTCCACTGATCTCCTTTTGCCACCATTCCACTGGCCACTGATGTGTCTCTGTGCACTCTGTGTACAGTCAAACCTGCCAAGACAGCTGTATTTCACTGTATTACTTGTTTTATTTGAAATCCTCCCCTGTGCTACTTCTACAGGACTGCATTATTTCTCTTTGCAGTGTCACTGCTTCCAGAAGGAGCCAGCTTCTTGGAGGCTCTGAAGCACTCTCCTGCCAGATATCCCCTCAATGCTGTGCTGTAGCCTCACTGCCAGACCCTATTTCTCCACATGCATACTACGTATATGCGAGATTGCACAATAATAGGGGCTGGCATGCAAGACTAGCTGTGCTGTATGGCTACTGTGTGTGTGTGTGTGTGTGTGTGTGTGTGTGTGTGTGTGTGTGTGTGTGTGTGTGTGTGTGTGTGTGTGTGTGTGTGTGTGTGTGTGTGTGTGCGTGCGTGTGTGTGCTTGTACATAGCAGTGTGTCCCTTGACTCCATTGCACCATTCTGGAGTGTGTAATTGGTGGAATTGGGTTCTTTGCTGTGATTGGACTGGCAGGCTTCCACACATGTCTCATCGGCACCATGCAGACTACCAATGAAGAGGTTTGTAAGCAACTGCACACACATAACCATCCCCACATCCCCACTCTATGTTAGCATTCACTCCATAACAATTAATGCACATGTCACACACTCTACATGTGTACAGGACTGTGTAGTTCCTGTGTGATGCCAAGGGACAGATTGCTTCATTATTCATTGACATTACAAATAAGGACATGTAGTCATACACGTGCTACCCACAAGGTCACATGCACCAACACAATGCTTGTGTGAATAGTGTGCTGCTGTCTGCTGCCACTCATGTGCAATGAGTTGTGCAAGTATGACTGTGACTGTATGGCGCTGCAAACCTTCCACTTGTCTCATGTTGTCCCCTCCCCTCTTCTCCCCTCCCCTGCCCTCCCCTCCCCTCCCCTCCCCTCCCCTGCCCTCCCCTCCCCTCCCCTCCCTTCCCTCTACTCCTCTCCCATCCCCTCCCCTCCCCTCCCCTCCCCTCCCTTCCTCTCTTCTCCCTTCTCCTCCCCTCCCCTCCCCTCCCCTCCCCTCCCTTCCCCTCCCCTCCCTTCCCCTCTTCTCCCTTCCCCTCCCCTCCCCTCCCCTCCCCTCTTCTCCCCTCCCCTCCCCTCCCCTCTCTCTATCCCAGATCAAAGGTACCTACAGCACAAAGGGACAGTCCACTGTTAATCCTTACCACAGAGGAAACTTTTTCAAGAACTTTGCAGTTGCTCTCTGTGGCCCCTTTACTCCCAGGTCAGGTGCAGGTCATGTGACTGGGTCAGGTGCAGGTCATGTGACATACTTTATAACCATTTAAAGGCACATGGCATTAGCGACCTGTTTCGTCCTAAGCGTTCCCTTGTATACATGTATGTGAGCTGAGAGAGTACATAAATTATACAACTGATACAGCTGGCATCTTGTTGTCTTGTCTCTTCCATCTCTGCTTCCCAAACAGTTTGGTGAATGCAAGAGGGTATTACCATGAGATTGCTCCAGAGGTCCTCTGTGACGAATATGGAGAGGAGCAGGCAGACACTAGAGAGGTCCCTGAGGTAGGTCCAGTGGGAGGAGGAGGTGAGGGTTAGGCGGAAGTGGGTACAAGCACGTTTGCTGCAGTAGGCTAAGATTGTAAATACGTATATGCAGCTCTATCCTGGACAGCTTACTTCAGACCATCATGAGCTCCAGCCATTTTAGTGTAGGCTTGAGTTTGAGGTTAATTGTGCGTTTATGTGTATAATTCTATATAATGATGTAGCTGGGACTGAATATTTGCATTAGGTGAATACAGTGTGTGTGTGTGTGTGTGTGTGTGTGTGTGTGTGTGTGTGTGTGTGTGTGTGTGTGTGTGTGTGTGTGTGTGTGTGTGTGTGTGTGTGTGTGTGTGTGTGTGTGTGTCTGTGTCTATGTACTGTTATGTGTGTATGAGTATGTTCCAAGTGGACAGTGTGTGTACAGTAACTACACTACCAAGCATTCGCACACAAGACTATTGTACTCATGCATGTGTGTTTGTTTCAGTCATATCACCATGACAACGATTGCACTCTCAGCAACCGTCCCACTATATGTTGTGTGACCCGTCTCATCTGCTTGCAGTCTCGAACTCCCCCTCTGTTGGAGGGCCAACCACTTGAAGCAGACCATCAGCCCAGTGGGGCCTCACAGACATCTCTTGATGG
The DNA here is from genome assembly GCA_964019415.1 of Ianthella basta. Taxonomy (NCBI): domain Eukaryota; kingdom Metazoa; phylum Porifera; class Demospongiae; order Verongiida; family Ianthellidae; genus Ianthella; species Ianthella basta. The sequence continues at coordinate 4,798,202 of OZ025888.1, forward strand.
GCTTGAGATCGGTGGCGAGAGTACTGTTGTGGAGGTTAGGATGGTTGGAGGCTCAGTACTGTGTGCAGTGCACGATACAGTATAGGGGCGTGTGTTTATAGTTGTTATGGTGCATTTAAAGCAGCCAGCCTCCACTGGACCAAACATTTGATGTACAGTGGAACCTGTCTATAGTGGATACTGTATAGTGCAGCCACCTGTCTGAAGTAACCAGCCTCCACTGGTCCTAACGTTTGATGTACTGTGGAACTTTTGGCCTTTAATGTTTGCAAACTTTTGGACGAATGCTAAATGATAAGTGCTATACCAATCACTTGCCTTGCCTCCCTTCAGGTGGAGATCTTCCCTCGAAAGGACTGTACCTTTGAGTCTGATGACAGTCCCCCACACACGGAGGATACCAAGCTGCTGATTGAGCAAGGTGTCTCTTATGACACAACCAATTAGCTGTTCATCATCCATAAATATAATATAATGCAACAGAAGTCTTGTTGATATTTGCCATACTAGATTAATGGCTGTTGTCCTATAATTCTCGGAACAATGATTTTTATATTGTAACATACTGTTAACGTGCAACGCAGTCCATAAATACCAAGGAGCCACTGTGTGTGTATGTCTTGTTGCTGTATGCTTTACAGGCTTTCTTCTGTGCACACAGAGAGAATAGTACCACATTCACCTAGTCCCAGCTGCAGGTGTTGCTTTGTCCAAGTAATTACCATACAACGCCACAAACTGCACTTCACGCCATTTCTTTCATGTTCAATTTCATCTTATGAGGTACAAATTGGTACTTGCATTCTAGTATACATAGGTATTGTGCATTGCCATGGCAACATGCCATGCATGCAATTGCAAAGTAGAGCCATTCCAGCTGGCCTCATCCACGTTCACAGTAAGACCCTCACCCACCTAGTGCACAGATAAGTGGAGTGCACACGCAGGCAGCTGCTGGTGAAAAACGGTTGTTGCATGCTGCAGGGCACCATGCAAGTGGCTGTGGCCCATGCCAACATCTTCCGGGGGTTGAGCGTCGATCAGTCACTCTGCCAAGTCATAACACAGTAAAGTGGATCTCCACAAAGGCTACATACAGTAAGTGTGGCTCAAAGAATACAACATAGTACGTAAGAGCATAAACCAGTTCTGATTGAAGTAAGCTATACTCACACATATATATCAAATGCTATAACTTAAAGCAGTTGTTGTTGGTGTTGTGTGTGTGTGTGTCTGCATGTATGAACATGTGTGCCAGTCTTTCTACTGCTTGGGCTTGGTGACCCGTCCTGGAGTGTAGTTTCGATCAATCAGCTCTTCAAAGAGAAACATGTGGAGACACTTCTCTGTCTGCGCCAGGGGATGGCCGGCGATCCTGCACAGGGATTCAGTCAAGAGAAGTAAAGAAATGAGCAAGAAACGCGCGAACACTGTGACATTTGATAACGAAAGGCTCACATCTCTAGTGAGTAGTGTCACTGTGTGTGTGTGTGCATGTGTGTGTGTGTGTGTGTGTGTGTGCGTGTGTGTGTGTGTGTGTGTGTGTGTGTGTGTGTGTGTGTGTGTGTGTGTGTGTGTGTGTGTGTGTGTGTGTGTGTACATGTGCATGTGGTGGGTGGGTGCCAGACATATGAAACGAAGGTAAAGACTATTGAGTGTGGCTCTCATGGTACATTAGTCATGAAATACAAGACAGTTTGGCCTCAGACATTCTTCAGTTGCAATGCACAAAATGATCACTTTCGGCATGAGTCAATTGTTGTTTGTGCGAGTACTTACAAGTACTGGCATCCACTACACAGGACTATTCTGAAGGTGGCCTTTTTGATGGATTTACAACTGCACTACTACAGTGAAACCCGTCTAAAATGGTCACTGTGTTAGGCAGCCACCTCTCTAAAACGCCAGCCTCCCTGGCCCCAAATAGCACTAAAGCATTGCAATCTACCTCTGTAGAGCAGCCACCTCTCTATAAAGGTCAGTTAGAACTGGCCCACAGGTGGCTGTCTTAGACAGGTTTCACTGTACAGCCTCAAGCCAGACCACTTCCAGCCTCCATTTTGTATGATGTCACAACCCCTAAAATAGCTGGAAGTGGGTCTGAGCTCTGTCAGACTACTCCACTGATGCTGTGATCTGGGACTACACCATCCAAGAACAGCCACACATCTGAGCCCACTGCTAATTCAACATACCACCAAGCTGAGGCAACAACGTTGCACAATCAGTCATCACCAAGCATGTCACAAAGCTGTACACAAAGCAACAAACTTGGCAGTTGAAGTGAGGGCTTCTCAGCTGGGGTAGGCACAAGAAAGGGGATACTTCTCCAGTTACCAGCTTGATCAAAACGGGGTTTGAAACCTTGCAAGGTTGGAACAAGGAAGGCTTCAAACCCTTTGACAAACTGGTAGCCGGAAAACTTTCTTAACTTGGTAGTTGCCACGCAAGTCACCACTGTCACTTCGCCACTGAGCAAGGCAGCAGCCAGGTGTTGAAATGTTTGGTACAATAAATCTTTGGCTAGTGACTCTAATGAGAATTGCCAGTGATGTAACCTAGTCAGACATGCTTCTTCAACAACACACTTGTTGATAAATTCCTCCAGGCCTTGGCGCCGCTCTTCAATGAAATCCTCCTCAAAGATACCGTCATCTTTTCTGAATGGGAGCTGTCTGCCAAAGGCTTTCCCAGGCAGTGGAGGAACAATGATCTGAGTGAGAAGAAGTCACCACATGAGTCCATCCATCACAGCCAAACACAGAGTTGTCCCAAACAGTTAGTGTCGGCCACGGTTGCTTGCAACAGGCACCAACATCCTACAACACACCGTTAGCCCTACTACTTTACAACAAACACCTTCACAGAGGACCGAGCACACATAACACAAGATGAGGGTGTGTGGGAGATAGATGTGGTACCTTGCTGTCTCTCTCAAGCTCCTTTTTCAGCCACTCAAAGTCGCTGTACCGCCGCCTTACAGAGCCCTCCTGTGATCTAAACACAGGGATGTTGGTCTGTACAGAAAGAGGACTACAGTTACAATTATCTCGCCCTAAACAACCCTATAAAGTATAAGGAACCCCTTGAACACCATCCACAATGAGCTGAAAGAACGATCCTGGCTGAAAATTAGCATGAAAGGGCTGCCACAGACAGGAAGTCGGCACTTACCTTCGTCTTGACTTCGTAGTCCGTGTAACGGTTCTTGGCGAACCCATGAACTTGAGGGTCACCTACATCAATTTCTAAGGTGTCGCCAGGTTCTGCATAAGCTTCATTTATTGTCTGCCTCTTCGGCACTATCCTACGAGTGTCCACTGGTCCATCCGCCATTTCGGTTTTTGGTCCCGCGTGCGTGCACGTGACACCGCATACTTATCGTATGCGTTCTACAACGCTGTTTAACGTTGCTCAGCAATGGACCCCACCCAAACAATGGACACCACAAGCCACGCCCGAAGAATGCTCAGAACAAACCACGCCCGAACAATGGCGTACAAAGAAGACCCCGGGCTCTCGGAAGCCACGCTAGCATACCAGTAAGGAGCGCGCTAAGAGCTACACAATGGTATGCATATGCACTGTGAACGTGTGCAGTTTCTTTACTTTCCCATGTGCGTCTCTGGTCACAGTCTTCGCATGAGAGAAGCTCTCCTATATGAATACACAGACGAAGCAGAAGACCTCAAGGACACTGTTTACGCTCAGGCTGAAAAGGTGTATATAGTCGTCACAAATGGGAGAGTTGATTGTACAGTGACCATGCACATTGCAGCACTCGGCATGCTTTGAACTTGCAAGTCCAAAGATGCATGCACACTTGATGTTTGGCTTTTGCTCGCCTCACACACGAACAACGTGTCCTTGTGCACTGCAGAATAGGAAGCTGAGAAGAGAGAATGCTGAGCACTTTCAGATGCTGGTGGAACAGATTGCTGAGCAGAATAGGGAGGAGGACCAAGCACAGAAGGTTCACGTGGAACAGGTGGCAATGGCCCTCAAAGACAAGTTCATCTATGTCCAGGATTCGGAGAATGAAGTGGAGGGTGAGAGGGAGAGGGGTGTGGCAGTGGTACGTAGCAGCGGGTGGGGCAGTTATAGCATTGGGTATGGTGTGGGAGGAGTGAGGGTGGGATGATGGCATAGGGGCTACTGGTAGTGACATTTCATATGGTTACGTTACAGTGTCAGCTCTTTCTGTTTCACTACCGAATATCTACTGTGCTGCTATTGACTGCATGTATTCCAGTGCCTCCATTGGTACAGCAACCAGCCAACTAAGGCACTCATTGGTGTGTGTGTGTGTGTGTGTGTGTGTGTGTGTGTGTGTGTGTGTGTGTGTGTGTGTGTGTGTGTGTGTGTGTGTGTGTGTGTGTGTGTGTGTGTGTGTGTGTGTGTTGCAGTTCTGCAGTGGCAGATATCAGAGTGCAAAGAACAGATCCAAAAGTTGACTGAGGAGCTCAACAAGTGGAGATATTTTAAAGTGAGTCCAGCAAATTTTACCAGAGACACTGACAAATTTTAATGTATCTTATGTAAAAATGGCATATTTTAAATGAGACACTGACAATGCACGGACATCCACATAGCATGCTCATTACAGGAAGGTGTACGTTAGCAATGTATCTGTGTATTCTATACTAGTCAGTCCAGAGGATGTGGACTGTGTTCCTCTCACAGCAGTGATTCTGTCATGCAGTCAGCTAGTCTAGCATGCTAGACCCTCTCCTCCCTGGCACTTGGAAGCTGCACTCATTATCTAAGCACCCCAGGTGGAGAAGGTCTAGCACGCTAGACTAGCAGTCAACATAAGCTGTAGTAATTTGCATGGGTATGGGTGCTGGTCTTACTCAGCCAGCCTCTTTCCACTGCTTCTGCTACTGTGCAAGGCTTGTACACTGGGCCATTACTCAGCAGAGACAGGCATAAGAGAGGCTAGAGTATGGCCAACTGTATACGTGTACATGCCCAAATACCTATAGCTGCCACAGCAGTGTGTTGGTGGCCAGGGTATCTACGTATATAACAGTCAATAGCATAGCCACCCTCGGGTTAGCTGAAAATGGGCAAGTGTTCTTGTGTGATGTGACTAGAAGCTTGTGCAGTGAGCCTGCATGAGTTTAAGTGATTATTAAAGGCACACCATGCCACCAGGCCCGGCCAGGCCAAGCCAGGGTGTTGAGAGGAGCAACTAGTTGTGATTGTGTGTGTTTACATACGTAGGATGTGACGTACCCAGAGCGGTCAGCCAAGATGGCTACCATGCATGATGAGTTGAAAAGGATGAAGGAAGTGGAGCGTGAGGAGGCTAGTATGCTGCAGTCCAAGCTGGAGGTAACCAAAGAGGAGATACGGAGGAGAGGGGATGCAAGACAGGAGAAAGAGAAGGATGCACTGACAGAGGTACGTACGTACACGCACACTCTTATTGTATAGTACTAATTTGCTTTAGGAATTGTTTTTCCTTTTCCACTGTCACATACCTTGCTGCATTCAGTGTGTGTGTGTAGGTTTTGCATGGTGTGTGTAAGATGCTATTCCCTGTGTTTGTTTCTATAGAACCTGCTGTCTCTGTTGGATGCAAAGACTCTAGGAGAGTACAGGGACAACATTTGGTTGCGCAGAGAGGTTAGACTGACACACAAACACACACACATACACACAGATGGACACATGTACATATGCACATACATACACGAACAAACAAACAAACACGTTATACTTGCACTTCATACATACATAACTTCACTGTATTACTGTATGCCCACGCCAGCTCCAATCACAGCAAGAGGCATTTGACAGACTGCTGGAGGAGAACAGTGCAATAGAGAGGCAGAACTTGGAAGTACTGCACAGCTTGCTTGCATCACAAGAGGAAGAGGGATTGGTTGTTAGTGGGCAGCTGAGTGGGACTGGCCGTCGTGGATCCAGTAGGATGGGGCAGTTGGTGAGGCTGCCTGGCAGAGGCAGTGGTGGCGTGACTCCAGAGGATGGGAGCGTGACATCAAGGGCGGAGCACCTTCTGAGGGGTTCTCCCCAGGCAATGGGTGGGGCGGGTGAGAGGAGGCAAGAAGTTGTGCAGCAAATGGACCAGGTATGGGGAGAAGTGTGTGCGTGTGCGTGTGTGTGTGTGTGTGTGTGTGTGTGTGTATGTGTGTGTATGTGTGTGTGTGTGTGTGTGTGTGTGTGTATGTGTGTGTATGTGTGTGTGTGTGTGTGTGTGCGTGTGTGTGTGTGTGTGTGTGTGTGTGTGTGTGTGTGTGTGTGTGTGTGTGTGTGTGTGTGTCATTGCATGGTGTAAAGGCAGAATCAAGTATATTGCTCTTGCAAGGTGTTGGTTGGTTGGCTACTGGTGCATCCTTTTCACAGATATCGCTGACACCGCTTGGTCTGCAAGAGCTTAGACGACTCAAGGTCACAGGAAAATCCCCTATAAGAGTGCGGTCACGCCCTTCTACTAATGAAGGGGTCTCCCTCCCTCGCATTCCCAGTGCCGAGCAGTCAACCTGTGGTAGTCACTCACGAAAACAAAGCTGGCCTGTTTCTGTCAGGATGCTGAAGTCCATGACTACAACACCATGACAACATATTTATTCCGTGTATATAATGTGGCATAATTATTGTCAGTTATTTGTCTGACATTTTTAATCATGCAGCTCAAATATAGTCACGTGACATTCATTCAAGATGGCTTCCCCGAACCAGGAGGAAGCTGTAGACGATGAAATGGACGTTCTCCGTCCTCGTGACGCGGACGGAATGGACGAGTTGGAGCAAGAAGAGGATATAGAAGGCGATGATGATGAGACCTATGAGGACGGCGGGTCGCTTTCTGCTCAGATGCACCAGTTCTTGACGGAGATGGACCTGGACCTAGCACAGCGAAGGCAGACCCTGAAATCTCTCATCAAGGTGAAGACAGAAATCTTAGCTACCTCTGAATCATGCACACACACACACGTACATGCGTACGATAAGCTACAGCTGCACACAATGAAGAGTACACCTACACTAGTACACACACACAACTTGCCAGTAGCTGCTCAAACGGTGCATTCCCTGATGTCATAATGCCACCCTACCCCCTGTACCCCAGGGTGGGGGTGGGCGGCATGCCCGAGGAGGAGGCGGTCTGCCGCGACACCTGAAAGCCGCCATGGGCCAGGCCAACTTGCGGGTGGCTAGAGGGGACCTCGAGGAGGCCATCAAGATATGCATGGAGGTAGTGCGGCAAGGTGAGCAGAGGCACATTACATATACACACACGTAACCTTTTGCATATATCTGTGTATATGGACACTGAGTTACACACACACATGTACAGATATGCACTGATCATACATGTGGGCCCATACATACACATACATACATACACGCATACTGTACACATACACATGCATATATACACACGTACACATACATGCATAAACACATGCATATACATACATACACACATGCACGTACATATGTACACACATACACATACATACACACATACACATGCATACACACTTACATGTACATACACACATACACATACATACATACACACATACATGTATAATACATGTACATAATGCTTTTGGGCCCCATCTATGCACATTCACCTGAATATAGAGGATTGAAGCAGTAGTAGACACTCATTCACCAAATAATAGTTGACTGATGGTCCAGCTAATGTTATGTTAAGTCTCGTGGTAGCTTCGGTATCTTTATCTGTCAAACTAGACACATGTGTCTCATTCGTACGTGTAATCTGCTTACGTAATTCACTACCACCTCTGCACAGTGCAAGTTGCTACACACACCAAGCATGTGTTGTCAGTGCACGTGCTAGATCTGTGATGTGCATAGCTCCATGTGGCCTGTGTATATCTGTGCTCTTCAAAAGTAGCTTAGCTACATGGCTGATCTCCACGAAGCACGATGTTGCATTCATTAGGTAATTTCTTCTCTAATCTCATGTGCCCAGCCCCCTTTCACAACTTCTGCCATTATTGCATAATACCTGCACAGTTTATGCAATAGCAGAAGTGGTGGATAGGGGCTGGCCATGCAAGACTATGTTACATCCCTCATTGCACCCTTTATGTGCGTGTGTGTCTGTGACGGTGCAGCTCCTGATGTTCCTGAGCCATTTGCAACTCTGGAGATGATCTATGAAGAGATGGGAGATGAAGACAAACGGTTTCAGGTTAGTGGACAAGCATTCCTTGTGTTGCTCGTTAGTAAGCATGCAGTGGAATTTGGCAGGAAGGGGGTGGGGCAAAGGGTGGGGCAGGGGGTGGGCAAGGGGAGTGTGTAAGTTGTGCAATAAGGCAAGATAATCCTCAAACAGTTAAACTGGTGAAGATGTTCCTAAAGACACTGTTACTGGTGTAGGAGGCTGATAGGCGCAGTACCCAGTGACTACCTGTTTACCAACCTATGCACGCTGCCTCTGTAGTGTTCTGCTGCAAGGAACCTCTCCTGTGGTCTGCACATTCTCCTTTCCACTGTGTTTGTGTGTACAGCGTATGCCACTTGTCCCATCTCAATGTGTAGTGAAGTCCACCCCGGAGTGATGTGTGTTTGTGTCCCACTCTTCTCTATCAGTTTGCTCTAATAGCAGCCCACCTTCAACCACGAGACAGTCAACAATGGATAAAGACAGCAGAGCTAGCCGAGCAGAGGGGAGACCTCCGTGTGGCTGTCAAGTGCTACACCAAGGGTAGGTACCACTCCAGTCCCACATGTGGTGGCCAGTCCATGAAGTGCCTTGTACTCCCTTCACCTGCTCCTTCTCTCTCTCCCTCTCTCTCCCCCACCCCTCCCCTCTTTCTTCCCCACCCCTCCCCTCTCCCTCCCCCACCCCTCCCCTCTCCCTCCCCGCTCCTCCCCCACCCCTCCCCTCTCCCTCCCCTCTACCTCCCCTGCCCCTCCCCTCTCTCTCTCCTGCCCCTCCCCTCTCCCTCCCCCTCCCCTCCCCTCTCCCTCCCCCGCCCCTCCCCCGCCCCTCCCCTCTCCCTCCCCTGCCCCTCCCCTCTCTCTCTCCTGCCCCTCTCCTCTCCCTCCCCCACCCCTCCCCTCTCCCTCCCCCCTCTCCCTCCCCTCTCCCTCCCCTGCCCCTCCCCTCTCTCTCTCCTGCCCCTCCCCTCTCCCTCCCTCACCCCTCCCCTGCCCCTCCCCTCTCTCTCCCCCTACCAGCCATTAGTATCACCCCATCCAATGTTGCCCTCCTGTGGAAGAAGGCCTCCCTTCTGCGCACCTTAACACACACCAACAAGTCCCTTGAGACCTACCAGAAGCTCATAGATGTCCTACCAGCCAGCTCTGGACAGGACTATGTGGCTGTATCCATGGAAATGGCCAAGGTGAGATGTCGCAATCTATTTTACAGACAACACATTTCATAATACAGTACATCCTCAAACTGGTTTATGCGTAAAATGCTGTGTGTGTGTGTGTGTGTGTGCGCGCGTGCCAGTTTAGTCTAGAACGCTAGACCCTCTCCACCCTGAGGCAGTTCTACTGGAGAGACTGCCCCCCCCCCCCCCCCCAAGCACCCAGTGCGGAAAGGGGGGGGGGGAGACTCTAGCTTCTGGATGAGTTGTGTTTGACAAAGGTCTACGTTGTGGTGTATGTGTTTATGCAACACAGTGAATGCTGCACACAGTACATAGGGTGCATTTTGACGAGTTGTGAGGTTTGAAGAGTATTGGCTGGACTGGTTAAGTGTGATGTGTGCTGCTCTGATGTTCCCTTGTGGTGTAGATCCACCATGATGCTCAGAACACAGTGCAAGCAATTAAAGTGCTCAAGTCGGCCTACCGCCGACACTTTGCTTGTGTCACAGAGGAAGGTGGGGTGCATGATGAATGGAGTGTGTACAGTATGTGTGTGTCTTGTGTGTGTGTGTGTGTGTGTGTGTGTGTGTGTGTGTGTGTGTGTGTGTGTGTGTGTGTGTGTGTGTGTGTCTTGTGTGTGTGTGATGTGAAGAATTCAGCCCCGCTTGTGTGTTCTCCTCTCACAGCTGTGAACATGCTTGCTGAGCTGTACATGGTGACAAAGGACTACTGGGGAGCACTGGAGGCAAGTGTGGGGGGATGGGGGGAAGAGGAATGGAGGAGGAGAGGGGGAAAGGGGAGAAAAGGGAGGGAGAGGTATCCAGTGGTGAAGTGAATCAGGTGGAATAAGGAAACAGAAGGGGGGATAGCTGTATGTGTGGCAATGTTACATCAATTGAACATCTTTTAAAGGAGCAGCTGAAATGCTGGCAACTCTCTAATGAGAAGAGTGCCTACTTAGAAATGTGTACAAAACTACCTCTGAAATAAGGACAACCTTTAACTGCACAATGCAGTGTTACATTTTGATTGATGTGTCTGCCATATTCAGTGAGCTTACCTCATATTGCCATCCTGTCAACTCTCTCATCTTTAGACCATACTGGAGTACTATAACATTCCCTTAACTAAAGAGGTGGTGGAGAGAGGCAAGGAGGGAGACCTCCCCTCCATTGAGACCTTCATCCCTCCTGTCCCTCCCTCTGACAGCACCACACCAACATCCAGCAGTGCGGCTGTACCAGTGTCACTAAGTGAGGCAATCGGTCGGTCTTTGAATTTGGTGCAGTCTCCTCCCACCGAGGTCACTCAGCCTCAGTTTGATGGGGAGAAGAAAGAGGAGGACCCTGTAATTAAGTTTGTGGAGGAGCTTGTCATTCCCCCTGAGGTTCCCTTGGACTTGAAGACAAAGATTGCAGTCTGTCTCATTCACCTCTACTCCACAGCACCTCAGGTGAGGAAGCAAGGCAAGGAGAGAGGATTGCGAGTGGCAAGTACGCACTGTGTGACAAGTTTGTCACCCTAGCAACCCCACCCTATTTGATTGGTGCACTGCAATGGTTCCCAGACACCGATCTTGCCGACCTATCATTATCCGTAGTGTGCAATATCTTCTATAATTCTTCCCTAGTGTGCAGTGTCTGATGAAGTCCTTCCCTTCTGTGCAGTACCTGCTGTTCTCCCTGTATGAGCTCGATGCAGAGGACTATGGTGATGTGTTCTTGGACATAGCAGAGGCTTTCATGGAAAGCGGTCAGTACCCACATCACACTGCACTGTCTGGTGCTGACAGGTTGATAGCTGCCACCTGCAGGCAGTATTGTGCTTACAGCATCATGACTCATTCTGCTTGGGAGCTCCTTGAGGGGGGAGGGGAGGGGGAGGGAGAAGGGAGGGGAGGGGGAGGGGAGGGGAGGGGAGAGGAGGAGTGGGGAAGGGAGGGGGAGGGGAGGGGGAGGGGAAGGGAGGGGAGGGGAGGGGAAGGGGAGGAGTGGGGAGGGGAGGGGAGTGGAAGAGGAGGGACTCTTGTCCATCCAGGTGCATTTGCCCTTCCACCAAATCTCTCTGCTCCCTGTCTACTGCTACAGAGTTGTATGCTCGTGCACAACCACTGCTGTCCATTTTAGTGGAGACACAAAACTACTCCCAGGTGTGTGTGTGGGGGGGAGGGCATGCGCATATGTGTGAATTGTTGTTCTATTTCTATGTGTGTGTGTGTGTTGAGTGCGTATGTGTGTGAGTGTGTGTGAACGCCTACATAAGTATTATAGTACCCTTCGGAAGTATGTAATACATACATATGAACAACATGTTATGTATGTGGATACCCTCCCTTTTCCCTCCTTTCCCCTCCTCTCCCCTCCCCTCTCACTGCCTGAAGGCTGGTGTCTGGCTGAAACACGCTGAGTGTCTGCACAGCCTGAACCAGTTAGAGTCAGCTGCATCCTCATACGCCCAAGTGGTCGCCTTGGCACCACACCACACCAATGCCAAGCTCACCCTAGCTACCATTTATGGACAGCTTGGTCGGACAGATGATGCATTAGCAGTGTTGGGTAGGTGGGGAATGACACACGCACACATGCATGGGCAAACACACACACACACACACACAGTACGCACTGGCACACACACACACACACACACACACACACACACATGTGCACACACACACATGCACACACACACGCACGCACACACACACACACAACACACACACACACACACACACACACACACACACACTCCTCCACCTCCTTTCTCCCTCCCTCTCATACAGGTGGTGAAGGGGCTGTAGGAGATGGGTGGCCAGAGGAGCCTCCCTTGGCTCATTTCCCACTCATGGCCAACCTAGACCAGCTGCCTCCCTCCATACAGGTACTGGTGGTCTATTAGTCTAGCATGCTAGACCCTCTCCACCCTGGGCACTGGTCTGGGGTAGGACTGTGTCCGTTAATTAAGCCCCACAGGTTGAGAGGGTCTAGCATGCTAGACTGTGTTTCTTATGCATACACTGTGTGTGCTGATCCACTGCAGTGCGGGAATTGCTAGATATTCACTGGTGAATAAGTCACACAACTGTTGTACTGTATACTTGCAACCTGTTGTGTTGTTGTCAGGAACAGATTACTTGCAGTGTTTATGTGAATATTTGCCAGTCATTATTCATAGTCTCTTATGTTGTGCACTTATTGTAGGACCTCCGTGTGAGCTATCGTCGTTTTGACTTACTGTACTATGAAGAACGCTTAACAGAGTGCAGTGACCTTGCTCTTGAGATGCTTCATTTTCTGTTTAGGGATTACATCTACCACCCCAACCTGAAGGGTACGTGTGTGTGTGTGTGTGTGTGTGTGTGTGTGTGTGTGTGTGTGTGTGTGTGTGTGTGTGTGTGTGTGTGTGTGTGTGTGTGTGTGTGTGTGTGTGTGTGTGTGTGTGTGTGTGTGTGTGTGTGTGGTATGTGTGGTGTGTGCATGTGTGTGTGTGTGTGAGGAGAGATGTGTGATATAGGACTTGTGGTGTAGTAAACGTCTGTGCAACGTCCCTTCCTCAGCAATGGCTCACCTCACATTCAAGTCAGTGAAGCGAAAGGTGACAGAAGTGGAGTACCAGAGCGAAGGTGACCCTCCGTAGGAAGTGGTGCTCACTTGTGTGAAGCTGCACTGACACTCTCCCTGCCGTCGTGTGTTTTGTTGCAACTTTCCGCACAGAGCTGAAGAAGGACCTGCAGACAAAAGAGAAACAGCTTTCTTGGGAAGAATGGTGGCATGTCATGGAAAAGGTTTGATTTGTGAAGTGCCTCTGTTCACCGTTGCTGGCCTGTCACCAGCCCGGCCTCCCATACACCTGAAATGTGTAGTGTGTACTACCACATACAGTACAGTACAACTGGATGACAGACTGGGGTGGACTGGGTGGCCGTAGTGCCACTTGGTAGATGACAGAGTGGGGTGGACTGGGTGGCCGTAGTGCCACTTGGTAGATGACAGACTGGGGTGGACTGGGTGGCCGTAGTGCCACTTGGTAGATGACAGACTGGGGTGGACTGGGCGGCCGTAGTGCCACTTGGTAGATGACAGACTGGGGTGGACTGGGTGGCTGTAGTGCCACTTGGTAGATGACAGAGTGGGGTGGACTGGGTGGTCGTAGTGCCACTTGGTAGATGACAGAGTGGGGTGGACTGGGTGGTCGTAGTGCCACTTGGTAGATGACAGAGTGGGGTGGACTGGGTGGCCATAGTGCCACTTGGTAGATGACAGAGTGGGGTGGACTGGGTGGCCGTAGTGCCACTTGGTAGATGACAGAGTGGGGTGGACTGGGCGGCCGTAGTGCCACTTGGTAGATGACAGACTGGGGTGGACTGGGTGGCTGTAGTGCCACTTGGTAGATGACAGAGTGGGGTGGACTGGGTGGTCGTAGTGCCACTTGGTAGATGACAGAGTGGGGTGGACTGGGTGGTCGTAGTGCCACTTGGTAGATGACAGAGTGGGGTGGACTGGGTGGCCGTAGTGCCACTTGGTAGATGACAGAGTGGGGTGGACTGGGTGGTCATAGTGCCACTTGGTAAATGACAGACTGGGGCAGACTGGGTGGCCGTAGTGCCACTTGGTAGATGACAGACTGGGGTGGACTGGGTGGCCGTAGTGCCACTTGGTAGATGACAGACTGGAGTGGACTGGGTGGCCGTAGTGCCACTTGGTAGATGACAGACTGGAGTGGACTGGGTGGCCGTAGTGCCACTTGGTAGATGACAGACTGGGGTGGACTGGGTGGCCGTAGTGCCACTTGGTAGATGACAGACTGGAGTGGACTGGGTGGCCGTAGTGCCACTTGGTAGATGACAGACTGGAGTGGACTGGGTGGCCGTAGTGCCACTTGGTAGATGACAGACTGGAGTGGACTGGGTGGCCGTAGTGCCACTTGGTAGATGACAGACTGGGGTGGACTGGGTGGCCGTAGTGCCACTTGGTAGATGACAGACTGGAGTGGACTGGGTGGCCGTAGTGCCACTTGGTAGATGACAGACTGGAGTGGACTGGGTGGCCGTAGTGCCACTTGGTAGATGACAGACTGGGGTGGACTGGGTGGCCGTAGTGCCACTTGGTAGATGACAGACTGGAGTGGACTGGGTGGCCGTAGTGCCACTTGGTAGATGACAGACTGGGGTGGACTGGGTGGCCGTAGTGCCACTTGGTAGATGACAGACTGGGGTGGACTGGGGGGCCGTAGTGCCACTTGGTAGATGACAGACTGGGGTGGACTGGGGGGCCGTAGTGCCACTTGGTAGATGACAGACTGGGGTGGACTGGGTGGCCGTAGTGCCACTTGGTAGATGACAGACTGGGGTGGACTGGGTGGCCGTAGTGCCACTTGGTAGATGACAGACTGGAGTGGACTGGGTGGCCGTAGTGCCACTTGGTAGATGACAGACTGGAGTGGACTGGGTGGCCGTAGTGCCACTTGGTAGATGACAGACTGGGGTGGACTGGGTGGCCGTAGTGCCACTTGGTAGATGACAGACTGGGGTGGACTGGGTGGCCGTAGTGCCACTTGGTAGATGACAGACTGGGGTGGACTGGGTGGCCGTAGTGCCACTTGGTAGATGACAGACTGGAGTGGACTGGGTGGCCTTAGTGCCACTTGGTAGATGACAGACTGGGGTGGACTGGGTGGCTGTAGTGCCACTTGGTAGATGACAGAGTGGGGTGGACTGGGTGGTCGTAGTGCCACTTGGTAGATGACAGACTGGGGTGGACTGGGTGGCCGTAGTGCCACTTGGTAGATGACAGACTGGGGTGGACTGGGTGGCCGTAGTGCCACTTGGTAGATGACAGACTGGGGTGGACTGGGTGGCCGTAGTGCCACTTGGTAGATGACAGACTGGAGTGGACTGGGTGGCCGTAGTGCCACTTGGTAGATGACAGACTGGAGTGGACTGGGTGGCCGTAGTGCCACTTGGTAGATGACAGACTGGAGTGGACTGGGTGGCCGTAGTGCCACTTGGTAGATGACAGACTGGGGTGGACTGGGTGGCCGTAGTGCCACTTGGTAGATGACAGACTGGAGTGGACTGGGTGGCCGTAGTGCCACTTGGTAGATGACAGACTGGAGTGGACTGGGTGGCCGTAGTGCCACTTGGTAGATGACAGACTGGGGTGGACTGGGTGGCCGTAGTGCCACTTGGTAGATGACAGACTGGAGTGGACTGGGTGGCCGTAGTGCCACTTGGTAGATGACAGACTGGGGTGGACTGGGTGGCCGTAGTGCCACTTGGTAGATGACAGACTGGGGTGGACTGGGGGGCCGTAGTGCCACTTGGTAGATGACAGACTGGGGTGGACTGGGGGGCCGTAGTGCCACTTGGTAGATGACAGACTGGGGTGGACTGGGTGGCCGTAGTGCCACTTGGTAGATGACAGACTGGGGTGGACTGGGTGGCCGTAGTGCCACTTGGTAGATGACAGACTGGAGTGGACTGGGTGGCCGTAGTGCCACTTGGTAGATGACAGACTGGAGTGGACTGGGTGGCCGTAGTGCCACTTGGTAGATGACAGACTGGGGTGGACTGGGTGGCCGTAGTGCCACTTGGTAGATGACAGACTGGGGTGGACTGGGTGGCCGTAGTGCCACTTGGTAGATGACAGACTGGGGTGGACTGGGTGGCCGTAGTGCCACTTGGTAGATGACAGACTGGAGTGGACTGGGTGGCCGTAGTGCCACTTGGTAGATGACAGACTGGGGTGGACTGGGTGGCCGTAGTGCCACTTGGTAGATGACAGACTGGGGTGGACTGGGTGGCCGTAGTGCCACTTGGTAGATGACAGACTGGAGTGGACTGGGTGGCCGTAGTGCCACTTGGTAGATGACAGACTGGGGTGGACTGGGTGGCCGTAGTGCCACTTGGTAGATGACAGACTGGGGTGGACTGGGTGGCCGTAGTGCCACTTGGTAGATGACAGACTGGAGTGGACTGGGTGGCCGTAGTGCCACTTGGTAGATGACAGACTGGAGTGGACTGGGTGGCCGTAGTGCCACTTGGTAGATGACAGACTGGGGTGGACTGGGTGGCCGTAGTGCCACTTGGTAGATGACAGACTGGGGTGGACTGGGTGGCCGTAGTGCCACTTGGTAGATGACAGACTGGGGTGGACTGGGTGGCCGTAGTGCCACTTGGTAGATGACAGACTGGAGTGGACTGGGTGGCCGTAGTGCCACTTGGTAGATGACAGACTGGGGTGGACTGGGTGGCCGTAGTGCCACTTGGTAGATGACAGACTGGGGTGGACTGGGTGGCCGTAGTGCCACTTGGTAGATGACAGACTGGAGTGGACTGGGTGGCCGTAGTGCCACTTGGTAGATGACAGACTGGGGTGGACTGGGTGGCCGTAGTGCCACTTGGTAGATGACAGACTGGAGTGGACTGGGTGGCCGTAGTGCCACTTGGTAGATGACAGACTGGAGTGGACTGGGTGGCCGTAGTGCCACTTGGTAGCTGCAAGGTGCCATCACCATGTATGTTGTACAAATGACCTGGTTACCATAATGCTGTTTGATTGGCTGGTATAGTTTATATGTGGAGAGTATAGTTGGAGTATGTGCCTGTGTAAGGTGGTTTTGCCTGCATGGAATAAGTGTACACTGTGCAGTGGAGCTCCCTTATATAGGAGACACTGAATGCAGGACACCTCTCTAATGAGGACACTTGGGTCTGTCCCAAACTGCCCCAGAATAGACAGGTATCACTGCACATCTGTTTGCCTCTCCATCACAAAGGGTTGTCAAGCACTGTGGATGCTGGGCAGGAAGGATGAGCTCTGTCGTGTTGTGTTTGCAGCTAATGTCTCCAATTGGTTCGGTGGCATCACTAAAGAGATGGACTATGTGAGTATACTACCTCATTAGCCGTGGTGGGCCGTGGGAGGAGGGCTTGGAGGACTTTGGTAATACTTGCCGGGTTTTATCACACTTGTTATCACCTGGTGTGTGTGTGTGTGTGTGTGTGTGTCTGTGTGTTGTGTGTTGTGTGTGTGTGTGTGTGTGTGTGTGTGTGTGTGTGTGTGTGTGTGTGTGTGTGTGTTGTGTGTGTGTGCATCTGCATGTGTCTGTGTGGTTGTGTGGGTGTGTCACACACCTGGTACTTATACACCTGGAGCAGTGTGTCTGTGTATGTCCCGAGTAGCTATGTATACTGTATGTCACACACCTGGAGCAGTATTTACTGGAAGCATCCTGTACTCTTGCTAACACAGTGTATGGCTGGTAGTGCATTGCATTGTCAATTGTTAACTGAAGTTGCACACTCTGTCTAATCTATACTGCAGCATTAATTGTTCTGTGTCTGTGCAGGAGTTAGCTGCACTGTCATTCAGTGCTTGTGCACTTTCAGGGGATTGGAAGCAAGCAGTTCTTTTCCTAAGGACACTCATTTCGACAGACGTGAGTCAAACTGTCCTATCCACAGTGCATCAGACAAGATCACCAACTGCTCGTCTCTGCATCCCCACCCTCTGGTTCCCTTTGTCTTTCCGTCTTCCTGCCTTCCTCTATCCTCCTTCCTAACTCTGCCCCACCTCCTTCTCCCTCATCTTCCTCTCTTTCCTGCCTCTCCTTTCCCTCCTTTTCTCCCTGTTCCTCTGTCCTCCCCCCTCTCCTCCCCCTTCCCCCCATCTTGCAGTGGCCACAGTCTGGCTCCCAAAAGTTGCATGCACTCTGGAACTATTTCAACTTGGGTCCCCTTAACTTGAGTATCATCAAGTTCCTTCTCAGACTTCTGATAAAGGTATCAGTGGATGGGGCTACTCTGCCCACACAGATGTACTACAGTATGGTACACCCACCTGGTTGCTAGTGTCAGCCTCTTTTCCTTCCCTCCTTGTTCACAGCCCAAATCCTTGCTTTTTCTTTTCCAGATGATTGCTAGTTACCAGGGAACTTAACTCCCCACAACTTCCACTCATTGCATTCGTTTCTTTTTTATCTCTCTCCACAACCGCAGGACCAAGGATCGCTTCCAGTGCTGAAGATGGGAGCAAACTATTACTTTTGTTCTGGCAGTTTCAGGACCTCTCTGAGTGAGTCGCTGCATGTGTGCAGAACACTGCATTGGTCAGAGGAAGAGCTAAGAGACCGATTCCCAACGAATGCAATACAATTCATTGGGCATTTGTAGTCCAATATCCATTCCTTAATATTCAGTTTGGTTTGGTACTGTCCTTTCTCTTACAAAGCAGCCTCTCTCTCTCCTACTCGTCTATTTAGTATTGTCCCTCCCCCCCTCCCCTCCCTCCCCCCCTCCCCCGATGTATGCACCTCCCATTGACTGTGCTGTTGCATGTGTCCTTGTCTTCTCAGATCTGTACCATGCTGTCCTGAAGCAAGATCCCACAGACCATTTGGCATACTTCTGCATGGGCCTTGTCTTCCTCACCATGGCACACCAGAAGGGAAGAGTGCTTCAGCTGCCTCGCAGCCCTCTTATAGCTCAGGTGGGACTCTGGATGGGTGGGGCAGTGGAGGGAGTGGGGTAGTGGAGGGGGCAGGGCGCTGCAGAGGTGGGCACTGGAAGAGGGCACTGTGGGCTTGGAGGAGGTGGGGTAATGAAGGAAGGAGGACAAGCTACCCCCCACACTACCCCCCACACTACACCACACACACACACACACACACACACACACACACACACACACACACACACACACACACACCTCCCTCTCTCCCATCCCCCAGGCCTTTGCCTTCCTCTGCCACTATGCCAAGCTGAGAGGAAGGTGCCAAGAGACTCTTTACAATTTGGGCAGGGCCTTCCACCAGATAGGTCAGCCAGCGCTGCACTGGAGAACTGCATGACGCTCAAGCAATGACCAGTACCTTCAACCTGTTTACACTAGTGCGATATTCTGAAACAATCCAATCTGGTTTGGTCCAGTCCAATCTGGTTTGGTCTGGTCCAGTCTGGTGTGGTGTGGTGTGGTCCAGTAAAGAGCAGATGAAATTCTGTACCAAACATTTCATACCAGTGTAGTGTAATTACAGGATGTAACTCTTCATGTTAGATTACAACATGTTGGCAGTGCAGCAGTTTAATATAGTATCTACCCTAACCCTAACCAATGTAAGACTGATATAAAACTATGCATTTGTATTGAAGTGAAGTGGCACACATCATGAAGAAACGATACATCAACTCGACCCTACCTCCCTTGTCACCTGCTCTATGCCTACAGGCTTTGTGAACTATGCAAGCCACTTGTACAAGCAGGTGCTCTCCACTCCACCAGAGTTGGCAGACGACCCAGCATCAGATCTTAAGCAAGAAGCGGCCTTCAACCTTGCCCTGATCTACAAGAACAGTCAAAACAGAGCACTAGCTAGACACATTCTCTGGACTTACATACAAGTGTGACGGCTGGTTTATTTAGAAGACAACATTATAGAACTAAGCTTACCATGGCCCCTGCAAGTCATTGCATCCTTGTTTTATCACCATATTACATGCATGTTTCAAGTATTCTCTCTGCATGTTATAATTAACCTGTAAATGTTTTTAACCACATTATACAAGTTTAAATTCTTTATGAGGCAGATTACATAATTATATATTAATTACTGCACTGATTATTTTCATGCTTGGTGATCACGCATGCATGCAATTCACAGCAAATCTAGATGCAACACAGTGCATGTGCATACCCACATGCACACATGTGGAAAATTACCATTATTATAAATTTTCCTCAAACTATTCAATACATGGCAAAAATACAGTATAGTGGAATTTATATAATTATGTACTAGCTATTAGTTGATGCACTAATTAAGAAACAGAGAGAATTAATGATACATGTTGTGGACCACTGTAATTTCTTATTACCATGCAGTGTGGGAGGCTTATGCCAACAGGTCTTCAACTCCTGCTACAACTGAAGGTGGTCTGTCATCAGTCAGCCCTAGTGCCTCTGCCACGGTTGGCCCTGGCTGTTCCGTAGGGGGGCAGTTTAGGTTGTCCAGTATTTGGGGGCACATGGCAGAACCCATGGGTGCCACCCTGAAGAGGAAGGCACACCACGTGTTCAACCAGGCAAAGAACCTTACTACACGAAAGGAGATAAAACGTGGAGGTTTTCTCTTCCAAGCAGATAAAGAAAAGAACTCTCTGTATGTCATTCGTTCACCAAGTACATTCAGACTCTTCCCTTCTACTTCGCTGTCTCCCGCTGCAAGCTTCTCCTCTACCATTCTCAACAGAGGAATGAGATCTTTAATGTACATGAACGTTAAAGAATGCTCAAACGAGGGAAATGTGGGGAGTTTCCCAGAAAGAAAAGTACTGGACAGCTTATCTCCTGGTCCAAAGATGAAAGGAGCAATTATGACACAGGTCCTGAGCCCTTGGTCCCCATTTGCTTCTAATATCACTTCCTCACCTGCAACCTTTGAGAAGGCAAAGGCCAAGCGCTTTGTTGACTGTCGAGGTAGTCCTCTGCCAATATAGTCACCAAGATAGATTAGGTTCTTAACACCAGCCACTTTGCATGCACCTGCCACAGCCCTTGCACCTCCCCTGTTCCCATTCCAAATTGCTTCATCTGAGTTTACAAATGCATTGGGTACCATGGCACCGAGGTGAAATACAGTGTCAATGTCTGCAAAAGCTCGAACAAGATTGTCGTTATCCTCCATATCCACCTGCACGTATCCTGCGACATCCTGGAGCCTCTTACTCTCTGCAGGGATCTTCCTCCCTAGCACATACACTCGGTACTGCTTGCTCTTCAATAGCTCTTCAACAAGATGGCTGCCAATGAAGCCGTTGCCTCCTATCACAGCACATGTTCTCAACTTAATGCCCTCGTCCAAAACAGCCTGTTCTATGACAAGTTCCGTATTCAGCACGCGGATGAAAGGAACAAAATGCGTGAGAGACGCTCTGTAACGCCTGACCACTTCAAACACAAAAGCACCGCCAAAGAGGATTACCACGAGCGTCCAAATGTAGCCAATGTGCCAACTTAGAGGTTCGTACGTTTTAGCCACCCCTTCACCTCCCCAGTCCATAAGCTGTTCAAACAGGCTAATGCGTACAGCTTCAGCATTCATCCCTCCGTCGGCCATTTTAAAGCGGATATTGCTCACGTATGACTACGTCATAGTAAGGGGATTCCAAGCCCCAACCCAGTGCCAAACCGTACACCCGTGTTCTCTCCTTGTTCTATCGATTTTCTTGTGAGTACTACTGGTTTTAGGACTGCAGAGATAGTTAACTAATGTAGAATGAGCGATTTTTCTTCTCATGTAGCACCTTATGCCCTGAGTTGTATATTCACGTGATTCTTGAGTGATTTTGATACTTGATGTTGGCTGATAGACCTTTAAGTAATGGATAGTAGTACATATAATTGATGTTCATCATTTTATCTTCTCAGAATGATGGAACAGAGTGAGGAATTTGGTGGTGAACAAGAGGAAAGTGGTCAAATGGGAGAGGCTTCTGTGCCAAATGACGGTGAGCTCGAAGAGAAGAGCGCCGATGGTAATACGACAGGACCGCGCTATGAATGCAATTATACTGGGTGTAGTCGAACATATAGCACACCCAGCAACCTCAAGACACACATTCGCGTTCACGCTGGGCGTCTCCCCCACAAATGTCCTCACTCCAACTGCGACAAGGCCTTCCTGACATCCTATCAGCTGAAGAACCATGAACGAAGTCACACGGGTGAGAGACCATACAAGTGTAATGAAACGGGCTGCGTCAAAAGCTACACCACTCAATTCCGACTGATGGCACACAAGAGGCTCCATTCGGGCAACACGTTCAAATGCAATTTTGACAACTGCGATAAGGAATTCACAACAAGAAGTGATCTGAAAAAGCACAAACGCATACACACGGGGGAGAAACCTTACGAGTGCAAAATGAGTGGGTGTGGCAGGAAGTTCACCGCCTCCCATCACCTCAAGATTCATCGAAGCACCCACTCACAAGAAAGACCCTACCAGTGTGAAGATGAAGGATGCAGTAAAGCTTTCAAGTCGAAACAGCACCTGGAGAGCCACCTCAACCAAACACATGGCCAGTCAAGCGCAAGTGAGAGAATGGATGTGGACGGAGTACCAGGTCACATGGTGAATGGGTTGGACTTGCTTGGTGATCCTTTTCACAGTCCACATCTCAACGGATTAGACGGAGGGGATGGCACAAGCCCTGCTAACCTCGTCGCTGAGGATGCTGATATGATTCTCTTGCCCAGTCCCTTCTCTGCACTGCTGGCGGGAGGCAACCTTGTGCCTCTGAGCTCACCTCAAGAGCCTCAGCACAGTCAGGGTGGTCCTGCACACCTCCAGCACACTCATACGGCAGTTGGAAATACGGACAACGATGGCACCCTTCAGAACAGCATGCATGGGGATTTCCGCTTAAAGAATGAGCAACCTGTAGGCTATTCTTTGCAGAATCAACCATCTTCTGTGCCACGCCAGCTGGACAGCTTCCCTCATCACTCAACTAATTCACAGGACACCTACCACAACTCGCAAGTGGTAGAAACTCAACAGCAAAGGGACTTTCCTGTGAGCTACATGCCGCACGAAGCACCTGCATTTTTGCCTACTATTTCTGGATTCTCTGGATCCGTGGAAGAAGCACTGTCGTCTCAACCCCACCAAGAAGATGCTAGGACTATTGTGCCAACAATAGGGGCTCCCTCTACAGGCAGCCATGTTTCTGCTACCCCAAGGGATGGGGATGTGGTCAGCCCAGAAATGCTTCAGACGACTTTTCTAGCTATGCAGCAACTGTTGTCTAACGGGATGTTCAAACAAATGCTGGAGAAGTTTGCTGCCGAGTTGCGCTGTCGATGTGACGGTGAAGGGTGCTGTGTGTCTAACAACTGCAAGCTGGAGACAAGTACACCAGA
Source organism: Ianthella basta (assembly GCA_964019415.1). NCBI lineage: Eukaryota > Metazoa > Porifera > Demospongiae > Verongiida > Ianthellidae > Ianthella > Ianthella basta. The sequence goes on from OZ025888.1 coordinate 4,821,450, forward strand.
CTGTTGTCAGCAAAATGGATGCTGCGGAGCAGTTGAATGCAAGTCAGAGGACAATGTAGAGGCTGCAGAAGGCAGTTGGCAAGCTGTGGATGAGACTACACCATCTGTAGGGGCCACTACTGAGCCGAACCAGCAAACATCAACTAGCCACCAGCCCACTAGCAATCCTAGTGACACTGCTGGTGATCCTTCAGACCAGGAGTTCCTTCAGTTTGTTGAGGACCTTCTGAGGACGTCTGAGCAGCCGTCTCTCGGCCTGCCTGCCCCCCCACACCTCATGACTGCCGTCCAACAGAGGTCAACACGAGATGTCGGGACACAAGCTAACCTCGCTCCAAAGTGTACATGCAAATGCTTTTCAGGGAGCACCAAGTGACTGGGGCAGTAATGAAATAATATATGGCTTTGTGTCAGCATTCTTATTGTATTACGTAATGGCTGCCGTATTACGTTAATTGTCTGCACATCAATATTTTGTCAAGTCTTAAAATTAATTGTTCTTTTTTATGCATTCATCGGCTCGTTTGATGTGTATTATGTATGCATTTTACATGTACTGATTTCTATCAATGAGGCTGTTTGGTTGGCATAGCAACTAGAGCATATGACATTGTGTATTGGCTGTTTGTTCACCTGCATGCATGTGCACATATATGCATGCGTCAACCAGAACCTGTTGAAAATGGTCACTGTATTAGTTATGTAACTTCCATGGCCCCAAGTATATATACTGTGATTATTAGCATACTGTAGCACTAAATTTGCAATCTACCTCTGTAGAGCAGCCACCTCTCTATAAAGGTCAGTTAGAGCTGGCCCACAGGTGGATGTCTTAGAGAGGAACACATGTATACTGCAGGACTATAGGCCTTGCTTCCACTTGTAACAACTAGAGCAATTTAAACTGCATCATTCAAACAAAATAAAGTTGTGGCAGTACACAATGCATCCCTATTACGTGTACAAGTTTGCAGCTAGTGAGGTGCCTTCAGTGGAGTGGGATCGGGCCAATCTGGCAATGTCCCCATCAGATGGCAGCTCACTCTACACGGGCACAGAGGGAGGCAAGCCTGTCAGATCAATACTGATGTATGCACCAATGTCACATGACAGTCACATGACCTGTACATGCACAATGGGAGGAGTCAAAGTTGCTAGCAAAGTTTCACTGCAATACCTACATACTGCACAATCTGTGCGTGTGTGTGTGTGTGTGTGTGTGTGTGTGTGTGTGTGTGTGTGTGTGTGTGTGTGTATGTGTGTGTGTGTGTGTGTGTGTGTGTGTGTGTGTGTGTGTGTGTGTGTGTGTGTGTGTGTGTGTGTGTGTGTGTGTGTGTGTGTGTGTGTGTGTGTGTGTGTGTGTGTGTGTGCACATGTGTGTGCAGTATCCATCACCTGTGTAAGGTGAAGTAGGCTCCCAATCTGTCTCAGTGCTTTGACTGACTCAACATACTCTGACTGGCTGAAATAGCAAACAACTGCAGCTGCGTTAACCCTTTGGTACTCACACAAAGTGACCACTGCAATGTAGAGAGAGGGAGACATAAGAATGAGTAGTCGGCCAAAGGAGAAGTAGAAAGACAATTTACTGCACAAGCAAGGTAGCAACACATATCGCGTTGCTGCAATTGATAATCACATGCACGCAGACAACAATAGTTAATTACTACAACTTACAGGCAGCTGCTTCCCCTTTGATAAAGTTAGGTGCCTCCAGTGGTGGACATTTTGTGGGTGGAGCCTCCTTCCATGATGATGTCATAGCACACCTCAGGAATGGAACTGCAGGACTACTCAAGGAGATGAACTCAAGGTGGGGGGAGGAGCTAATGACAAGGACAGAGGAAGGCTTCAGATCTTCCATGATCTGTGGGAAGAGCAGAAACAGAAGTGTAGTGAATTCTTGTCCCAATCCCATATGTGGCATGTGACAGGTAAACAGTGTGGAGATGCTAACACATACACAAGTGTGCAAGTGACCAGTCCATGTGCACGTGCTATGAGCAGACAGGACACGTCCTCAAGAAACAAGTGTGTATGTGTGTGTGTGTGTGTGTGTGTGTGTGTGTGGTGTCATGATGTCATCAGTGACACAACAACAGATCAGAGCAACTGTATGCTTAAAACCCATGAAAGCCTCTCCTATGTACCTGTTAAAGGCACACCACAGCTATCACTGTAGCCTTCTTGAAGAGCTGTTACTGACTGTAAGTGCATACAATAGCACAGGGGGTTACTCCTCTCTCCCCTACTCAGCCCTCTACTCAGTAACTGATTAGAATCTTACATGCAAGGCCTGTCCGCCCTCCTTGAAGCAATTTCCGAACACCTGGGCCACAACTAATATTAACTGTATAACACCTCACCTTTTCTGCCCAAGGCATTTCCATACCTCTTCTCAGCTCTTTCGAGTGAACCACGATGATCCTTTTGCTATCTCCCTGCTCCAGTGTGTAGAATGAAGACACCGTCTTTCCTCCCTCTCCTTTCTCCGATACGTTGGCATACCTCGGATACACTACCCCAAGGTTACTAGTACACAGTGCGTATGATGGCTGGGAGCCACGCTGCAGCAAGTGGGTGGTAGCGAAGTCGCTAGCCAGCATCCCCACACAGACGATTAAATCCGCACCGTCAGATTTCTTTCCCTCAAATAAGGTATCGAAATAAAAGAGATCTTTAGAATTAGAATGATCGTCTTCTTCGTCCTCTGAGTCGTACAAAGCATGTCTCCATGGCACACGAGAGCTGTCCGAAGTTATCCCAAATTCATCTGCAAACGCCATTTTGTTTTGGATTAAGCGCTGATGATGTAATCTATCACCAGTTGCCGTTAGTGACAGGAGAAAATGGCTGCTCCTCGCCAGCCAGGCAAGAAGAAGGAGAAGGTGCCATTTTACAAGGCAACTGGCGATAAAACAAGCGCTTCTATTATAGCAGAAGCTCGTAAAGACCTAAAGTCTGTTTCTACCAAGCGACCCGCCACTCCTGGCGACGCGGCACGACGCCTTTTCGGCAGCCACCAGTACTCGGCCGAGCAAGGAGTTGTCAAACGCCCCCCGTCCGTGTACAGGTGGGTAAGGACGATACACTGATGGAATGCTGTCACTCTTTGCTATGTATTGTGCATATTATACGAATAAGGGCCTTGTACAAATAGTTTAAACACGTGTTTATAAGCATGTTGACAAACAAGGCCCCGCCCTTCCCTCCTTTGGTGAATCAATAATTATGGGCTACAGTTTAAATGGTGCGTGAATATTTTCTGCTGTCATGTTTTTATCAGAATGTTAGGACAGAACATCTGTAGATCACTGTGTGTGGTTGGTGTGCTCCCCTTTTCACTGTAGCCTGGGGAGGCATCACTTTAATGAGGGTGACCTGAGTCGTCCCCCTACTGGACAGCAGCTGCCGCCTCTGGAGGTCAACGGGTCAATAGAAGTGAGTAGCCGCACACTATCAGCCATATGCACATACATTGACAGTGGTGTGGAGTGTGTGGGTATATGACTCACAGAGGTGGACTAACGTATGTATGTATGTATGCATTGTATGTATGTATGTATGTATGTATGTATATATGTATGTATGTATGTGTACAGTCACATTTGGGCTGAAGCCTTTCAGTGAATTGCCTGCTTTACCAAGGGGTGATAACCCATGCAACCTTTTGACCAGTGGCGGCTTGCTGTTATAGACAGGTTGTTGTCATATACAGTGACCTCATTGTACAGGTTCCATACATACATGTATGTATGTATTAGTACAAGAGATGTTACATGTACTGAACAGCAATGTTGTGTACTCCTCTGCTGCCACCTGCGATGGCTGATCTACTGGGGGACTCTCCCTTCTTCTACCCTCCAGCGGCTTCAAGGACCGTTGACCCAGACCCCGCCCACACCAACCTCGTCCATGACTAGTATCCCCCAGCCACAGGTTCGACAGAGCAGTGCTGGTGAGAGGGCTGGTCTTCCACTGACTCCAAAGAAGGAGAGCAAGAGGAGGGCAACGGGTGAAAGCAGCAAAGGTAAAGAGCTGAGGGTGTATCCAAGGGCTGGTTTATGGCATGGACAGAGGTGTAACTAGGTGTGAGGAAAGAGGCAATTGCCTCCTCACTTTCTCAGGAACACTGAAAAATTTTACAAGCCTTTTTGAATTTTGCAATGGCTAGGTCAAAGGCAAGGAATCAGTGATTAGTTTACAGCTACGTAGCTAAGAGCTAAGAGGTAGCAACCTGTGTCTGCACTTCAGCCTCAGATGTATGTACTTCATGCTATTGATTGTGTAGAGCTTTAATTATTATTCATAACTTTTGTATTGTAGATTTGTGGTTGCAGAGTAGCCACACTGCATGGGTATAGGTACATACATAACTGTAGCACCGAACACTGTGTAGCCTTGTGTATACTCAATGTGGCTATACTGTTCATTAACTTATGTACCCTAGGTCAGGGTGGTGATACTTCTCGGACGGTTTCAGCTGACAGCACCCCCAAGCGTGCTGCTCCGCCTCCAGCTGAGTCACACCCCCCTCTAGTCCCTGAGGTACAGCGACACCACTCAGCTGGTTCAGTGATCGGGCAGGGAAAGGGACCCTCCGCTGGCAGCGGCGCCCCCTCCCCAAAGCGGGCTGCCTCCAGTCCAAAGGAGAAGGCTGTTGCGTACTGGAACACACACATCGCCCCCCTGCTGCCTGAGCTGAACCCTGCGACACAGGACACACAGAAACTGTGTTTACTGTTGGATCGGCTGTGGGAGGGGCTCTGTGCGGGGAAATTCCTAGGAAGGAGTGGTGGGGCGGGCGGGTCAAAGAGGCGTGGCACTGTGCTGAAGGCAGTTTTCCGGCTACTGGACAGTAAGGATCCTCGGCTACTACTCAAGGCGGCCAAGATCCTCTTTGGGGTGAGCTGCAAACAGTGTACCAGTACTGTAGGTAGTGAGGAGTGGCTAGTGACACTGAACAAGTAATGAAGAGGAGAAGATGGGGTTGTCAAGGTGAAAAGAAGTGGATGTGTACATACTTGTGGACAGCGTGGGAGGAGGGAGAGTGGAGAGAGGGTGGGAGTGAAGGGTGCAGGAAGAGAAGTTGACATTGTTAATGTTGCTCCATGTGCAGATGAAAGTCACTGGTAACAACTTGCAGAATGCCTGCAAATTAGTATTCACCCTCAGCAAGGATGAGCAAAATGACCCACACTTTGCAAAGGAAGGCATTGTTGGTGAGGGGACAACCAGTGTGTGCATACAGTACATGTATAAACATAGTGTGTGTGTTGATGCACTGTGAGTAACTTATTCTGTGCACGTGTGTTGTGTGTACACAATACAGCCATACCCATGGTCTCAAGTAGTATACGTATCTTCCCCTCACTGCTGATAGCTCCACTGTTAGAGGTGCTGGAGTACCTGGATCCCACCGTCCAACCCGATGCCGTGGTGTACTGCATGGGTGCCATCAAGCTGCTCTGTAGTAACAGTGACCTACGGACAGAGCTGGTTGCCTGTGGGGCAGTCAAGAGCATCGCCAATCTCCTCAAGAAGCTCACAGAGGTACGTAGCCATTCATAAAGCACATGAGCTTGTACATATGTCTGTCTGTTTCACCTCAGTGTAGCAGTGTAGCGTGTGTGTGAGCTCACAAAGGAGCTCCCAGTACGTAGATTGTGCATGCACATCACTTAGTAGCTACCTCTCTTGGACCTGCACTGTACACACATACGTATGGATGTACAGTATGTATAAGGCAAAGGGAGTATGTATACAGTGTGTATTGTGTAATACATGTATGTATGTATGTAGCTGGTCTGTAGCCCATTTAGCTGATAGGGCTGAGTGCCTCAGTGCTTCTCTGAGGAAAGTGTACATGTACATAATCTGAGCAGTGAGCACCAGTTGCTCTGCTTGCCTCCATCCTGCATGCAGTACACTACAAGAGTATACGCACATGCATTCCAGCTGTCACTGCTGGTGTTTCACATCCATCTCTGCAGCCCTCCCTGTCCACTACGGATGGCAGCAGTAGTAGCATCCTTATCCAGCTGGTGGGTGCACTGAGGAACCTCTCGGACAATGTCAGCCTCAGGGAGGAGTTCATCACTCATGGTGTTATTGCTGGGCTGTGTGGTCTGTTGGCGGGGTACAGCCAGGACGGGGACCTCATGTTTGTGGTGTCAAGACTCTTCAGGTGAGGGAGGAACGTGTGTGTGTGTGTGTGTGTGTGTGCATGCGTGCGTGCGTGCGTGTGTGTACGTAATGTACATATGTAATGTTGTTGTATGCACATTTCTTCATACACAGTAGAAGGGGATATCTGATGCTCACTTCTCCCCCACCTCTTTCCTTCCCTTATAGCAAGCTGACTCTCCACATTGACTGCTGCACTGCAGTTGGTTCATGCAGGGATGACCTGCCTGCCCTCTGCAGCCTCCTAACACTGCACAAGGACAAGCCAGTGAGTACCAAACATTGGACTGATGTGCTTGTATCAGTTGCATATATATAGAGAGAGATGGAAGTGCCTTTAGAACACAGTACTCTGGCTAGACAAGAGCTTGAGGAGTGGGTAGTGGTTAAACCGGCAGCAGGCACTGGTGGCCTTGTGCCTGTATGACCCCCTTGTACTGCAAGTGACCAGTCTTCAATAGCCATGTTATGGCATCTGCTGGTAGGTATATCTTCTGTCAGTGCTTTTGAGAGACTTGGCAGCAAGAATGTAGAGAATTCGAATCTACTAGGAATTTACATATTTTGTGTTCCTTTCCAAACGGCCTGTCAAGAACTCTACGTTTGATCTGGTATGTAGAGGATCATAGCTGTGCCAGTGATGAAGAAGACAAGGAAATACAGTATTTCAGAGCAAGATGCACAGCTTAGCTTGTACATAATGCAGGACATTTGGCCCAAAGTCTTGGTCAATTACAGTACAACAGCATCATTATATTGAAGTTGATAAAGATCTTTGGTTGAAGCATCCTGCAGTCTCCTGTTACAATCAGTACAGCTGTGATGAGTGCACCTCCCTCCCTCAGGACCTGGTGGTGCGTGTGTGCTTTGCCCTGGGAAACCTTACCACTTCTGCTGCCGCTGGTGATGGACTGAGGGGCCACCTGGTGTCCCCTCCGTGCAGCCTACTGCATGCTCTGACTGAGGTGGGGAGGTGGTACCTGGAGGCGTGTCCAGATGGAGAGGGGCGGAGCAAGCATGAAGATGTATTGGTGAAGGTACGGACACAGTGTAACATGAATCCTTTTATTTTGTGATTTAGTGAGCTGTGTGTGTACGTAGTTAAGTACCTCCTATTCATCGCCCAATTCTTCCCTCCCTTCTTGCATTGTAGCTACAGAGGGTGATTGCCAACCTAGCCATCGATGCAGAGGTTGGGCAGCAGGCAGCACATGACCAAGGCTGCACAGAACTGCTGGTCAAGATTATAGGTATGTAACTGTGTATGTATAACCTTTGATCATAATATGATCAAAGGTTATACATATGATATGTACCATGGAACCTGTCTAAGATGGTTACTGTGTTATATAGGCAGCCACCTCTCTGAAACAGCCAGCCTCCCTGGCCCAAATAGAACTAAAACACTGCAATCTACCTCTGTAGAGCAGCCACCTCTCTATAAAGGTCAGTTAGAACTGGACCACAGGTAGCTGTCTTATATACATATTATACAGGTTCCACAGTACTATAATGTACGTACGTACATACGACCAGTATGTATGTATTGTATTGTGTGCCCGTGTGTGCTTAGTGTACTTACATACATTCAGTCAACACATTTACAGCCTGGTCTATGGTGGCTGAATGTTGTTGTGTTGTTGTTTTACTTACAGAGCTGCACCCGAGCTGGATGTCAGACGAGGTGCTGCTGAATGCACTGGCTGCTGTCAATAACCTCACCTTCTTTACCACTGGAGACAGTCTGTGGGAACAGCATGCTGTGCGACTGGGGGAGGGTGAGTGAACTTCCTTGCATGGGGGGGGAGGGGAGGGGCATGTATATAGGATCACAATGTGATAATTCTAACAAGTGAAGATTGACAGGATCATTTAATAATAATATATAGAGGAGTACATAGTAGGAATTTCTTTAGAGTCAAAAATGAAATGAACAATTTATTGTTTTTTTGTGCATTGCTTTGCTTGTCTTCTCTCTTGCTCAGTGTTCCTTGATCTCTTGTTGGGGAAGAGCAAGGAGTTGAGGTTGGACTGCCTAGGAGTATGTGGGAACTTGTCACGAAGCCAGCAGGTCTGCCACACCATTGTGGAACAAAGAAGTCAGTGGTGCACACAGCCACACACATACATGTATTGTTTGTTTTGTATGTGATTGTTTAGGTATTGGCTATCAAAACCAGAGCAGTGAAACCTGTCTAAGACAGCCACCTGTGGGCCAGTTCTAACTGACCTTTATAGAGAGGTGGCTCCTCTACTGAGGTAGACTGCAATGCTTTAGTGCTATTTGAGGCCAAGGAGGCTGGCTGTTTTATGGTATGTGGTAATGGTATCCCCTCTGTCAACTTCCCTGGGTGTGGAGTATGAGCCTATGCAATGTATGATGTGTGTATGTAAGTATTGTGTGTGTGTGTGTGTGTGTGTGTGTGTGTGTGTGTGTGTGTGTGTGTGTGTGTGTGTGTGTGTGTGTGTGTGTGTGTGTGTGTGTGTGTGTGTGTGTGTGTGTGTGTGTGTGTGTGTGTGTGTGTGTGTGTGTGTGTGTGTGTGTGTGTGTGTGTGTGTGTGTGTACATGTGTGTGTACGTGTGTGTGTGTGTGTGTGTATGTGTGTGTACGTGTGTGTGTACGTGTGTGTGTGTGTGTGACATGTATGGTTCTGTACTACTGGGGGTTTTACTACAAAGTGGTTGACAGTGTATTCGCCTTCCCAATACAGTAGGTGATGTGCTGGTAACCTTTCTGGACTCTGAGGACAGGGAGTTGGTGTACAGTGCATGTGGTGTCCTGCTCAATGTCATGATTGTGCCAGACCTGAGACCACTACTGGCCAACAGCAATGGAGTCAAGAAGTGAGGGAAGGGGGTCAAGTTGTGTGTGTGGGGGGGGTGGGTGGGTGGATGGGTGGGTGGGTGTGTGGACGTGGGTGTGGGTGGGTGTGTCTCTGTGTATTTTGCATACATGTGCGCATTTCTATTCATATCTATGGTGTCTGTCTGTGTAGTATACATACAGTGTTGCATGGTGCCAGTGCGAGTATGTGTATGTGTCTGTTTGTGTATCAACTTACACACATTGTGTGTGTGACACTGTTCAACCCCTTCCATCTACAGGCTTGTGGAAGCACTACGTGACTTTGGCCACCTTGACTGGGAGCTGTCTGTTCTGGTGTGTAAGACGCTGTGGAACTACAGCGACAAGATGACCTCATCCCTGTCCTGCTTTGGAGCAGAGGAGGCTGAGCATCTCATTGAGCAGCTGGAGGTGTATCTAGGTGAGGACAACAGTGTGTGAATGAGTGTGTGCACACGTGCATGTGTGTGCTTGTGTAGTCATGGACATGTCATGTGTGCCGATCCTGTGGAGGCTCATAGTTGGAGATACGTCAGTCAAAGCCTCCTTCCCGCTACTCTCGATTGTCACATTCTCTGTTGTGTTTTTACTCCTAACTTCATTGCAATTGATGTGTTGTAGTTTGATACCCTGTTGTGTTGCGCTTCTCTCTCACCCCACAGATGAGGAGCTTGCTGTAGAGTCCATCCCTGAAGGTGTGCCTGAGGAGACTAAAGCATTTCTCCATGGCATGTGGAGGGATGAGTTCTGTCCTGTAGCTAAACTGCTCTTGGACCGTGTGAAGACACACAATTCTGATCTTATCCCTCTGTGATGCCTTTTAATGAGTATTTATGGATTTAGATATTCTTTTCGCTGTAAGTCAAGTATTGTACCTGTCTGTCTCCCTTGCGTGCATGTGCTCACCTCTGTAAGTATGTATAATGACTGTATGTATTACAATGACTTTGCAATCTTGCAATCAGTTATAACTTCTGAAACGGTGGGTAATATAAGGCTTTGCAGGCAGCCTCGATAATTATGTATAATGAGACAGTATAAAAAATTAAAGGAGTTCATGCATGCTTTAATTGAGCATCCATGGAGATTGATGTATAATATAATGGTCTATAATTATAGAGAGAGACATACACAGGAAGAACATGTGCGCAGCTGTTAACATATATGTGTACGTACGTATCAGCACATGCAGCTGTACTTAATTGCTGCACATTATATACACATAATTTTGTCTCTCAGAGTGCGTGACATGTACTGACATGTACAATTGTTGGCTGATTACATGACTACATGTATATACTGTAGGCAACTGTACTATGTATGTACGTAATCTCCATGGACAAGTTCACAATTATTGCAGTTATATCAGAAACAAACTGCTGTATACAGGGCTGCAGCTAGGGAGATATCTATAATACACTGTAATGGCCCCTGCAGTGTGTATATACATATTGCCCAGCATATATACATATGCGTGCATGGTGCATGAATTTGGGTACTAATGTATAGCGCATAACATATACATCTTGTAGTTGGCCTTATCGTGCATTATACTCAAATACAAATTTAATTACAACATTACAAAGTATATACCGTATCCGCTCTAAAAATTCGTCCTTCTAATTTTCGTCAGGGGAAAAAAATATGCTCAGGTGTACTCTAATGGTGACGAATTTCCTGTCCCTCTAATTTTCGCCATTGGCCTCTAATTTTCGTCATGAGTATAGGAAGTGTTCTAAACAATCGTCGGAAATGCCTGCAATATGGCTGCGACGGCCAAGGAACGAAGCCTAGGAGCAAAGCCAACAACGCTCGCTGTCGTCTTTGTCCTTCTGGCATTGTTCCGTTCGTCTATAAGCCTTATCGATGGTGTGTATGTCGTTCATTTTCCTTTTGGTGCGACAATGGAGTTCAGCGATCGATCGCGAATCGCCCCAGATCCTTCTCGTTTGGACGGTAGCCTCGCACTGCTGTTCGCACGGTCAACGTGAAAGCGGCCATTTCAGCAAGGAACGCCCATACTGAAAAGCTCTCTAATGTTTCGCCTGCGCTCTAATGTTTCGTCCGAAAACTCTAAATATTCGTCACCTTCGACGGTCTTCTCCAATCCAGCTCTAATTGCCTCAAAAGACGAAATTTTCGCTGCACTAGGGGTGACGAATTTTTAGAGCGAATACGGTAAGCAATAGAAAATTAAGGCATACATGCATATGCAGTGGCAAATCTAGGATTTCTGAAAGGGGGTTCTAAAGTAGTTAGGTGCACACACAGTGCCCCTGATATATGGTCACTGCACCTCTTTCTGGTCTAAAAACTGCCCAAAACCCTACATAATACTAGCAAAAGTGGGGTTCCTTTGCACCCCTGAATCCCCTCTCTAGATCCACCACTGATACGTGCATTATTATGCAATACTGCTGCAACAGACTATATATAGTAGGTAGACACCAGCATGTAGCTATAGAAAGGGTATATGAGCAGCATTGTTCAACTACACAAAATTACACATACTGCATCTAAAATAGGTAAAATGCCTTACAGAAAATACCTATGTGCAGCATCTACTTCATGCTATTTTAGTCACACACACACTACTCCTTTATCCACAACTATTTAAACACGTTCAAACGGGTGCTTTTCTTCATCTTCTGGGTAGGGGTAAATACGTCCCTCAGCCTTGTAGAATTGAGCAAGCCTATAAATGAAAGGCCATTAAGACAACATGCATGATGCTGTAGTAGCCTATTATAGCTTCATAGCTGTGATGAAATGCTGCATGATCAACAACACAACTGTATGTAGATCAAATGCAGGACATTTCAATCGGAGTGTGTTCTGTAGCGGTGACAGAGAGCTTCAGGTGGAAATGTCCTGCAGTTGACCAATTAATTATTGTTGTTCAGTAATTGGACAATCAATGCATCATCAGGGTTCTATTATAAATATGATGAAAATTTGGTGGGAGAAGATACGTATGCACACACAACCTACCGAAGAACTTTGCTGACTTTTTCTTCTCCTACTGAACGCCTCCCCCTTCCAGTAATGCCAGATAGTGCATTTTCAGCCAGGTCATCAACAATTTTTAGAGGATTGAATATCGGCAAGGTGATTCTCAAGGTGACAGGGGGCTGCCTTAAAAAGCTCACTTTCATGTATGCGCTAATATGCCCATGGTCAAAGACAGCAAGAAAAATGTCAAAGCCAATTTCTTGGATATCAATGATTCCAGTCAAAGCAAAGGAGATGATGAACTCAAGTGCCTTCAAACCAGCTTTCACCGTAACTTTAACTAACTCAACAGCCGCTTTGGCTAAATCTAAAACATACTTTGCTTTGTCCACAGCTACCTGTGCAACTTTGAGCAATACTTCAGCAGCCCGAAGAACAATTTCAACTGCTATCAGCAGTCCTTTAGCTAGTAGTATAAATCCTTCAAGGGGTAATCTTAATAGAAAGCATCCAATATTTTGCAACACACAAATGGGGTCTGGAATCTTAAATTTGCATCTATTCCATCTCCAATTTGGACAAACACAATGTCCCCATGCCTTTGCCTTGCAACCACTCCTTTCAAAGAATGGAATGCACACTGCATGGAAAGGAGATGTGTGGAATGAACTGTGAGGGACATCAACTCTGCATGCAGTAACAATGTCATACTGCTAAGTAGTTTTAGGTTTAGCATTGTTTCGTGTTCTTAAACTATACATATTATTAGGGCTTGAAAATGGCACCACTGATGCGGTTCTTCTGTATTACCAAGCTTATAGTCTTCATTGCTTAACACTTCAAAACTTGCATGTCCTCCTGGGTGGGTTGCTAGGCTGCTGTCTGAAATCTTTAGCCCATATAGTCAATCAAAACCCATTAAAACTAGAGAGATGGACACTGTTGCAGAGGGTGGCCGCCACAAGTGCAAGTACAGAGTTTGCATCTGGTAACAGAAGGTAAACAACTCAAGCCAACAAAGTATAGATTTTCACTGCAATGGCAGGTATATGCTCTGTGTTCTGTGCCCTAGCTACCTGGTATAAGTGTAAAATCTGGCTCATTACGTAGTTATACTATGAACAAGTATTCTGAGTTAAAAAACTCGTGGGACACCAGGGCACCCCTAAACATGAGCTACCTGCTAGAAATTTCCCCACATATGCTTGAATAATCAATAGTTCAGATTTTGGTGCAGCATTGCTGATGGCCTGTATGTTAGATCAAGATGCCATTGACTGTTGTTTTGCATGAAATTTACAGATCAGACTGTGAAAGCACTCCTACTGAACTGTCAAAGTGCATACTTTGCTGACTGCTTTTTCAATTGGCATAACATTCTGAATGATGATGCACATCCTATAGCTAAGTGTTAGTCCAATGATTCACATCTACGAGCAAACCAGTCATTCGAATTCTGCTGTATGTAGGAGAACACTTAGGCAAGTGTGTACTACTATGTTATTACTAGACCTTGGTCCATAAGCACTGTGAGGTCGGCAGTGGATGCAGCGCGTCAGCTAAGCATAAGCTTACTCACTGTTAGCCACATCAGCCACAGCGTTTCCCAGAGCTGTGTGCTTAGCTATCAAAGTCTGTTCCCCGTGTAGCTCATAACCAGCTGTAGTTTCAATTTCTTGGCTCATGTTTGTAGTCGGATTGTTGCTGTACCCCTTTTATCAATGAAACAAGTAAGCTGGGTGACCTGTGCATCTTATCGTATGTTATGGCGCAACAATTGTTATCACAGCTGCAGTTCTGTTCAGCTGCAGGGATCTACGGGATTTAGACACCCAGTATCTAAATGATTTAGATCCCACGCGAAATACAAGAGAAAATCTGTGAGTTTTAGAAGCATAGCTTAGAACGCCCATTACCATGGTAATGGGATCTATGTACTGCAAGGGACATGAATTCTGAGAAAGAAATACTCGCATAACAACTTACCTTCACGGCACTTCCTGATCTTACAAATTGAATCGAAATGCCTGCGGAGGTCATCCAACTTCCTTCTAGCATTAGCCACTTGTTCCCTGACATGCCGGACACCTGCCTCAGCTTCCCGTAACAAATACACTACTTTGTCAAAAATCCTTTTGGCACCTTCCAATGCTTCTTGTACTTTAGACAATGCTTTATCAGCACCATCAGCTGCCTTACGGAAAATTTCTTTTACACCTTCCTCAAGTTTTCTTAATATATTAATGCTAATCTTTCCTGCAACTCCAAATTCTGTTCCGAGCAGGTTGCCATAATTGCCATAGACCATTAGTTCTGCTGCCAAAACTCCAAAAATATTTCCTTTCACACTTACTTCATAACCTCTATTAGAGACTTTCAGGACTGCCTCTGCCTTTATCCCTAATATTGAAACAAATCCAGAAGCTTCCACACTAACAAGTGCTCTAGGACTGCTTTGAAGAATAACATGAAGAAATGGCCCTCTAGTGCATACACTACTAGATTCACACATTTTGAACAGCCCACCAGCGAAATGCAATGGAAACAGCCTTGCATAGACATCAATCAACCTGGGAGGGTCCAGGACCATCTCACAAGACACTTTGAGACCTAGAATATTGATGGTGCCTTTGAAATAGAATCCTCTTGGAATGTTCAAATTTATTTCTAGAATTGTCTGAGGAGCTAGTGCATAGGATGTCACAAAACCCTCAGGAAAGCCAGTATCACCCAAAAATGAGGGCAGGTTGATTCGGATGCAGAATAGGTCTAAGACTGTCTGCAGGGTGAGTGGACCCATTTCAGCATAAAAGAAGTTGTCCGTTGGTGAAGTAGGATCTATACCAACATAGCATGCAGCTTCGAGTACATGGCACTGAGGAGATCCAACTCGGACTCTAGCACCAAAAGCAAGTCCAGCTAATGGCACCCCTGGTTTAATACTAACAGAAATGAAAAAATCACAAATGTCAAGGAATGGCAAACCAAAAGCCTTTCTCCAACATCCCTGCATTGACATTTCCAGGGCAAATGTCACCTGTGGAAGCTTGAGCCTTAATGATCCTTTCAGAATTACAGGAGGATTTCTTAGCTCTGTGCTCGCAGCAATACCTATTGAAAACATGGTTGGGGCAATACGCATTTCAAGAGAAGCAGAATGTAGTGTCAGTGAGCCAATTCTGAAGTCTTGTAAAACAGCATCAACTGTGACTATGCTATTGCCCAGGAGTTTCACTACTAGAAAGAACTTAGCATCTGGTCCAATGAAAGAGCGTGCCATTGCACAAAAGGGATCAGATGGGCATGAAGGTGGCCAGGAAGTCCTTGCAACTAAAGTTGTTCCCGTTACTATGCTGGTAAGTTCTTCTACCTCATCAAAGAGTGCACCCTTCAGTGGTAAACTGTCATAGCTTGATGGGGAGATAATAACGGCTATTTCCAGACGCTGGTTTAAGAAAGAAACCCTTTTGATAGAATTCCCAACCACTTTACTGAGCAGCTCTGACATGATAAAGTCACGTATCTCAAGACCATAAATCCATTCCTTAGATCCTGTCATGCAGGCAGCTACACCACTGCTTAGAATGTCAGTTTGAAGGATGTCAGCCGAAAGACACAGAAACTCAGGAGGGTTTGAAGGCTCAAATTGCATGGAAAAGCATGGAGAATGCAATCCAATGCTCCCCAGACCTAGTGTAGTGATGATGCGAGATCCAGGAAGTGCAGAGGAAACTGCAGTAGCAATGTCATCTAACCCAATGCGATCTGCACAGATGTCTATAAGATACTTTGGTCGATCATAGCTAATGGAAGCATCAAACATGACCCCAGCCAACTGAACCAACCCCGATGCATGAAACTCGTGTATACGTGGTGGGCTGCTAAGTGTTACTTTAATCCTGATGGAGAGGTCTGCTATCTCAATCTCATCTACAAATACACGAATGGTGAAAGGAACTTTGACTGAGAATTCAACAGTATGGTTGCTAAGAAAGATGTGCATTTCTTCAATTTGAATATCTAAAATTTCCTTTATCCGCAGCAGGTTAGCTTGGGGGAGTTGCAATGTGTTGGAAATGGATTGAAGTATTTCCCGAATTGAAAAACCACTTCCACTTTGGAAGGGACGAAAAGTGACAACTCTGTCCAGGAGTTGAATGACATGCTGCTTTGCCTCTTGTACTCCTCTTACACCGATATCTGTGAGGATTTGAAACCCATTTTCCAGTTCATTAAATAACTGAGCCAAATCTGGAAGCTTGAATCTTGACTGCAGGAATGCCAGTTTGTTTCCATTTCGAATCATAAATTCAGGTGTGGAGAACACTAATCGGAAGCTAGGAAGCATCATACGCTGCAGAAAAGGGATGCCATCAATACTGATACCAGATAATCCCTGAATAAGATTTGGAAGTGATACAGCTGGTCTTGACAGTGTAGCACAGCCAGTTAGGGCAGCCATTTCTGATGGAATCTTAAAACGTTGGTTACGAATGTTACTCACCACAACAATGCAAACGTCAAATTCCAGGTGATCTGTAATGTGTAGGAGACCTCGGAAAAGTATATAGTAATCAAGACTGGTTGTATTGCATACCCCTTCAATTGATAGATCAGTCACATACAACAATTTACCAAATGGACTTGTTGGAAGGGATACAAGGGTAGTAGCGAGTATGAAGTCAGTTACCAGAATGGTCTCCTCTTGCAATAACTCAGCTGTGAAAGTTAGCAGATTAGATTCAGTATAGTTGACCTCAGCCATAAATATCTTATCGCCAAGCACCAAGTTGCCTGTAGCTGTCAGGTTTAGCAATTGCGGAGTGGTGGGAAGACCAGATATGGTTGCCTTCACAGCTACATTGTTCAACTGAAGGACATGTGGGAATGCAGTTAGATCACTTGCTGCAGGTGCTGTTTCGAAATACAACAGCTGAGTTCCACAGTTAAAGGACACTTTCTTCAGATTGGTAACAATAGGCAAGTGTACTCCTTTGGCGTTATCTTGAAATAGAGCTAGAAGAAGATCTGATGAAGTGTACGCCTGCTCACTTCCAAATTCAGCACAAATTGTCTGAGACACAACTGTCACTGGCCCACTTGTGTATCCAGATTGGTATAGCTGGGAAAGTAAGTTCCTAATGCATTGGCACAAGCCAGATTGAGAGCAAGCCTGCATTGCACTTTGCACAAGACTTGTGAAAGATGGATCTGAGGCTTGAACAGGAAGGGACTTGACTGTCTGTACGTCAAATTCTAATAAAGACAGAAAATAGCAGTGAAATTAAGGAGTGCTGTTGCTGTGTATGGTATCGACGGTAGACTAGCTACAGTAACTTACAAAGCAGAATGGTTCAACCTATACCAAGTTGAATTGTCCAACATGCACACACGCACATTAATTTGCAAAACGTGAACACATTATATAAGTGGAGTAGCTTCTCTACAGTGGAATGCCTAATAGCGTCACACTTAGGGGCAGTGCTGTTTCATGACACATCAACACAATAACAATACAGAATGCACTCAATAATTTTATTAACTAGTTTTCCGTGGTAGTCCAACAGCACAAAATACAGCTCACTACTACATGCCAGGCAAACACACAAAAACAGACACAAACACACAAGCAAAGCTAGTGACATTGGGAAAGTTCACATTAAAGTCACAATCATAGCACACACATGCACACATACTTCCTAAACTCAATAAATTTGCTTGTGGGTGACATTCCTAATGCAAATTATGGTGCAGATACCACAACCTAGTCTCTATAGCTAGATCACTACCTTGCCTCCATATTTTCAGATGATATCATTGCTCGGCAAATACTAGTAAGGTTTCTGAGTAAGAGATATTAAAGTGCCACTGACACAGTCGATAGTCTACTGTTAATGACCAACTGGCATGGTGGTCACAAGTGCCCCTAATGCCTGCAATAGAGAGAAATTCAACAATAAAGTTGCCAAAAGGCATTAGTTTTCCACTAAGTTTCAAGAGTTCCCAAACAAAATTGGCCCAAACTGTAATTTCACAGAAATATTTTGGCATTTGGTTTAATAGATAAGTCACGCCCCTTGAAAATGGCACGCAGCTGACTACACGCACACACACACACACACACACACACACACACACACGCAGCTGGGCCTTGCTGTTGGACTACCATGGAACACTTCGAGAATATTTGTGCAAATCATAATCTAGCCACAGAATTCACAAATATAATCTCCCGCAAAAATTCACGCAATATATAATGGAATTTTGCAGAAATACATTCTTGCAGTGCACATTATGCGAAATATTTCTACTAGAAATCATGCAATACATGGAGAGTGGGCATGACTGCGTTTCGTGGCAGCACTGTAGGTACTCCAGTGGAGCATATGGTGGCAGTGTCACTCCATGACTATGCATGGCTGAGGTGAGAGAAGACATGACCATCTTCGCATCGAAGAGTCTATAACTACCCTCTTCTTCAACATTTGCACAACTGCCCCCTCTTGCACCTGCTTGTTGGCTTCGGCGATGACCTGTCTCAGTATTGTTGAGGAGAGAGGTCACTTGGGGCTGGCACATTGTCTCTATATACAACCTGGCTCTGGAAGTCACATGCGAGTAGCATATACTATGCATTTCATGGACTTCTGTGGTGTAATGGTGCTTGTGAATGTAGTGAAAGTATTCCCACAGAGAAAGTTTTAGATTGGTAGTGTACAAGTGTCAACAGTATTTGCTGAACTGAAATCAAAGGGGGTTTGTCACATTTCTTGTACTTACTTACGCATTTAAACAGTTTCACATATAATTTGGACAAACTAATAGCTAAGCCAATGACAAGTACTGACACATACAGTTCTAGATCTGATCTGAATGGCACCTCTTCGACTTTGCATGGAAGGGCTCTTAATCTAACATCAGTTATATACACAAGTGAAGATGTTATGCAACTAATATACTGGGTCTACATTTGAATGTGTATCACTTACTTAGGCAATCTCGATTATTTTCAGCAAGAAAGAACCCTTGCATACAACTGCATCGGTAACTGCCCGCAAAATTGCTACAGGTTTGATTGCAAGGTTTGGTTCCCACACTGCACTCATCAATGTCTGTGAACAGAGAGCAATACACTATATGTATAGAATGACAATTTACATAACTATTCCTCTTCATGGAATTACAATGGAAGTGAAACAGGTTCTAGAATTGATACTGACCTTCACACTCTCTCTGCCCTTTTAACTGATAACCAGCTTTGCAAGAACATGTATAAGATCCCTCGTTGTTGATGCACAGTTGCGAACATGGGCTGTGCTCACACTCATCAATATCTGGTCATGATTGAAAACAAGAACTTGCATTATAGCTATATGGTTTGCATGCAGTGAATCTAAATGTACTTACCAAAGCATAAACTCGAGCCAATTAGTCTAAATCCACTTCTGCATTCACATTGGAAGGAGCCACGGTTGTTATGGCAGATATGGGGACATGGATTGCTAGAGCACTCATCCACATCTAAAACAAGCAAGTTAAATCAGAAAATACCTCCAGCCACAGTACAAAAAACATACTCACATAGCAGTGTGAACCATCCCATTTACTTTCCTACAGATGTCCAGCTGCATACTCAAATTTTCCTTTTAAAGACTGCTAGCCTCAGTCGTCCAGCAATAGCCTTTATATACTCTTGCACTTTTTAGGAAAGGTAATTTACCTTCATAATTTATGCTAGAATACCTTTGGAATTGAGCTGAATGACTACAATGGCACACACTCACTGTTATAATCCTCCATCAGGACCGCATACATGACTATATACATTAGATTAATGCTGTCTCACCTTCATCACAAATGGACCCAGTCCAGCCAGTACTGCAAGAACATGTGTTCGGAGCAGTGCATACACCACCGTTTTGGCATAGAGGGGAGCAAATGGCTGCAGAAAGAAATGGGCAGTATCATATTTCAAGTTGTCAAGTCAACTTAGACAAAGATGATACTCACCTTGAGAGCAAACACGACCTGTCCATCCCCTATCACAATTGCAGTGGTTGGGAGAAGTGCACTGACCATTTTGACAGGTTGGTGAGCAGGTAGCTAGTAGTGGATAGACAAACAAGAGTCACATTTAACTGTCAACTGTAATGTATAAGCATTCAAAACTTCATGGCACTGAAATCCTTAGATTGAGGGTATTTTTATTGAGGGTTGTCAGTTATATATAGCTTTTCACATTTCTATTTTTGTTCTTTGCTGTTTTACTAGCCCAGTCATATTGCAGCCACTACTGATGTAAATTTAGAATGCTTCTTGTCCATGACAAAAATTGGAGCATAGTGGCAGAAATTAAAGAGATGTGAAATTAATCACAATTAGAATACACTTGATGCTGAATATTGAATGAAATCACTAGCTGACGAGAAACTAATCTGTTTGGAGGTATCAGGGAACTTGATTTTCCTTCATCAGTAGAATGACAAAGATACAAGCACTACTGTATAACGTACAAATACTTATTATGGACCCATTGATCTTCGTAAAATCACTGTTATTAATTGCCTGTCTCTTTTCCCCCTTGTATATATTTCCCATTGTCTCTCCCTTACCTCACGCTTCACTTATGTCTCACATCACCACCTGTCTGCCATCTGCATTTATTGCCGAGCCGAAAGGCGAGGCAAGTAATCGTGATGCGTTGTCGTCCCCCGTTTGTATATATCATTATGTATGTATGTATATATGTATATCCGTCCCAATCAACCCGAGACACCTAGATTGCGCAATAGCCCGGTGTTCTCCACAGACGATCACAACAACAAAATGCTCTACCTGGCCACCATCGGATACGAAACTGCTCAACACTCCACTTCATCGCTGCACGTTGCATTCAGATTGTTGTTAACGTCACCCATTGCTCCAGCGAAGGCTACACGCCTGTTGGCGATTCCGCCATATTGGCTGACATCATTTGCCCCACGTGGCCGGGAACACTTCCACTGTTCACTCGGGTGAAAGCGATAATGCGCACTGTGTTAGCACAGCAGAGACGGGCTTCCTTGCGCAGCTCCAAATATGTAGGTGTCAATTGCCCCGCACTCTAGCCAAAAGACAAAGAAGCTATTCATCCTATTGTACTACAGCAGAGTGCGCTAGACCAGTGCTCAGCTGAGTCTTCAGCTGCTCCGTGGCGAGCTAACTGCCTTACACACCGCGAACCATAATGACCACATTTCGTCCAGGAGAGCATGAAGTCGATAACTGCTCGGAAAAAACTCCTCTACATCCATCCTTGTCAGCATACTGTACTTTACTGAAATAGCTAGCTATATACATTCAAGCGAGGCTGGTTGCATTTTAATGTATGCCCTAGTATACAATAGTGTTTATTGTATCTCTGTCATGCTACTGCTGAAGGCAATTAAATGGAATTTGCCGAAACAGCTAAACAGATCAGTTTCTTGTTGGCTAGTGATTTCATTCAAGATTTAGCATGATAATCCCCCTAGCTACTCAGGAATCTACAGCAGCGTAAGAGTAAAATACACTTGAATGTATGTTTTTCCTGATGAAATTAGAGATGATGTATGGTAATTCTGAGCGACACTGAGTGAACACCAAAAGCAAACACATCTAGTTGGACCATGACAGTTGAACTCCATCAATACATGCACTACAGCATGATTCATGGGAAGCACATTTATTGAGATACCTGGAACCTTTTACAGGTGAAAGACTGTCTTCACAGTGTGAAGACAGTATGAGCCTGAACAGGTACATAGTACATTTGATGCACGGTACAGATGTTGTAAAATGCAGGGCAAGCACATAGAGAGTACTCTGGAGTGCTCTAATAGGTGACTAATAAAATGTGGCAGACACCAGCATAAAATACATGCTTAAGCAGTGGATGTGCACTTATATGGCAGATGAACCTATCAACTAATATATGCAGTATGCTGTCTCACCTTCATCACAAATGGACCCAGTCCAGCCAGTACTGCAAGAACATGTGTTAGGAGCAGTGCATACACCACCATTTTGGCATAGAGGGGAGCAAATGGCTGCAGAAAGAAATGGGCAGTATCATATTTCAAGTTGTGAAGATAGCTTAGGCAAAGATTATACTCACCTTGAGAGCAAACACGACCTGTCCATCCCCTGTCACAATTGCAGTGGTTGGGAGAAGTGCACTGGCCATTCTGACAGGTTGGTGAGCAGACAGCTATATAGTAGTGCATGGATAGAGAACAAGCATTTAAATTTGCATGGATATGTTAACAAGTTATTCTTAGTCTAGTGGTGGTAATTGGTAAGCAAACACCGGCCATTAGTGCCAGCATTGGGTTTGGGTCATTTCATGCAAACCCATGCACAAATGAGATAGCACAGGTCTTAAAGCTAGACAATTAGGGTTACAATTTCATTCAGCTGGCAACATTTTTGATTAACGAGCATGTTACATTCAGAAACAATCATTCAATTCCCTTTTATTGTAGCAACACCACAATTTCGACATCATTAGTTTCTGAACCCATTCAACTATGGAATACAATCATGCAGTAGGTGGTTACGTATGCCAGCTAGACCTTTCCAATTTGGACTGCTTGCAGAAACGACAGAATAGGGACAAAGGGGAGCAGTTACTTAATCTATTACATATTTCTGCTAAAAAACCATAATTATTATTTTAAGTTTTTAAGGCCAATGGGGCATCTTATGAAGTGGCAGTATTCTGGTATACAGCATGAGTAATGGATACACGGGAACAGTGACATGTAGATGATTTCTTGAGCACACCCTGAGTGAAAGAGATGCATGTGAATGTAAGCACATGCAGCTTATTCATACTCACGCTGTGAACAATCTTGCCCTGTCCATCCTGTTGAGCAGGAGCATCTATTAGGAGCAGTACATCTTCCATTCTTACATGACGATGAGCAAATGGCTGTAGTAATGAAATAATTATGTGTGTCAGTGCAAGAATTTCTGGGATGTTCTATTAGTATAGTGAAAGTACTGGATTCTAATCTTGTGTGTGTCTGTGTGTGTGCATGTCATCGTGTATGCATGTGTGTGTCACTGTGCATATGTGTGTGTGTGTGTGTGTGTGAGTGTGCGCACACACACACATGTGCGAAACCTCAGGCTACAACAGGTACACAGTGCTGAAGAAAACACAATTTGAAGGGATGTCATTGAACTTAGTGTTTGTTGTGCTTGGGAACATATGAGGAAGATATATAGCCTTAACGGAGCAGGGGCAGACTGGATAGCAACTACTTCCTGTGCAGCGTATAGTTGGCAGACACTATAGCTATACATTTTAATAAGTACGCCACCTTGTGTACACTGGCCTGCATACCTTTTGCACATGCAGACTATTCAACTGCTTCCTTCACAATGCTTTGCAAATTTAATTTTGTATTCATTCACAAGCAGTGCATTGGCCTCTATATAGTGCACTATGAAGGTTGAATGCAATCATGTAGTGCACAAGATGTGCAGTTTGAGATATAAAAACATGTGCGCAATTACTGACCATGCACACATATGTGTGGTCAATAATTGGTACCAGTCAGCAATGATTGGTTATTTAGTAATAGGCATACACCAGCATCATGCTCTTCATTAGAACTAAGCGAAGGGAGCGAAAAGATATGTGAATCTGCTCGCACAAAACTCAACTTCCGGAACCACTTTACGCATGAGTTGTGCTTCTCTGTACAAAACCTGGTCAATAATTGGTTTCATATGCAAAACATTCCAAAGATTTTGTAACACTTTAATTAGATGTGAAGTATTGAAGGCTTATTATTGAAGGCTTATTATTGAAGGTGGGTGGTCAACCTAACAGATCGTTCACTTTCCAAACCACAGGAGGACGTACTGAAGCTGGGACTGAACTTTGCACCAGCTCCAACCAAGCTTCCTGTGGTAGACACCATAGCTGCAGTAGAGGAAGGAGCAAGGCAGCTGAGTGAAGAAGATGCTGAGGATCTCCGGGGAAGGGTATGTGGGATCCTCAGGCATGCCAAGCCTCCGAAGGACAACCTGACCAAGGAGCAGAGGAAGGCCCTGAAGGAGCTAAGAAGCCTGGAGGATGAAGTGATCCTGCCAGCTGACAAGGGTAACACCACAGTGATGATAACGAGAGAGGACTACGACAGGAAGATGAGAGGGATGTTGGATACAGCCACCTACAAACGACTGAAGAAGGACCCTACTGCTACCCAGGAGGGAAAGCTGAGTCGAAGACTGAAGGGGCTGGAGAAGGATGGAGAGATCACAGGGCATCTATACCACCAGCTCAAGCCATCCAGCAGCCAACCTCCCAGTATCTACGGCCTCCCGAAGATCCACAAGGCAGAAGTCCCTCTCAGACCCATTGTCTCATGCATTGGGGCCCCTTCTTACCAACTCTCCAAACACATCGCCTCTCTCATCTCTCCCTTAGCAAGCAAGACGGACTCACATGTGAAGAACTCCAAGCATTTTGTGGAGGTGATGTCAGACCTGAGGGTTGAGGAGGACGAGATGCTGGTCAGCTTTGACGTATCCTCCCTGTTCACCAACGTGCCCATTGATGAGGCGGTTCAGGTCATTCGTGACAGACTGCGAAGGGATGAAACGCTGGTGAACAGGACCACTCTCTCTCCTGACAGGGTTGCAGAACTGCTTGAGACGTGCTTGAAGTCCACCTATTTCTGCTACGGAGGAGAGTTCTATGAGCAACGGGAAGGTGCAGCAATGGGTTCCCCTGTCTCAGCAGTTGTGGCGAACCTGTACATGGAGTTCTTTGAAGAACTGGCACTCAGGTCCGCCCCAACCAAGCCCCGGCTCTGGAAGAGGTACGTGGATGACACCTGCTGCATCGTGAAGAAGGGCACAATGGAAGGACTCCTGAGCCACCTCAACAGTGTGCGGCCATCCATCAAGTTCACTGTGGAAGTGGAGAAGGAAGGGAGCCTCCCCTTTCTTGACGTCCTGCTCCAGAGGACAGATGAGTGCAACTTGGATGTCACTGTCTACAGGAAGCCCACGCACACGGACCGGTACCTGGACTTCCGGTCCCACCATCCATCTCACGTCAAAAGGGGGCTGGTCAGATGTCTGTACGACAGAGCAAGGAGCATCACCACCAGGCAGGAGAACTTACAGAAGGAAGAGTGTCACCTCACTGAGGTGCTGAGACAGAACAGTTACCCCAGTTACTTCATCCGCTCCTCATCTATTCCTTCCAGGCAAGATGTGGAGACCACTGAGGAGCCACTGCCGGAGGAGGGACGCAGACCCCCACTGGTGATGCTTCCTTACACGGAAGGAGTCAGTGAGGACATCAGACGGGTTTGTAGGAAGTTTGGCATGAAGGTTGTCTTCAGGTCTGGACTGTCTCTACGTTCCATGCTAACCAAGGTGAAGGACAGACTGGCGCTGGAGAAGAAGTCCAAGGTGGTGTACCAAGTCCCATGCAGCTGTGGCGAGATCTACATTGGGGAGACACTGAGGAGGCTCGAGACGAGAATGAAAGAGCACCGGGATGCCTGTCAGAAGGGGTCACTGGAGAAGTCAGCCCTTGCAGAACATGTGTGGGAGAACCACCATCCAATCAGATGGGAGGAGACAACGGTGATCAACCAAGCCAGGACCCCCAAAGAACTGATGCTCAAGGAGGCAATCCACATCAGGCTGAACCACCCCTCCCTCAACAGGGATGGTGGGCTGGAGCTGCCTGGATGTTGGATGGCCGCCTTGAGGAAGGCAATCCCGCAACTTCCGGTGACACTCCTTGATGTGGCTTCCAGTGACAGCGCATGATGAGATGCTAGGCTATAAATATGATCCGTGCTCGCGCTAGCATATCTTCGCCCTGAAGAAGACCAGAGCATCTGGTCGAAACGTCGGCAAGGTTTTCAACCCTGTTGTGAAGCTGGTATTAGAGAACCAACCCTTTCTTATATCCCAGTTCTACAACTAATAGCTGCATTTGCTCCCCAAAGTTCACATACATCCTGCATGGCAATAACACAATCCTTAGGTATTCCAAGATATGAACACCTAGATCTGTATACTATACATTGTCAGTCTTCAAACTAAAGACATAAACTCACCTCGAGAGCAATCAGAACCTGTCCATCCTCTGTAACAATTGCAGTTGTTGGGCCTGGTACACACGCCATTTTGGCAGGATGGCCTACATACAGCTACAAGGTCATAAGCATATGGAAGTGATCAAAGGACTGCTTGCAAGTTAATTCATTACTACAGCAATGTTGGGATACAGTGTGCATGTATACGATCAGGATTGTCTTGGTGTGGAGGTCATTCATGGGGACAAGGCATGCATGGGGCTAACAGTCTGTCCAGTAGGGGAAGCCAAGAGATAAATGTCGACCACTTGCCATGCCCCCAAATATCATGTAAGAATAATAACTTTAGCCGTTATAGGTATAAGCGTACAGAATGAAATGACAATTTGCAAAGCTGACCTTGACTACAGTCGTGCCCTCCCCATCCAAATGCACAAGTACATGTGTTTGAGCCCGTGCACCTTCCACCATTTCTACAGGTTTGGCTGCAGGTAGCTGAGTACAGTAAATGAAATATGTCACATTATCACAAGTTGCAACATTACATGTACTGTTATCTAAGTACTAAAATGATTGCACATGTAGAATGCGATGACAGTTTGTATGCATGTGAAGAAGCTGACCTTGACTACAGTCGTGCCCTCCCCATCCATATGCACAAGTACATGTGTTCGGTTCAGTGCACCTTCCACCATTTCTACAGGTTTGGCTGCAGGTAGCTAAGTGCGGTAAATGAAATATTTCACATATTCACAGGTTAAATGTTACATGTGATAGGTACATATGCATGCAGGCATCACATGCAAGTGTACATGTGCTGTACTCACGTTCACATCTATATGGTGAAGACGATACTTGATGATATTGAGGACAGCAAGACTCCCTACACTGAGTCTCAGTAGTACTGGATTTTGTAGAACGGTATTCCTTCCTATACCTGTATGAAAATGATAAAACGTAACTCCAGGAACTATAGAATGAGTACTATACAGTCACAGTCAGGTATGTGCACTTATATAAAATGATATAGCAACTAAGCAAAATTGCTCACAATACATGTACAGGAATGCTGCTGAGAGCTCCTCGGCATGCATGGTGGAGGAATGTAAGTTCATAACAACTGTATTCAAAGGATACAGAGAAACCTATCAGGTTGAGTATCATATATACTTGCAGTTTCACCTCCACAACTATCCACAAGTAGACATGATCTAAAAGTGGCTTACTGGAATGGGTGAATGATATCATACATACATATAGTATGGCACTGGCACAACTATATGTAATACATATTCGGCGAGGGGCATTTACAATGCAAACTTCCGATGACCAAGGTTTCGAGGGTCGTATATATGCGCAAAACACCACTTAATCATGATTCATATAATCAAGACCATTAGTACAAGTTGCCAAGGGTAACCATTCCGAGTGCATGTAGAGTGTTTGCGCTATATATACCACCACCACCACCACAACCACACAGTGCAAGTTGCAATCTGTGCATGCAGTACAGTGCCAGTGCTTCTATGAACAAGACCAGCAGTGCAAGTTGCCGAGGGTAACCACCCCGAGTGCAAGTAGAGTGTTTGCGCTAGTTGATGAAAGGAAATACACCACCAGCACAATTAAGTTGCTGAAGGTGAGGGGACCGGGCACCAGCATTGATTGGCATGCAGTGGGGGACCACTATGAATGCAAGTACAGTGTTGGTGCTATAGTCGAACGGCACAAGTTGGAGCAGGATGCAGCAACAGTATGCAACTTGCACTTGGGCAGAACACAGTTCCCTTGGTGCCCAAGTGCAAGTTGCATACCTGTGCCTGGTGCCCGGTCCCCCTCACCTTCAGCAACTTGCACTGGTGGTTTCATATAATATACACACTGGTCTGCACGAGTGGGACACCATTTTGCATCTAATCATGAAGTCACCCTGCCATTTCTGACTACTACATCATGTCTGCGCATGTGCAATCCATTTTGGTGGATTTTCAAGTGTGACATTCTGGAGAGACCATCTAGTAGTCAAGTTGGAGGTTGCACAGAAATATGCCAAGGTGGAAACCTTCTCCCACTGAGGAAGCTATTGGGAGGAAGCAACTTAGACTCAGCATCAGTAACGAGCCTTGTTTGGACTTTTGTGAGTGATTTCAATTCTTTCCATTGTAGCAGTGTCGCTGAAGGAAGGCGAACAGACAAGTAGCCACCTCACACTACTGTGAAGGACTGGTTTCTGCACTGCATTCGTTTCTGTTGCCGAAAAAGTGACTTTCCAAGTGAGTTTGTCCCAGTGTCTTCGGGCCTTTCTGTATTAGTGTCTATGACGCTTCCTCCCGCTGGCATTGTTGTGTTGGCAAGATTGTTATTCACCTTGGATGATTCTTTGGCAATTGTAAGCACTTGAGTGAAATCAATGAGAAAGATGCATACACGGACTATTTTCAACAAGTGGTGTATATTTTTCATATACACCTGTTAGGTGGTGTATATGAAAATATACCACCTGCACTCAGACTAGAGATCAGCGTATAGACAGCATATATATATACTGTTACTAAGGAAACCATGTTTTCTCAGGCTTGTATCTCCTAAATGGACATGGTTTCCTTGGTAAAGGTAAATCATTGCAAGTCAATATCACCAAATCATAGAATTTCATAGTGCATGCTGTATATGCCAGTGCTCCAGGTGCTGTCTGCAAT
The DNA here is from genome assembly GCA_964019415.1 of Ianthella basta. Taxonomy (NCBI): domain Eukaryota; kingdom Metazoa; phylum Porifera; class Demospongiae; order Verongiida; family Ianthellidae; genus Ianthella; species Ianthella basta. Next base: position 4,850,226 of record OZ025888.1, read on the forward strand.
ATTATACGTTGGTAGAATTGGTGGAATTGTTGAGGCAATGAATTATGTCTGCACATTAATATACGCTTACAAGCTACTAGCTAGTAGTCTGACTTGCTAGACTGTCCCACGTAAGTGCCCAGAAGAGCGGAAGGGAAGGGACGGTCTAGTGGCCCCATGAGTGCAATCAAAGAGGACACCACAAAAACACATGATGGAACCAAACGTCCCTTCAGATGATTGTAACAAAGCAGCAAATACTAAAAATGACAGACATCCGATGACCGGTTGGTAGGCTGACAAATGTGTCCCTTCCATTAACTGACAGCACTCTTGAGGGCTTCCCTTCTGTTGCAAAGTGAGGATCAAATCGGACTTAGACAAAGCTTTCAAAGTGAATTTCTGTACTTCTTCAAACGGTTTCGTAGTCATGTGAACAATAATCCAGAGGTGATTTCAATCTAGACAGTTCCTCTGTTTCCACGCCTCTGGGCGCTTATGTGGGACGGTCTGGCAAGCCAGACTATCTACTAACAGGATATAGGTACGTACTTTGTGACTTCGCTTCTGCATCTTAGAAGCCAACACCATTTCCTGGTCCTGCTTCCATAGCTGACAGTAAAACTGTGATAACGTGTACCGTACCTCACCACCCTCTGTTCTTCATTGCAGACACTGCATAAAAGGAAGATGGAAGCCAAGTGATACTGATAAGCATAACGTTACCTGTATTATGCCGTACATGCATATTATAACCGTGCAATAACAGGTACATACCGTATTATGAGTGCATATATACTGCATGTACAGTATAATATACAGTATCACACCATTAGTTCATTGTAATTATGTTCATTGCTGCTATTACCTATAAGTACATGGTTGTCTTCACTCTATCACTTGCACAAAAGCCTACCTGACTATACTTCATATCAGTGCAGTTATACATTATAGCTGAATAATTATACATTAACTTCTTTTTGGGGAACAAAGGGAAAGTCAAAGTGCATCGAGCAATCATAGCAACTTATCACTTAATGACATTAATAAGGTGACAGCTACCCGCACATACTGTACATGGTTACTCTGTTGCAACACTCACTGATGCCATACTCGAATCACCAGTGTAGCATCAGGGGCATACCTAGTCTCATCCCCAGACCCTTCCACCACCATGTGTGTGAGGAGGAAGGTCATCAACCATAAATACAGATGTTTTCGGGTTGGCTGTCCACTCCAGGCACCGGGTACCAGACAAAATCATGGTATTACATACATAAACATAAGCAGTATTGCTGTATAAAATCTCTAGATCGCAATCTATGTTAACACTAGATTTTGCAATTATACTGTAGCTATGTGTATGAATCCGTATAATATCATGAGAGCGTTACCCGGATATCGGTACACGGTGTGGACAAGCGATTCAAAAAGGTCTGTACATTCCATTGTGTCACAACATCCTGTCCATAGTCACCAGACCCTACCTCCTGTAGCGGAAGGGTCTGAGGATGAGACTAGGGCATACCATCATGTGGGGGTGGAAGTCAGCATATATATATGCATGCTTACATTGGGGAAAAGCAGCCAATGGCATGCTTTTTAACATAATAACATTACAGATGACAATTAAGAGATTTATGTTTCCAGGATCTGTTACCTCACTATCTGTCCCCCTTTGGTTAATTGAAGAATGAATGATGATCTAAACAGCAGTAGCTACATGGTCTAGCAAGTGCCATCAAAGAGGAAGTACATGCACTGAGGCCAGCAAAGCAGAGAAATGCTGGAAAACATGATATGTTTTTGTACTTCTAGAGATATTAGACGATTGTAAGAGTTTCTGCTTATCAATTGACGTGCCCTACAGCGTATAGATGACCGCAATTATGTTCTCTTGCCTGTGGCACTGTGGCAGAAGTACTGCTGCTGCCTACTTATAACTAGCAAGCTTCAACAGCTTATTTCATCAATACTTGAAACAGGTAATCATCTTAACAAGCTTAAATCAATAATATTATTTTCTGATGCTGTGAATGTTCTAAATTTGAATGTTAATTGTGCATGTCATGTTCATGGTATAATTCAACAATCATATAGCCATTCTATGGCTATATTTCATTATTCCATCAACAGTAGTTACTGTACTAGTGATGGCAAGTGTAGCAACAACTTTCAATGGACCATGGCGTTTACAATATACACTAACCAGGCTTAGCTTGACCCCACTTACGAGGTAGGGGTCAAGCGAAACCTGATCAATTAAGTATACACCTGCAGATCCTTGGATTCTTGTTATATATGATTGCATAATGACATGGAGTCAGTAAACATTCTGACACTCATTGATATTGCACTATAATTATGCTGCTATACTAGTTGGCACTTGGCTCTGTGGTGCATGACTGCAGACAGCTACCAGACAGCAAAACTGCAAATGATGCAGACTGAGTGCACATATGATTGATATTGAAGAGCAAAACAGTCCATACCAATACACAACTCACGCGAGTTGGCCATTGTGGCAACACCAAAAGCTTGGTACTTTCTAATGACCCACCCTTGTGGTGGTAATGCCCACAGCTTCAGATCTGCCTGGGTAGTGCTGAGGAAGCACTCTAGGCAGGTCAAAGTACAACCAACGTCTAGACCTCAAGGGATGGCACCAATCATTTTTGCTTAAATCTCTAGAGTTGCTACACTCTATATACGCTCTATATACAAGGGTTGGCTGTGCATGCCAGAATGATTCATACCAAGGTTCTTACTTCTCATGGGCTCTGTCTTGCCTGCAACTGTTCCTTGGACAGCGGTAGCAGTAGGACTTTGCTCCTCTGAAGTACATTACTATCAACAGCAGCATGGCAAAGAGCAACAAAATGTCTGCTGCCCTGCAGCTGCAAAGCCTTAACCTAAACATCTTCACTGTCTGAACTGTCAGAAACAAATTGACCAAGAACAGTTCACTCACTACCTAGCTATCCTACTACATTCTCTACAACTGTAGACACTGTTATCGGACCTGCTACCCAGACAGCAGGCACGCCTACCCAGACTACAAAGCAAAGCCCCCAGGGAAGAGTATACACAACAAAGGCAAGCCTTCCAAAGGCACAAAGCAGGGACTATGATAACAATAAGGTACAGTTTACTCAATCTTGAACCTGCATCCATGAATTCTCTTTCAACTCATAAATAATCATATACTATTCTTGTCTGCATTCTCTTGTAATTATATGTGATCTCTCTGGCTGTACTGCAGCTAAGTGACCCTGCACAGTTATTGCCTATTGCCATGCATGCACAACAGCAGTGCTCAAATTTTTAACTGCATTTATCAGCATAATTATCATCATCCAAATTGGTGATTTCTTGTTATACACTATCTTCATTACAATCATCTATTATAATATGGCAGTTAATCAAATTGTCACATGCACGCACCAGCTGAGTCCCTTCTGCCATAAATTTGCTGATGTCAGTAATCTGCATATCACATGCCCTTTGCACTCCCTTTGGATTGTAGATGCCAAAATGGAGGGGAGAAGCGGTCTGGCTACGCGAGACTAGCTAATTCGTGCCATGCTCCGTGGCTTACATAACCTTCAGACGCAATGTTTTAAAAGGGGGTGCTGGTGGCCTGGAGCTGAAGCACACGATTCAGGATCCATGATTATGGGATGTTTCCGGTTCAAGCTCAAGCCCAGGCCATGGCAGAGAAGTTTTCAGTGGCAGCACCCTTCTGACAACAAACAGCCCCACTGAACAAATAACAAACTGATTTACTGTATGCGTGTCTGTGTTGTTTGTACTATGTATGTGTTGTGGGTGCCTGGAAGAGTAGCCTTCTGGCTAAAGGTTCCCCACATTAAATAAGATCAATTATTATATAAAATGATGACTGTAATATATATAGGGTTTCATGTATAAATATATGCCTGATAAAGCCCTTAGGGCAGCTGCAATTGGTATATTGCACCTTGACACCCTGTTGTTTTGTGCTTGCTTCCTCTCCATCACTACATGGACTAGTCCGCTAACTATAGGTGTCCCCTTCACATGTAGAAGGGTCATGCGATGCCTGACTATGCACATGCAGATTGATGTTTGAGCTTGCTGCAGAGTCTAAATGCCAGGAGGTGTCTTACACATTTAGCATACTGTATAGTCCGAACAATTATCCATTTTATAAACAAGCAGGAAAGCCCACCTTCGGCGGGTTTCCCTGCTCTGGCGCGTTGACGACAGCAAACTGGCGCCTGTCTGCCGACGCCAGTATGTTGTGTGACAGTGTGTTGATGTCAGCTGGGCAGTACACTGGTACCTGCAACGTCATGTGTGCATGGCATGCGAGTATTGTATGCATTAATCAGATTGTACCATAGCATGAAGTGCCGGCAAGCGGAGCACATGCCAGTGCACATAGAAAGGGACAATGCTATGCCTGCAATTTAATCTATGTAATTAATTGTAACAGATTATTGATAACAAAATTTGTAATCTTACTATAATGCACCGAATCTCGGATTTTAATGTTTGTTTGTTACCTCATAAAATTGGTGCCTTGCAGGGAATTGACTTGAGACACTCCGTGCCAGTTGAGGGACTCGGGGGCCAGACTCTTAGTTGGGTGCCGTTCACCTAGCTACCTTGCGGCTGAAAAGCAAGATATGTCCTTGGTCAGGTCTCCACGGGCCGACACGCCATTTGTACAATTAGCAACCGGCCCTTCCACTACCGGTCATTGGAGGGTTCTGAAATAATAATATAAATTTAACCTGTAAAACTAATTTGTTTCCGCAGGTTAATTATGTGCATTGTACATACACATCCAGCAAACAGCTGCTATATATACCAGATCGTGAATGGATACAATTGTAACCATTATTGTGTCTGTCCTGCACTTGGTCCTTGTAAATTGTGACTGTCAAATGGAACAGCTCCACACACCAACAGATCATGCAAGCACCACACTGAGCTCTGTGGTAAAGAGGGTGCAGTGAGAATGAATTAAACAACTCACAGCTCACACCTCTTTTCCAAATCATGCACAACATATAAAACGTATATAAGAACAACAATGCATGACCATGAATATTAACTCATACTCTATATATTCTCCACTATGTTTTGCTTTACTTCTCACCTCACTCCACTTTATTCAGAGTGGGGTTAGGTGACTAGGACAGCAGGTAGTAGCCTTACGAGGGAGGTGTCCTTTATGGACAGTGGAATTTCTCACCTATATTGGACCATCAGCTGACCCAGGATGCAGTCAGCTCATTCCTCCACTCCACTCAGTCACGTATAGTAGAGGAGGTCATAAAGTGGCACACCACACAAAATGGCTGCCACATTGATCCCTCATTCACTTGGTCATCTACAATGGGAGGAGAGAGTATTACAAAGTGGTCTATCACAATGCACATATACACTCATGTGCATGCACACACACACACACGCATACACACACACACACACACACGCACACACACACACACACACACACACACAACACACACACACACACACACACACACACACACACACACACACACACACACACACACACACACACACACACACACACACACACACACACGTACATACCTTCATGGGTCAAAGCAGCGACACTCCAGAAATGGAAGAGGGAGGAGTCCACAGGCACAGTGAAAAACATGGGAGCTAGAATTGGCTATAGGTGCATGGCTACTGGAGGTGGTTTCAGGATGAGGAGGGGGGTGTTCTCATCCATTCAGTTTAGGAACGGGAGACACCCTACAACATTTAGAGAGGCGAAACCGTGGTAACAGGGAATTTTTCTTCGCAACACCCACTGTAGTGGTTGTCAACCTAACCACATGCTACCAATGTGGGACTCATGCACAAATTGGAGTGGGAAGGTTATATCCAAACAGTAGTCAAAATGGGGCACTTCTTCATCTGGTTTGGGGTATATATATAGGCCGGGTCTGTACAGCTATGCATGGCAGGGAGACAAGGTGCCTATGGGCTGAGGGACCTGCATGAAGCCAACAGGACCATGCAGGTCAGGGTGAATGGGGACATAATGAGGGTATCCCTCTGCAATACAGAACTGCTATTTTAACTCAAACTGTGTGCACTACATAAATACTTGTCAAATATATTCTAAACTCACCAGCTTGTGTTAACATGTCACAGTGTGGCCATGGTCACAATGTCAATATGTGATAGAGGTGATGACACATTGTGGACGTCTAACAAACTTCATCTGGTTTATCTGGACTGCTACATCATTTGACAGATGTGCATCCTGTAATAACATGGTAGAGTCACCTGAAAGGGTGCAGCCACTTATATACCATTAAAAGAGAATCTGATATAATGCTATGGTTGTCGACCAAGATCACGTAGGGCCACGTGTGCTTCGTGACCATTGAGAACAAAGTAACTGCGATGTGGTGAAAGATAGGTAGGCTGATCATTGCCATTTTAGCTATCATGACGTCGCTGTTTGTGGTTTTCTGTATATGGAGATGTCTAAATGTTCACGGATGGCTGGTGATCCATGAAAATTGCATTTATTAATAAACACTGCAAACATTAAGGTGCATATAGGCACTTGGAGTGTGCAATTTGCTGAGTAGACCATACCATAAGAAGCCTTTTGATCAATGAACATGAAGTGAATGGCTACATGAATGGCATCTCTCAGGTAATCCTGCAGGACAGACTCAATTATACTGTGGCTGTGAACTCTGGAAAGGAAGATTGAAGACACATCAACAAAGTTAGCACTAGAAGGAAGGCAGGAGTTATGTGTCTTAGTGTTTTACTATCATTTAGTCAGCTTGTGAACCAGAATGTGCTGGAAGAAGTGCCTCTGCTGTTAAAAGAGCATAAGACCATTGAAGGAAAAGAAACTAGGCACAGGATGAAGTAAGCCAGACAACAAAGATCTGCAGTCAGTGCAATGGCATCTGGTAAATTGAGTCTACGGCCTCCTTATACCTTGATCTTGTGAGAAACGGTGCCAGGAGGGTAGCTGGTGTATGTGCAGTTTTAATTTGGCTTCGATTACACCCCCAGTTGTGCTGCACTTTCCACCATGCTTGACACCACCTTCAGCCCTATTTCATAATGTAAGATAATTACAATTTCAAACTCAATGACATTCCTTGACATCATGCATGAGTATATTACACAAGAATGGTCCCACTTTTTGGTGGTGGGTATCAAACAGTGTATAGGAACCATGTGCACTAGCCAACTAAAAGGATAGGCAGTTTGACTTAAGAAGGTTTATATTACTTAGTAATATGAAATAAACATTGCTTCCATGGATCTTCCACACTACACACACATGCATGCACAATGGTGGAAACCACACTATCCCAGTGTCCCTCCATCAGCGTATATACAAGGGTATAGAATAACATCCAGCCCTAGAACTTCACATACTGGTGTATTAGTCAGCTGCAGTCATCTCACAAAGAATGATGTAAGATATACATACATTTAGTGTACTGTACCAAGTATTGGTCAACCTTACAGTCCACACACAGCTAGCCTGGCATGCTATCCCCTACATCCTGCCCTGCGATTGTGCATGTGCAATTGTGACTGTGCATGCGCAATTGCAGGGCAGGCAGTAGGGGATAGCAGGCCAGACGAACAAGCAGCTAACACTGGAGGGAGTACATTTAGAAGACTCAATACGTTTGGTAGCTATAACAGAAGGGAATCCAAATTGAATGCAATGGCATCACACTAATTCTCCTATGTGATAAACATGCTCATTGACTCATAACTGTTCTGTTGTAGCTAGGTGATGCTGCGGCAGTGCTAGAGAGCCACAAAATGATTCCCATTCTAGCCCAGCTCCCACACAGCTCAACACCACACCACTACTGATCTACTGATGTTCATTCAGTTTCCATGTACTATCAGACATGCACCAGACCTTTAAGTAATGCAGTTGATGCAACTCCAGGGGACTGGGCCAGGGATTCCCAACAAATTGAGTATATACAGCTAGATTGATTCTAGATTGGGAAGGAAGCAATATTGCACCTTAGTCAGATACAGTAGTAGCACGCTTGTGCCATACGACACAATGCATTCAAAGATTCCTAAACGTATGTATGACTGTGTAATCCTGATTGATTCTACAGCCTACTTGATCATGATCAATTCACCTTTAGAAACAGGTCCAATTAGGTAAAAATCATAATCAGACGTCACGCTCGTGACGTCTATTTAGGAATGTGCCCGGTTCAAAATGGCGTCCCTAGCTTAATGTATTAGGGCGCTTCAGTGAAACTAGCCAAACGGCAGTGGCAAAGAACAATTAAAGGCCACGGATAGGCTTCTTTTGATGTATTGACGACGGAAGCGTACCCAAAAGCAACCTGGAGTGCTCGTAAAAGAAAAGCGTCATAGGCTGCTCGTACCCCATTTTGTCTTTTCATAATTATTCTTGTTCTTCCCACCGAATATTTGCGCGCTCCTAGCGCACAACACAGGGCACCTACGGACCCATGTCGTGTACGAGTACGTACGTACCTAAGTCAAGGACTAGGATCTGAGCGCCGGTGGCAATCCGATAAGTACAGCGCTGGAGCGGGCAGGAAATTTGTCCTCCCCGTGTATTAAAGATACCCCAATGCCGCCATTTTGTTGCGCTGGTATACCTTACAGTACACGGCAGCCGCTTCATCTAAAAGTGGCGTAACTGTGCTCGATGCTCTACACAATCTTCAGCTAATTTAAGGAAGGGGTATTAGTCAGCGCTGGTATCAATCTGTTGTAACCATAATCCTTTGGATATGCAAAAACTGTACAAACTAGTGTATAAAAATTTCCTTTAGAATTAAAGTGATTTAGGAATGGCCAGCAGAAAAAGTATAGAAACACGCAACAGTAACTCAACACCATGATGAACCACATTGCCATGAAGTTCGCTATGCATTCCTAATTTCCTTGTAGTTATATGGGACTAGTTAGCTAGACATTTGGGCCCATGTAGCTGTACAAGGAAATTAGGAATGCATAGCGAACTTCACGGAAATGTGGTTCATCATGGTGTTGAGTTACTGTTGCTTGTTTCTATACTTTTTCTGCTGGCCATTCCTAAATCACTTTAATTCTAAAGGAAATTTTTATACACTATATATTCACAAGTGACACGAAATAGTTTCTAGTAGAGATTAAGCAGGATTCCGCCGAATGGAAAATTGGCATGGAATAAAACACTTAGTTGACAAAGCAAACTGTCCAGCAATCTCATATAGAGACCTGGCCACCATGTTTCACCTCCCCAAACAGTGTTACACGTTCATGGCTGTCCTCTAATCGATGACAGTCTGTAGAGTTGACTGGTAGCAAACAAGTTATCTTCACTGACCAAGAGTAGCTTAGCTCACACAAGTGTTGGCCATCTCTGCTGGCCTCAGTGTAGTGCCGCTGAAGACAAATAGTGAGCTCATCTGCCACATGTAGAGGAAGAGGCTGTGGGAGTGGCATGAAGTAGCACTCCCAGTGGAAGCAGTTCCAATCCACAGAGCAATGCCGCGTATCAATGACTATGTCACCAAACAAGCAGCTTTTAAAGTAACCAAGCAGACCATGGACAACGTATTCGTGGCCTTTCAAACTTGGAGTGTCCTCTCCACAAATGCTACCTTTCTTGGTCAATTCACTCTCTTTCATTTTGACAGTCATATACTCTTGAATAACCTTCTGTTGCCTAACCATGAATGGGCTAGGTATCACAGTTCGGTCTGCGCAAAACACCTGCTCTGTGGGGTAAGGCACTTTGGCTGAGCAGGATCCGGTCCACACAGCAATTGGCTCTGCAAGATACACGCAATCACCCGTCAGACCAGCCACATAAGCAGTGTCCAGAGGCCATTTGCACATAGTTATACCTGTGTACATACTGTCTGCCTGCACTGGACATACATATGAAGTCCATGATTGAGGGATAGAGATGCCACATTCTGGTTTCAAGAACAGTGCAGACACTGTTCTAGTCAGCTCAGGCAGAAATTCATCATCCCCAAAGCATCCGAGGAGTTCTGAAACAGCGATGTGGCAATTCCCGCTTAATTTTCTCAGACTGGAAGGCAATTCTTCCAATGGGTGATTTGGATACAAAGTGAAGGCATCATGGACAATCGTTTTGGGAGAGTCTCTAAACCGTTCCCTCATATGGCTAACTGCTATAGGGTTTGCGTCCACAGCATGAACGCGAACATCAATGCCAGTCTCTTGTGCCGCCTTCAAGCACAAATCTGGTAGAGGACCAAGACCAGCTCCAACAACGATACAAGTCAATTTATTATCCACCACACTCACAGCATGTGGTGGTTCCTGGTGAACTGTGTGTGTGTCATGCTGCAGTTCCTGGTATACTGCATCCTCTGTGATTGAGTGACTGTGTTGTGGCAAGCTGCTTGGCAGTTGCACATGAAGGGACATCATTGCTTCCTTGATGGCAGCATGGTAGAGCACGTCTACAGGGATCACAGGCAGGGAGAGATCGACTAGATGACAACACAGCGTTGAGGTAGCTAGGAAGTACATGTACCATAGTTCGCTAGCTTCATCTAGCTACAGCAAGCTAGCTAGCTATTATCGAATTGCTAGCTACGTACGCAATTCTCACATTTTGTCTTGTCCCGCTGCATCATTTCGTACTCGTCTATCTGCAGTGGAGGTTCGATAGGATCTAATTTATGACATGGCAGCAGAACACCCAATGTGTCCAATTCGTGGCGAAAACCGGCCCAACATTCTTCCGCAATATTAGCCACCGCCATTTTTATCACGTGACCATCAGCCGCTCGCCTGCCAATGAATATTCACCTAGCTACAGTTGGTGTGTGTCGATGTCTTTGATTGCTGCAAATTCGTAGCTAGCAGCCTAAGTCAAACACCTGCTACACATCTAATTGGCCTATATCTGATCTAATTGATCATTGTTGACATTGGCTCTTTGAACACATTGTTTGAACACCCGATATTGACCCATGCTATTTAGCTAGTTATCTAGTTATTACAATTCTTTTCCACCCTCCACAAAGAACAACAAGCTACTTGACACTTATGCTTCAGTTGTCTTCTGTATAGTGAGTTGAAATCTTTAAGCCAGCTATGTATCTTCTCAATCAGCCTTCACACAGTTGCTGCGGACATCGTCACATCAGCTTCTGCTTGTGCGGTGCTGTATATAGCTAGCTATCCACATCATTGCATGGGCAGCAAGTCTGAGTTTTGCTTTTAGTAATTTCCACCTACTGAGGTTTTCTCATCTATCAACTTTAGTGTACGTACTACAACACCACTGTTAAGACCTGCAACCCAAACAGCTAGGCTATGCTAGCACTCTAAGCCAGTGCCCCTATTGGCCCATATAAGATAATTTCATTATCCTATTGTGATGCATGGTTACTGTATATAACTCTATTTAATGACATGCATAATTCTAGCTAAGGACACTGGCACCACTATCCTCACTGTCATGTCATTTCTGATAGATTAAGAAACTTTGAAGTAATTTATAACCAAAATTATAGATGGCAAGAGTTTATTTGGAATCCTACTGTAACACAAGCTATCTAAGTACATAGCCACCCAGGATACGGCTAAGCCTGATGGTATATATGTTGTGTACAGTGGGAGGACTTCCTCAAACAAGTATGCCATTTGTACAGTTTAATTGTACCATTAGGTACTTTGTGTTGTAGGGGATGCTGAATTCCCCGGTGAAGTTCACTGGGGCACCTGATTTCCGGGCTTTCTCTACCAAGTGCGAAGATTTCCTCCTGGACTGACCTTTATGTGCATGCACAGTCATGATCTATTTTCCATTTTAATATTTTTATAACTGCTTGAATGAACCCAACAATGTAAATCCTCCATGCATGTCTTTACTTTTACATCATTTCGTCTCTCTGTTTTGTTTTGTACTGTGTTCCCTTTTCTCTTCCCCTTTTTCTTTACTGGGCGCCTGGGAGAATAGCCTATGGCTAAAGGCTCCCCAGTCTAAATAATGATCCTCTGACCCTGACCCTGACCCTGACCTGATGCCCAATGTTTGCAGGGGATGCTGTATTCCCCGCTGAAGTTCACTGCATGGGGCACCAGATTTCCTATGTTTGCAGGGATGCCATATTCCCCGATGAAGTTCACTGGGGCACAGATGCCCAATGTTTGCAGGGGATGCTGTATTCCCCGGTGAAGTTCACTGGGGCACCAGATGCCCAATGTTTGCAGGGGATGCTGTATTCCCCGATGAAGTTCACTGGGGCACCAGATGCCCAGTGTTTGCAAGGGATGCCATATTCTCCAGTAAAGTTCACTGGGGCACCAGATGCCCAATGTTTGCAGGGGATGCTGTATTCCCCGGTGAAGTTCACTGGGGCACCAGATGCCCAATGTTTGCAGGGGATGCTGTATTCCCCGGTGAAGTTCACTGGGGCACCAGATGCCCAATGTTTGCAGGGGATGCTGTATTCCCCGATGAAGTTCACTGGGGCACAGATGCCCAATGTTTGCAAGGGATGCCATATTCTCCAGTGAAGTTCACTGGGGCACCAGATGCCCAGTGTTTGCAGGGGATGCCGTATTCCCCAGTGAAGTTCACTGGGGCACCAGATGCACAATTTTATGCAGGGGATCCAGATGCCATCACCCACAAACTATCCTGCCATGCAGTTGGTATGCTGTGTATTACGCAGGGGCGGCTGAGAAACTTCCCAGTTGGGGGGGGGGGGGGGAGTATGATTATAACCCTGGCGCGGCGAGTTGTACGCTGGCACGGTCATGCATGCATTGCTGTCTGAACTGACTTGTCTATACTTGACATTGATAAAAAGAATTTAAATACTGTTACAGATGTACTTACGTACAAAATAGAGTCTCCTTCAGGGTTTTGGTGATTTTGGTGAGTCACCAAAATTTGTGAGCTATCAGGATTTGGATGGGGGGCAATTGCCCCCCTGTTACATATACTCAAATCCTTAAAGTTGTGTACCATACCTGTAGTGAAAGGTACCATTAAGTGCTTACTCTCTTACAAACTGTTCCATAATGGTATGTTTTGTATTGCATGGTTGGAGTGAAGATCACACTGCAAAAGGGTGTGCTCACTGTGGCAACTAATTCACACCAATTTTGGGTGTGATCGAAATCTTGAAATAGAGATAGCTGTGAATTCAGCGTAGAGCTAGCACGATATGATGCGGCCATAGTCTAGTCACTTTGTGGCAAAGCAGCGCACAACTTAACTAGCTATCGCTGCAAGCTAGCTGATCACTTGTCGCAGTATAATTCGTGCCAAGAAACCCAATTGCTCTTGTAGAAGTTCATCCAGCTACTGAGCAATGTAGTAACCGCATAGCCAGTTCTTCTTACATGCGCAGATTAGATATAGCTAATTAGCCAGCTAGTTAACTAGCTAGAGCGTTGCTCGCACTGACGCACACTCATTTAGGTCCATTCTACAGTTTACATACAGTTTTCCTAGTTAGTATGTATGTAGACGATGCTGGCGCTGCTTGGCTATTTGACTCTATTTGTCATAGTTACCGTATCGGAGCAGTTGTAGCGCTGAGGCATGACTGAGGCTACGGCACGTGTGCACCGGGCAAGCCGTGGCGGCATCGTCACGCTTGGTGGCGTAATGTTACTATATTTAGTAATGACGTCCGCCCATTCTGGCGCTCAATTCCATATATGGAAGTAGCGTGACCAAGGCCGTTTCGCCCACTCCGCTGTCCGACACGCCGTTGTGTGTCGAATCAAAGCGATCTGGTCGCCTAGTGCTCCGGGAACGGCATTGAGTAATCAAGTAACCACTCCATCGTAAACTACTGTGCTGGCGCATTGAACAAGGAGTTCTAGTTGGAGTACATGGCAGAGTCTGAAGTGAACTTGTCCGTTCTGAAAAGGAACACTCAGAGTACGCCAGCGAAATCTATCAGGTTTCAATTGTCCGCGGCGGGCGCTAGCAACGGCATGGAGGGCGCGACAAGCGCAACGCTGGAAAATGGAGACGCGAGGCCCCTCACTGTTATTGAAGAAACCAAGGAGCCGATGCAATTTACGCATCGTCCCGCTGTTGCTGCCATACCTACGGCGGGGAGTACGGGGTTCCTGACTATTGTAAATCTTCGCGGCAGCGAGGAATCGTTTGGAATTACTGCGCCAACCAAAGTGGACAAGGATCCCTCCGAAAGTGACGACCCCTGTAGTCCCAAGGCCCCTACTGTCCACGATCACAACTACAGTCTCGCATTGTCCGTGAGGGGCCGCCCGCTGCGGCGGTCCAAAGGTTGCGGGCTCTGCGACGGATGCAGGCGTCCAAACTGCGACAAGTGCCGATTCTGCATGGACAAGCCCAAGAACGGAGGACCAAACAGACTGAAGAAGCGTTGTGTTCTCAGAGTTTGCTCAAATATGGTGGTGAGTCCGCCATTTTGTTGTGTCGTCCGCCATTTTTAGTGTCTTTCTTCTCCCTCTTCCTCCGCACAGCACGTTCAGTCTCCGACGAGGTACAGGGCGCAGACACTCTCAGCATCTAGTGCTGGATTGAGTGGGGACGACGAGCCGGAAGAGGAAAACGAGGGAATTCCTGGCTCCCTGACGAATGAACACGAGGCAATTCATCCGATGGATGCTGAGAGCAAGCACACTGCAGTGGTGATGGTGGATGACCCAGACAACCCTGCCGACCGCCCCAAGCGGCAGAAGATTCTTCCAAAGAAGCTGACTGCCAACAATGCCATGGAGTTCTTGGATAGAAAGCCAAGGATCTCAGCCAGCAATAGTCCTGAATCGCACTTTGGAAGGAAGACTAGAATGATGACTGCAGGAAGAAGCATCAGTGGTTTGAGGAAGACGCGCTCTGAAATCACTCTGAGAACACTCAGACGCAGACCAGGACCAAAGCCTGATGGTGTGTGTCCATGTGTGTGTGCATGCAGTGATTGGTGTTGATGTGATTGAGTGCAAGTGTCAGATAAGCATTAATTAATTGGTGCTGTTTAATTTTATAGGGGGTAGAGCTTCTGCCTTGTTTAGTGATGATTTCTGTGTGCGTGTGTGTGCACATGCAGTGAGCTGTGCTTTCCCTTTTGTGTGTTCCTTCTTCAGTGAGCCTGAAGAGACTGATCGAAAGGCTGCCTGCTTGTGGTAAGTACTCAAACTTGCGCAAGCAGCTGAAAATTGATATGGCAGGTGGGTGGTGTCCAGATTGCCATCTATAGTCACACACACACCACTAGTGCGTCTTGAATTGCCCTCCCCCCCCTCCCCCCCCCCCCCCCCCCCACTCCTCATCTTTCTTCATCTCTTCACCTTCTCTTCCCAATCTTCTTGCTCTGTCCTGACCCCTGTCTGTGTTGTTCCATGAAGGCCCCGGCACTACTCTGAGTCAAAGGATGAAGGAAGCTGCAGCACGCAAGTCAATTCATGTCCGTACTTCCACAGCATATGAAACCACTCCAAGCTCCGGCTTGCTCACCCCCGTTCCTACTCCCATCCCGTCATCACGTGTATGTGTCACGCCACAGATGAGCGGAGCTTCGACAGGCACCACCCCTCTGATGATGGTAGCAGACGCATTGTCAGTTGCCATGGCCAACGGGGATTCAGCGGTATCCAGTGGTTTGAATATACTGGCCAGTGGGGCAGCCAACAGACCGAAGCTACCAAGCAGTCCTTTGGTGGCAAAGATTGGCGAACTAGGTGAGGGAGGAAGGAGGGAGGGAGTAAGGACAACTGTTCACTGTCACGCATACACTCAGTGATGGCCGTGCTGACTGCTAAGGGCTTGTCAGCTAGTTATGTTGCACTTCTCAAGATCTGCAGAACTTTCAGTGGCTCAGAGTTTGTAAACATCAGTACCTGTGTTTGTGAGAAACAAGATCTGCTCAGGGGTATGGGCAGAGTGTTTGAATGCAGGGAGGAGGAGGAGGAAGGAGGGAGGGAGGGAGGGAGAGCACAGTTCATGAGTATTTGTGTTTGTGCTGTTTTAGTGTGCTGACAGAAGTAGCACCCAGTTGTTGCTACTTGTAGCTATTGGCTGTTACGTCGGCCACACACACTGCAGGTCTCAATGACAACCCGATGATGTGGAGCGTTAATGAGGTCCAGCAGTACATTGCAAGCTGTGGCTTCCTTGACATCTCAGGACAGCTGAAAGAAGAGGTGAGCAGGATAAATTGACATGGCAAATCACCTGTCTTACTGTTACTGTTTATTGGGCGATATCCTTCTATTTCTGGTATTCCATTTGTGGCTCACAGCCATTTTATATTATAGCTCACTATGACTTCCAGTGAACAGATGCTTTGATTTGCTGTTGTCCAGCATTCAAATTTATACTTGGCCGGTGTTGTAGCAGCTACCCTCCATTGCTACCAACGCCGATACTTCAAAAGTGGCTAGACACCAACTCGCTGTAGCAGGAAGCCTGCCAAAGGGGGGCACCCTGCTAGTTAATTATATTCATACTGTTGCTGTAACTTCTTTCTCGCATCTCGCAGGAGGTTGATGGTGAAGCTTTGCTGGATCTGACTCCCGTTTGGCTAGTTCAGTGTTTGAGAATCAAACTGGGTCCTGCAATCAAACTGTGCAAGTGTATTGAAGAGCTCAGGGTAAAGGTGGAGGCTGGGAAGCTCGGACTCTGATGCAGCACACACACACACACACAAACACACGCACACATTTACCAGCTGGCGGCTCACCGCACATGTGGTTTTAATGTTTTTATGTGCAAGTAACAAGTTTAACGCGCAGGCATTTCACATGCAGTACGTGCTGTTGAGTTGTTTTTCTGTCCTTACCCCTTAATCACCTTATTATGCAAGCTACTTAGTATTAATACTCTCATTTTTTAGGCGTAAGTTTCACCTATAGATGTTGTATCAGGTGATTACTTTTTGTGCTCCAGACACTGTGACAGTCTTTGTTGTTGTGTGTGGTGGACTGTATGGAAGCGAATGTACTACAATTCTACCTCGTTTGTCTTTTATTTCGTTTCATTGTGGAAGAATGCTACAAAAGTCATGTATAGTTTAGCAGTCTTGTGGGCAGCTCCTCCTTAGTGTAAGGTACCGTGGAGGATGGGCTCAGGCTGCAAGATTAAACCTGCACAGTTACTGCATGCATGTGCAGAGAATACAATGTACGGTTCTATGTACAATGGCATGCAGGGTTGGTATATTCTTCATGATGTGTATTGCATGTTGTCCAATGATAGCTATATCCATAGCTATAGGAGTGGGTATGTAACCATGTCATCTTGCGGAAAGTGTCATTAGTCAGTGCTCACATTATTAACTACGTTCAAGTTAACTTGACTATAATTATGTATAGATTAAAATGCATAGGTCCCAGTGCCACCCATGCATGCAGCGCAGAACTCACCCAGTGCATATGAGCATCAGCAGAGGGGGAGGGGTCTCCATCCAGCCCCTGCTATATATATGGGTCGCTCATGGACCTATGGCCTATAGGCTGTCCAGTCACTGATATGTGTATGTGGTCGGAGCTATCCAATACCTGGTATAACTTGACACATGGATACACCATCTCATAATATAATCATGGCAATCGGGAGTGTGCCTAGCCAAGCATGCCAGCCCTTGATTTGTAATCTTGAGCTGCATGCAGAGATTGATCTCGATCATAAAGAAATCTTAAATTTTCTTCATGTACCCCTTCAAGAGGTGACAACACCTACATAGGGACTAACACACAGCCATGCAGGCTATAGTAGGCAGGAGAACGAATCACATTGGAGTATGGTGTCAAAAATTTAAATTCAAAATTCCAGCAGAAATTTGAATTCAGTGACAATTGTGTGAGTTTTGACCAATATACAAAGTATTATTTAAATGTTACAGGCAGTAGCCATGGAAACAGCTGCATGCATATGCCTGGTGCACACATATTAACAGTTGTGTCATTTAATTGCTAACTATGGAGTAATCAAAGAAACGGATTATCTCTACATCAACTGGCAGTCTGTTCTGAAGCATTTTCCATTGTTGTTCCCTCTTGAGATTTGGATGCCTGTGCCAGAGCGGCCTGCCGAGATGGGATAGCATTTGTTTGCTGGGGAATGCCAAGAGTAATTCTCTTTGCTGCAGCGTCAATGGCATCCCTAGCTACTGCTTGGTGTCTGTCCTTCCAAACCTGAGCCAAACACACATGTATGTATGTATACATGTAACAGATTATGGAGCAGTGAATGCAATACAGTAGATGTAAAGTCACAAGACAAAAGAAGAAGTGTTGTATTTAGGATACAGATCATTCTCTTTGAAAGCTTTGTAAGCACAAAAAATCTGCAAACTGTCGAAGTTTTGCCCAGCAAAATAAGTCTGCATTGTTAGGGGAGTTCTTTACATACAGGCTTCTTCAGAGTCTACATGGTGTGCTGGCAAAACACAGTGAAGCCTGTCTAAGACAGCCACCTTTGGGCCAGCTCGAAATGACCTTTATAGAGAGGTGGCTGCTCTGCAGAGGTACTGTAGGTTGCTATGCTTTAGTGCTATTTGGGGCCAGGGAGGCTGGCTGTTTTAGAGAGGTGGCTGCCTAACACAGTGACCACCTTAGACAGGCTCCATTGTATCGTGTGTGGACATAGTCGTAGCAGTCAGGTGTCGCATTACCTCACCACACACAGTGCCTGACTAACTTCGTAGATGCCCTTAAATAAGGATTCTCATGAATATATTCCACAAAGCCCTAGTTTGTTTACAGACAGTAGGGGATGTTTTGCAAACTAATCTTTTTGCAAATGGCTGCTAACTCACAAAAATAACATTCTGCTAAATAACGTGATGTACGTATGTATATAGGTGCCCCGCCCCCATAAAGTGCCCACGCCCACCCCTTTGTTGCAATATATGCGCCCATGCAATGCTTGTAGTGTATATTTAAGTGCAGCCATTGGATGTCTGTTACCATGGCAACAGAACCTTACTATCCTGCATAACACATTAAATCTATAAGGGTATAGCTGGAAATTTGGCGGGGAATCTATTTGGTGGATTGGCAGTTTGAGAGCAATCTGCTTATAGTTCCAATTGCCAAACTGTTAGCCATGCAATATCATTGTAAAATAGACCCCCGTTAAATTTTCTGGCCATACTGTATTTCACACTATCTAATTAATGGAGCTAGCTACCTTCAAACAATGCAGGTAACAGGCAGTGCTCCATGGTTGGGAGTGGTGGATACAGAGACTGGGGTCTGAACAGTGTCACCACCACTCACCTGAGTATCACAAATGAGCTTCAGCTCTGACTCCAGTTCTTCATTCCTCTTCCTCAACTTGGCAAGGGAGTCCCTGTTGGACTGTTCCACCTGAAGTCGATCTTCGGCCTTGTCTCTCTCCTTCTCTAGAGTCTGCATATGAAACCAGTCAAAGTACACGTACACACACACACACACACACACACACACACACACACACACACACACACACACACACACACACAGGGGTCGTGTGCACACTGACATATTTCACACACACACCTCACACACACATGTACACGCACCCCACACACATCACACACACTCATATATACATCCATCACACACATCAGACACCATTCAGTATATTCTGTACATGCATACAACATGCACCTACCCCCACACACACATCACACACACTACACACAACATGCACCTACCCCCACACACACATCACACACACTACACACAACATGCACCTACCCCCACACACACATCACACACACTACACACAACATGCACCTACCCCCACACACACATCACACACACTACACACAACATGCACCTACCCCCACACACACATCACACACACTACACACAGCATGCACCTACCCCCACACACACATCACACACACTACACACAGCATGCACCTACCCCCACACACACATCACACACACTACACACAGCATGCACCTACCCCCCCACACATCACACACACTACACACAGCATGCACCTACCCCCACACATCACACACACTACACACAGCATGCACCTACCCCCCACACATCACACACACTACACACAGCATGCACCTACCCCCCACACACACATCACACACACTACACACAGCATGCACCTACCCCCCCACATCACACACACTACACACAGCATGCACCTACCCCCCCCACACACACCTCACACACTACACACAGCATGCACCTACCCCCCCACATCACACACGCTACACACAGCATGCACCTACCCCCACACACACATCACACACACTACACACAGCATGCACCTACCCCCACACACACATCACACACACTACACACAGCATGCACCTACCCCCACACACACATCACACACACTACACACAGCATGCACCTACCCCCCCCACATCACACACACTACACACAGCATGCACCTACCCCCCACACCTCACACACGCTACACACAGCATGCACCTACCCCCCACACCTCACACACACTACACACAGCATGCACCTACCCCCCCCACATCACACACACTACACACAGCATGCACCTACCCCCCCACATCACACACACTACACACAGCATGCACCTACCCCCCCACATCACACACGCTACACACAGCATGCACCTACCCCCCCACATCACACACGCTACACACAACATGCACCTACCCCCCACACCTCACACACACTACACACAGCATGCACCTACCCCCCACACATCACACACACTACACACAGCATGCACCTACCCCCACACATCACACACGCTACACACAGCATACACCTACCCCCCCACATCACACACGCTACACACAACATGCACCTACCCCCCACACCTCACACACGCTACACACAGCATGCACCTACCCCCCACACATCACACACACTACACACAGCATGCACCTACCCCCACACATCACACACACTACACACAGCATGCACCTACCCCCCACACCTCACACACGCTACACACAGCATGCACCTACCCCCACACATCACACACACTACACACAGCATGCACCTACCCCCCCACATCACACACGCTACACACAACATGCACCTACCCCCCACACCTCACACACGCTACACACAGCATGCACCTACCCCCCACACCTCACACACGCTACACACAGCATGCACCTACCCCCACACATCACACACACTACACACAGCATGCACCTACCCCCCCACATCACACACACTACACACAGCATGCACCTACCCCCACACATCACACACACTACACACAGCATGCACCTACCCCCACACATCACACACACTACACACAGCATGCACCTACCCCCACACATCACACACACTACACACAGCATGCACCTACCCCCACACATCACACACACTACACACAGCATGCACCTACCCCCACACATCACACACACTACACACAGCATGCACCTACCCCCACACATCACACACACTACACACAGCATGCACCTACGCCCACACACACGTATGTGCATACACCAAGAAGGAAAGAATTCTAAGTGTAATCACAGCCAGACCTGGTGGAAGAGGCTACCTACCTACAGACCTTAAGACAACATGTCCATTCCAAGACACAATCGGCACAATTCTTTCCTTCTTGATTGATGCCATGGAGCAATCATCTTGTTACCTAGCAACAATCACCTCAAGCATTGTCAGTATGCAGTTGCCAGCGGGGCATCGTAGCTCAGTGGCTAGAGCACTGGCAGCCAAAGCCAGAGTCCTGAGTTTGATTCCTGGCAGCATCACTTTCTTTTCAGCCCTATGTCATTTCAAAGGTCCATGGACGGCAACGACACCAATTATGTCTTGATTCGCCATATTGCCTTAAGGTCTTCAGATGTAGCCCCTTCCATCGGGCCTGGCTACGATTATGCTTAGAATTCTTCCTACTCGATTGATTCTACGCAGTAATCATCCAGTAATCTAGCAACCTGTGCATACATGTGCACCCAGGAGCAAAGGGGACTGGTCTCTACCACAACACACAAGTGCAGTGCCCTCCCTCACAACGTGTACGGCACATACACACACATACCTTACACTTCCTCTGAAGTGAGGCATTGGTCTTTCTCAGACCCTTCTCTGACTGCCTCAGCCTCTCATTGTCCACGTTGAGACTCTACAGGACAAAACAGGTACGTATAGATGAGCTGAACGGACACGCACACACACACTTGCACACACACATGCACATGCACACACACACACACATGCGCGCGTGCGCACGCACACAAACACACACACACACACACAAAAACACAGTTTCACAAGTCACTTTCAACTTCTTTTTGCCACTGCACCAGAGATGTGCCACAATGCCACAACAAGCTATAGGACAATTAGCTACCACCTGGTACAGTATCACAAATACAACCTGCCAGTGACAGCACAGCCAGCAGTGTTAGCAACTTGCAAGTATAAATTGACCAAAATATTCACAAAGGTTGTGTGTGCAAGCTGCGATACCCACTAGTGTTGCAGACACTTCCCACATCTCACAGTGGAGGATGCAACAACATCACACCACCACGATGGACCATGACTGACAACCACATAAAGTGAAGGTCCTTAGTGATCACTACAGTGTATGACACATTTGAAATACAACACCATGGCTGGATACAACAATGTTTTAATATGTCGGCAAGGTTTCAACCCTGTTGTGAAGCTGGTATTGGAGAACCAACCCTTTCTGATGCCTGAGCCAGCTAAGAAGCCCTCACTTCATGTTTTAATAGTGTTGATAAGCTCAGGCTTGGTGGCACCACATTATCAATGTAAGAGAAACACATTTTGAATGGAGAATCTAATGCACCATTTCGCACTTCCATACAGTAGAAGGGTGAAGATCTGCATAAGCAGAACTTAACAACACAAGCGGGCCACTCACTTTGACTGTCTTCTCCAAATCAGATTCCCTCAAATCCGTCTCAGACCTTGCCTTCCTAACTGGTCTTGCCACAAAGCCAGCAGATCGTGACGGTTGGGAGGAGGGGCCTGTCGAACTGGTGGGCGGGGCAGAGGGGGTGGGGAGTGACTGGGTCAGCATACCCTGTTTCACCTTCTCCTGTAGAACATGGAATGCCCCGCCCCTCTGACTGGGGAAGGTGCTGGAGGGGGGAGGTGGACCAACTAAGGCTGGCATACTGTGCTGAGCTATGAGATGTCGCTGGGGTTCCTTCTCTGGTTTCTGGACTGCTTTCACCCTGCAGTGGAGTGGAGATAAGGGCAATATGAGGAGCTGGTCATTGGACACTTGATCATACTGAATTCCAGTGGGCAGTATCTTAGCATACAAATGAACATTCAACATCAACAGAGCTGACCACAAAACCATTAAACTGCATTTTGATCTGTGTTAAGTGTGTGCACGCTGTATGCCATACAAGTGATGTGCAGTAGGAGCAATAATTATTGTGTTCAGCGTCTTGCAAAATGGCCACTGCAAAGGTCATTTGACTAGCGGCTCATCTTGAGACTTTAGCCTCAGTTTTGGCACAGCAACCTTAACACCAGAACAGCCAGGTCTACTGCTTACAGGCCGAGTGAGGCCAACATACCAGTGGAGTCATAAGTCAAATGCCATTCACAACAACCATGATCTAGCGAATCAGTATTTGTGGGTATAGGCAGACATGGCACACCATAGACACTGAAGATAAGCATTTCTTCACTTGCCAGAGCAAATTTAATTCCATGTATCTGTGTTACATCCAAGGGTGTGTGTGTGGATGCACCTGTTCATTTGGCTGTCCTCCAGTTGTCTCAACTTGTTAAACAGCTCCTCGCAACACTTGTTCATATGTACCAGTTTCTGAAGACTCAAACTGAACGCAACTGCAAAGCAAACGGGAATAAGAGAGTGGCTGCCAACCTCACAGAAAGTGCTGTCCACAGCCCCTCCCCAGTCCCACCCACAGCCCCACCCACAGCCCCACCCCCCAGTCCTAGTCTAGAAGGTGCAGGGCTTCTCCCAACCACAGACCATATAAGGGCTGGACTGCACTGTATGGCTGCTACTATCTGCATACTATTCCGTGTGCTGAGTTGAAGGGATACAGGTGTGTGTGTGTGTGTGTGTGTGTGTGTGTGTGTGTTTGTGTGTGTGTGTGTGTGTGTGTGTGTGTTTGTGTGTGTGTGTGTGTGTGTGTGTGTGTGTGTGTGTGTGTGTGTGTGTGTGTGTGTGTGTGTGTGTGTGTGTGTGTGTGTGCATGTGCAGTGTGTGTGTGTGTGTGTGCGCATGTGCAGTGTGTGTGTGTGTGTGTGTGTGTGTGTGTGTGTGTGTGTGTGTGTGTGTGTGTGTGTGTGTGTGTGTGTGTGTGTGTGTGTACATGTGCAGTGTGTGTGTGTGTGTGTGCGTGTGTGTGTGTGCATGTGCAGTGTGTGTGTGTGCGTGTGTGTGCATGTTCGCAAGCACTGTTTCAAAGACTCCATCTCCATGCTTTTGTAAAGTCTATTAAAAGGAAATGTACTACCATTGTGTGAACACACATAAGCATGTGTGTGAGTTGTGTTACTTATGACCGACTAAAACACTTCATGTCTCTACTGAAGCAAACACAATTCAATTAATATAATCCATTACACCATATCACAGTACATGACAGCCAATTCAACCTAGTTGTCAGGACAACAAAGATAATTACTAATTTGGAGCACATGTATTTCGCATCATATCAATTTATCGCATTTGTGCCCACCTGTTTCACCTTGTAGCTCTGGGTTTTTAAACTACAGTGAAACCTGTCTAAGACAGTCACTTATGGGCCAGTTATAAATGGCCTTAGCTTATACAGTGAGGTGGCTGCAGTGTTTTAAGTGGATCACAACCTGTTAGTGCCATTTGGGGCCAGGGAGGCTGGGTGTTTTAGAGAGGTGGCTGTCTTATACAGCAACCACCTTAGACCATAGACCTGCCTAGACTGGTTACACTGTACATTCCAATCCAAGAATGTGACCGAAAATTGTGACAAGAACACAATGTACGTATGCATGCTTGTACAGTAAGTTCACAATGTCCTCCACACACCGTTGCAACCTAGGGATGGGTCATACAATCCAGCTTTGATATTTAACCTTCTACAAGATTATCGGTGTTTGTGTACACTTGGCAAGTTCGAGGTACTCACTGATACATTTCCACATGCTCCAGATTTTCCTAAATGTAAATGGTAACTAATGTGTGTACTAATTATCCGTCATAACAGAAGTGAACCTGGACTACAATAACAAATAGGAAGTTCTGGTAGGGCATACTGTAGGACATATGCCATTGACTCAACAAAAGGACCGTTCATATGAACTTTAGTTATAAATATTTAATAGTATGCATACCACATTGCTGCAAATCTTATAATTATGTGTAATTGATGGAGATTAGCATCTGGACTATATCAGTGTGCTGTACCCATACATTATAGCTGCCTCACCACCGACTACACACACACAGACACACACACACACACACACACACACACACACACACACACACACACACACACACACACACACACACACACCTGAGGTTGCCTGGGACTGATCCTGTAAACTGAGCCTCAACCGAACCTCTCGGTCCAACGACACTGCAACAGCCTCCCCCACCTGATACAAGTCCATAATCAATTGCTTCAAGCTGAAGGTGAAAAGACAAAGTGGATCACAACCTGTCACACATGTGACACACATCACCACCACACAAGAGAGCCCGACAATGTTCACTTTCAACCTGCCCGCCACCCCTTCACATTCACCGGTAAACAACCACACCATACTGCACGGTCTCATTGATATCGAACACAATTATCATCAACTACGTACAAACTGGTCGTCCCTGAGGAGAGATAACACACCACAGGCCTAGGAGAAGGTGTTCGTTCTCGACCAGAACAGTACCAGTTTCCTGTCCGGTCTCTCCTAGTGATCATGCACTCGGTGCTTCTCTAGACTCAGCGCGCTTCATCACCTGCCAACCAACTCACTCTTCCGAGCCGGAGCCCTCTCCTAATCGCTCTAGTTCCTTAAGCTTGGTGACGAAGCTAGGCATGGTTCTTAACAGAGTACCGTTCACTGGGCAAGCCATCCTGCAATAAGGGGACGTTCGGCCACGTCCCGCGCGTCAGGTTACAGATAGGTATGTGACTGGTTCCAGGTAGCGGGATGTACCGCCTCAATGTATCGAGTACTTGTTTCACTCACTTCCGCCGTCTACCAGGCAGCTCAGTCTGGTGTGTAGAAACAATTAATATGCATTACTATACTTATGTTCACTATAATATTTATTGCTATCAGTATTGCGTTTTTCGCAGCTGAAACAAAATCTTTTGTCTCTCTCTAAATTTCTTGCACTTTAGATGCTCAGAAAGGTGCCTGCAGGTGAACAGAAGCAAAGGGAACAGTAAAATGTGTTAACCCTCCTATCTTCCCTGGGTGCACTTTGGGGACAGTTAAACAATTCGTAGTGTGATGTGTGTGTAGTGTGTACGTGTGTGTGTGTGTGTGTGTGTGTGTGTGTGTCTGTGTGTGCAGCATCAAATATCATCCATTCCCTTACTTGTGTGGAACCAAATGGGTTAGATGATGCTTGCTGAGGCTGCATTGGATGCATGGTATAGCCTTGGGGCATGCCATATCCCTGTGGGGAGGGGGAGGGGAAGGAAATGCAAAGGAATGGAAACAGGCCACCCACCATTACTGTTGCTATAGAAACATGATACTGCATAAGTTATGCCATCTTGTAATGCTCCCCAGAGCATGGACAATTGTTACCTAGGATACAATTGGAAATGAAAATCACTTCCATAGCAACTGTTTGCATCCTCGGCAACGACTGCCCTTATTTCAGGGGGATGGGGGAAGGGTGGAGACTGCCTGACACTGTTGTACTGTATACTAGACGAATACAAACATTGTGGGGGCGAGCGGGAAGTATAGATGCATGCAGTGACATGTTGGTAACTAAGTCATGACTGAGACAGCAGGATTAGCATTAAGGTGGGCCATGCAATGTCGGACTGCGTAACTGCAAGTGTGAAAAATATCTTATTATAATAAATGTAACACAAATTTTCGTTGTTCGGGATAATCTCCTTCAATTCTGGACAGAACGCCACGATACCTGGTAGGATTACAAAGATGGGGGGGGGGGGGGGGGCTGTGAGTAACCGAGCTAAGCTTAAATTTGGTTTAAGGCCGTTCCATCCGAGTTCTTGCCACTTTTACGGTTGCCGCCATATCTAAGAGATAGGGAAAAGATCGTGTTTCGTTGTCCAGAAACTCCTCCTGCAATTTATCACCAATCTTCGCCAAACTTGGAAGAGTATATCACGGCAATACGATGGGTGACCTAAGGTGGTTAGCACCTTCACCGCTGGACTCCTTTAGACAAAATGGATTAACATAAGTAAGTTCTGTATGCACGGAGTTTTATGGAGTGAGTCTACTGAATGCTACCAATCAAATGGACAGTTTTGATTGGTTCAACGCTCAAATTACGAACTGCAGACTGGGAACCCACCCGAAGGGCAGGCACTAGGGATAAATGGATGCAAAGGCAAAGTGGCTACAGCGAGCAAGGCTGAGTAAGAGAAGGTAGCTGAATGGTAGTAAAGCTGCAGCATACTTCTAACCCGGCCAGTGCAGTCCTTGTAGAGCCAAGTGGTCCAGTGCACCCTCACTCATGATCCTGACAGGCCTGCCGTCCTGCGGAAGCGTAAGTATGCGAAACTCTACTTGACCGATGCAACTTCAGCGACACCGAGCAAGAGAACCATCAAACGACAGCACACT
The DNA here is from genome assembly GCA_964019415.1 of Ianthella basta. Taxonomy (NCBI): domain Eukaryota; kingdom Metazoa; phylum Porifera; class Demospongiae; order Verongiida; family Ianthellidae; genus Ianthella; species Ianthella basta. The sequence goes on from OZ025888.1 coordinate 4,877,971, forward strand.
TTGTGCCTGCCCCACTTAGTTCTTGTGTAGCCAGCTGAAGCTGTATCTGTGCTTCAGTTTCTGCCTGCCGGCCGCACTCTCTGGCCTTGCCTGGCCTTAGCTAGCCGAAGCTGTACCTGCTGTGCAGTTTGGCCTTTTGCACTGTACAATACAGTGTGTGTCTTGTGCCAAGTGTAGTGCAGTATAACGACGGCGTACTAGTATAAATGACATTCGGCTGCCACACATACGACACAGGGAAAGCGGACGCTGCACAAATAGGAGAGGTACGGTGGGTCGTGTGTAGACACCTCGCAGTTCCCCAGTGTGCCCAAAATGTGTTGCAGTCCCCCGGTGTGCCTAAAATCATTATGCTAAAACTTTCTCCCCATGGCCCAAATCAGCACAGACAGAATAAGTCCTGCCCAAAGCTTTGAATCCAGCTACCTACTGATTTGTAAAGGGACAAACAACAAACACACAACTCTTACCATCCCAGGCTGCATTGTAGTTCCCATTCCAACTTGCATTCCCATTCCAGGATGCTGCATTCCATACATGGGTGCAGTGCCTGCACCCCACCCAGGAGCTGGTGCCACTCCACCCATGGGGGGTCCATACTGGTAGTGTCCCGAGGGGGGTAGGGTGGTGGCCTGCAATCCAGTTTGCTGCCAGTTGGGTCCACCAGTGAGTTTCATCTCAGTGGGTGGTTTCCACTGGTGTTGCGTCCTGGGAAGCAGAGGAGCGGAGTTGTTGTCACAGTAATGTGAGGCATGTTAACACCTATTCTCTATTGTGAAGGTTCATACACCTAGGTGCACCCATACACAGACACACACCATTCATGTACACGTTGTACATGTAAAAATTATGTGAGTGTACACATATACACTTACTTCTGAACTGCTCCAGTCTTGGAGGGGCCTGATCCCAAAGCTGAGAACGACAGACAAATATATGGTTCAGTTTTGGGTACTCAATCACAACGGCACACACACACACACACACACACCCCCACACACACACACTTGCACACACACACAGTGACACCCACACCCACACCCACACACTTGCACACACACACACACGCACACACACCCATGTACACGCAGTGACACCCACTGTCGCTCACCCAACTGCTGCACAGTGCTGGCCAGCCCCTGGTCCACACTGCTCCCAAGTGGCACTGGCCTCAAGGGCTGTGCCTGTGTGGGTGGAGGACCGCCCACTCTCTCCGGCTGAAGGATATCAGAGCCACCAAAAGAGGTGTCCTGGGAGGGAACAGAAGGAGAGCCAAACGCTACTTCAAAGTTGACCTGCATTGAGCTCTGTCCTTGTCCTCCCTGTACAGTTGGCTGTGCCTTGAAGAAGTCTACCTCCTGGTAGCCTGGATGGAGACAGCAAGAGCACACGCACTGGACAAGAGTGTATGTTAATGTGCACACATGCAGTTATGCACACATGTGTACACACTCATACGTGAACATGCACACACTCATTTTCACATACAACAACAATGTATAGTGTGAATGCGTAAGTACACGCATGTACGTCAGTGATTCACCATCCTACAATCATTAGGGTAAACTGCACACGGTGTGTGCCAGGATAGGGCATAGCTCCCGCTACAGTGGAACCTGTCTGAGATGGTCACTGTGTTAGGCGCAGCCACCACTCCAAAACAGCCAGCCTCCCTGGTCGCAAATAGCACTAAAGCGTTGCAATCTACTGTACCTCTGTAGGGCAGCCACCTCTCTATAAAGGTAAATTAGAGCTGGCCTACATGTGGCTGTCTTAGACAGGCTTCACTGTATCCTTACACAACACTGTAACCTAACCAAACCTAACGCAATTACTGAAAATAATTTTAAGCATGTGTGCACACACACACACACACACACGCATGCACGCACACGCACACACCACACCACACACCACACACACACACACACACACACACACATACACACACACACATACACACACCAACCCTGTTGGGAGTATGTAAATAACGATATTCATAGAGAATACTGCACGTGTGTGTGTGTGTGTGTGTGTGTGTGTGCGAGTCGTACCAGTAACAGAGCCAAAGGGGTTGGTTGGGGCCACAGGACCCTGTGATGGCCATTGCCCACTATCGGAGGCTTCAGAAGGGGAGGCAAAGTCAAGGCCTAGGAGGTCATCCACAGAGGCTGACTGCTTCTTGTGGTTGGAAGTGTCGGTAGCAGGTGAGGCCTTAGGAGGAGGAGTGGAGCTGCCTTTGGACTGTGACTTGCGACGCTGGAGGTGACGAATGGAGTGGCCCACATTCACATTAGAGTTGTGATCAACATCATGCGCTATGATATGCAATTGTACTGTATGTACACACTGCCTCCACATATTAACACACACACACACACACACACACACACACACACACACACACACACACACACACACACACACACACACACACACACACACACACACACACACACACACACACACGAGAGTGGTTCAGAGCAAAAGTGCTCACTCACACAACCAACTCACACTATACTCCTCCAGTTTCCGTCTCTGTTCTTCGAGAAAGTCACTGGCTGAGACAGTTGGGGGGGTGGATGTGGTGGCAACAGTAGTGGTGGAGGCAACAGTAGTGGTGGTAGCAGCAGGGGCTTCACGCAGCTTTAACCTGAGAGGACAAAAACACAAAGGTAACAGAGGTGGAGTGACAAACGTAGACAGCATTGAAAGGTGTATGAAAGCGATAGAGACAGCTCCTACATGTACACTGAAGGGTTGCTCATGAGTGATTCATCCAATTCTTCCAACAAATACCACACGCACATGCACATGCACACACTTGATAACAGGAAGGTAAGGTGGTTCCTATGTCACGCTAACCACACAGACACACACACACACACACACACACACACACACACACACACACACACACACACACACACACACACACACACGCACGCACTTGATGTTAGCAGCAGCCTCTGAGCTGCTCGCACCGCTGTATCCCTTCTTCTCCATGTCTTTAAGGTGCTCTTCTAAAGCAGGCAGCAACTCATTCGGTACTGGTTTCAAATTCAAATGGGATTTTGTCTCAAGGCCAAGGTCCTGGACAGTAAACATAAGTCAGTGACATGTATATAAACACCACATTACATCCATGAGGTCTAACGCACACTTAGGACATGAAACACCAATTTTAGCACAGTGACTACATATGTGCATATGACACTAGACAATGTCACTCATATCCCTTGCACTAGTCCGGCACACTAGACCCAACTTCTTCCACACGATAGTGAGAAATTAGGGCTAGCCGACTAGACTAGGGATACACCCATCCTCTGTTCACACCTCAGCCAGCTCAAAGAACTTCTTCATACTCTCCAACTTCTCAGGGCACTTCTTGTAGAGCTCAAAGGCCTCCTTGGCATGCACTCGCTTCATCTCAAAGAACTTCTCTGCAGGACAATAGTCACATAGAGACAGCAGACTGGGTCAGTGTACATGATGCAGAACTGGACAACGCAGCAAGTATCACAGATACACCTCAAGCCGTTTGTCAATACCCTCATTTCCTGCCATCAAACATCTCCCTCTCCCACTTCTTCCTCCCTTCCCCACCCTCTTCCTCTCCCTCTCCCCCCCCCTCCCATGCACCTAGGAGGCTGATCAGGGCATCATTGTAGACTTGATAGAGCCGGACCAGGTCCTTGTACAACATGAGGAAGCAGGTGTTGATGACACCATTGACCATGTCGATCACATTCATGTTGAGCTCCATGTGTGCTTCGATCAGACCATCCATCAAGGCGATCGTCTTGAGCAGCTGCTGGTGGTCCATTGCCTGGAAGTCACCATTCTCTCTGTGTGGAAGGAAGGGCATGTGAGGATAGGTGTGAGTGTGTGAATGTGTGTGTGCGTGCATGCGTGTGTGTGTGTGTGTGTGTGTGTGTGTGTGTGTGTGCGTGAGTGTGTGTATGTGTGTGGGTGTGTGTGTGTGTGTGTGTGTGTGCATGCATGGGTGTGTCTCACCCTTTCTTTGCCTTCATGACATCCATGGCAAGCTGCCGGTAGACATGACAGTAACTCTTCAAGTATTTTGCATATCGTCTGATGTACACTGACATGTTGTATCCTATGGGAGGGGGAGGGAAGGGGGAGGGAAGGGGGAGGGAGGGAAGGGGGAGGGGAAGGGGGAGGGAGGGAAGGGGGAGGGGGAGGGGGAGGGAGGGAAGGGAGAGGGAGTGAGAGGAGGGGAGGTAGAGGGAGGAGGAGGGAGGGGAAGGGGGAGGAGGAGGGAGGGAAGGGGAGGGAGGGAAGGGGGAGGGGAGGGGGAGAAGGGGAGGGAAGGGAAGGGAGGCAAGGGGGAGGTAGAGGAAAGGGGGAGGGAGGGGAAGGGAGGGGAAGGGGAGGTAGAGTGAGGAGTGCAGAAGGGAGGGAGATGAACACCCACCGGCACACTGCCCAGCCTTGCGGCACACATGCCTACCTTGAGGTGTAGACTTATCAGTATAACTGTCGAGACCAAAGGCTGTTGGGCGGGAAGCCATACACTGCATGAAACGCTGTAGTCAAGAGAGAGGGAGGGGGAGGGGGGAGGATCTGGTGACGAGCAGCTCAATGTGGGGAGACAGTTACTGGGTGCCCTGTCAGTGAAATAGCCACAAGATATGTAACTTTCAAATGAACATATTTCGATTATCCAAGTGCCTATCTCATGGAACTACCTTGGGTAGGTCACTACAATGTCCCGGCTGTTCTCTCAAGGAATTCTGCTGTTAACCCACACACCTCCTTCCCAGCCCCACCCCTCTCCATCCCTACCTCATTGCCAAGCACCAGTAGATTGTGCGTGGAGATGAGGGCCTTGAACACAACCACCCAGCTCCCATTCCGAGTCCTCTCCAGCAACATATCTGCCAACTCAGGCATTGACACCCGTTGGTCCTCCGTGAGTCCAATCAAGACTGCAACGCAAGGGGAGGGCACAAAGAATGAAGTTACACTTGTACACAACGTCAGGTCTCACCATGATGATGATTGCTCAATAGGGGAGACGGAGCAGTGCAGTCAGTGGCACACAGCTTGCATGCAAGCAAGCAAAGTCAGAGTACACCCCCCCCCCTCACACACACACAATACGTACGCAAATACAGAGTTAGTGACATAAATCGCTTTATTCACATACTCACACACAAACACACACTAGAACTAATCACACATGAAACAATAATTATTGCCATTACGTACATACACATAATCTCTATATATAATTCAGTTCGTTTGTTTGTTTGTCTGTTTGTTCGCGATTCGGACAAAAACTACTGCACAGAACGCCACCAAACTCTCAGGGATTATAAAGTGGGGCTCTGCGAGTGTCCTCCACGGGTTGAAATCGTCCGTCTTGCAGTTCTTGAAGGAATATCCTTCTATTTCTGGTTTTTCGTTCGCAGCTGACGGCCATTTTATTAATCATCGCTCCCTTGACTTCCGGTTGTCGGACGGTTGGATTCGCTGTTGTTCAACAATTGACTTCAAACTCGGCCGTCGTTATAGCAGCTACCCGCTCACATACGTCAAAACTGGCTGGGGCCGACTCGCTGTTGTGCGACTCGCCATAGCAGAAGCCCGCCGAAGGCGGGTGCCCTACTAGTGATACATAAAATCATTAAACACTAAATAGCCTGTCATGACGTAAAAGCTCCCACTAGTTGCATGAACACGGACATGATGGGAAGGGAGGGCACCTACTAAAATAGTAACAACTCCATGACAACATGCCCCAAGAATCCTTGGATATACTGTATGCACACAGAGAATGAGAGAGGAAGCCATTGGCGGTCAGTCACCATGGTGATGGTGAGAGAACAGGCTACCTGCCTAGAATTCAGGTTCCTCACACAGAAACCAACCTTGAGACATAACACACTTTTGGTATTGACTACCCATAATTGGGAGAAGCATGAGGGAAGCCTTTAACTGAGTCACAGCACAGTGCAATCTGACACTCCACAGGACTGATTCCCACAAGACTACAATTCTCAGCAACGACAGAATTTAGCATTTTGAACAGTCCAGAATGTTGAGGTTATGAAATTTGAGTGATTTTTCAAGTTATTTTGTGCATAAAATATAAACATTTTACGGGTACAATTCTTCAGCAATTTTTGCACTACTCGCTAAAATGCACTAAAATTAGTAGCTGTTCAAATTAGCACCTGTTAAAATAAGTATCCTTTGGCATCCTTTCAAAGCCAAATGTGTTCGTGTATGCGGACCAGTCAAATCAACAGAGCTACAAACACCACTTTGACTACATAACTAGTAACCAGTTTATTATTCACGATTATTAATTAACACTCACATAATATATCTTATCCTTCTCATGGTCACTGTTTTTACTAGTAAGCAAATTTCACCTTCTGAAAACACTCAATTGCATCTAATTATCCTGCAGACCCACTCATTCAGAGCCCCACCTAACCACACACACCACATCTCACAATGCTACAGTCACCCACTGTGTCTTACAAGATAGGCAATTAGTGGCCAAACAGGATTAAGCCAAACAAGTGTGCTTTCCCCCCTCCTTACTTCCATTGTGAACATTCCACTGAGAAGGATGTAACAAGGTGGACAATAGGGGATGGATTATAGGAGTTGGGTAGAGACTGTCTCCACACCCAGTTCTATATAGCACATACAATACACACACACACACACACACACACACACACACACACACCAAAAACAAACTACATACACACACAAAGACAAAAATGCATATGTACATGCACACGCCCACCTACACACACACACACACACACCCTCCCACTCACCCACCAACACCCACACACACTCACTACTACGCCCACTATCCTAACACACACCCTAACACTGCTTGGCACTGGATACATCTGTCGGGCTACAGCCGACAACGGGTACGTCTCTCTGTGTCACCTGGCACTATGCGATTCCTCTTTAGGGGAGGCAGCTTTATAACAAGCTACACACGTACGTTCACATACACACAGGAGACTTGTAACCACTTCCGAGTGAAGCCCTAAACACCTTTTCCTCATGAATAAACTAACAATCTAAATAAGGACTGCCTTAGCTCTACTGTGACTACTAATGGCAAAGTGTATCCACACAAGTAACTAAATACACAAACACGCGCACACACACACCTCCTCAACCTGGTGGATGTCTCCCAACACACCACCCCAACGCAGTACAGTACCGCAAATTACAAAAGGCACTAAATCACTAAGCATCGCTTACATCATTTGTTTAGGTCATTCAGTGATACACAACCCCTCACACAAACACATCACATCCACATGCAGGCTACAACACACTAACCAACGCACAGTCATTAAGCACTTTTACACTACTCCCCTAGTACCATGGGTTAAGGGTGTCTTTGTGACCAATTCGTTGTTAGCACTCTCAACCAATCAGAAGACCAGGTCATGGTACAATGGATTTTGTATAAACTTCCACCTTACCTCAACCTGCTGGATGAAAGCACCCACAAATCCACCAGCCAATACAATTGTGGAGTGCTAATAGGGACTGAGACAAGAAACCCTGAGAAAGGACTTTAGGGAAGTAGGTCAAGAAAGAATGCTGTTTACACCTTCTGGCCTCAGCAGTGACTTTCTCACAACCAAGAGTGCCCCCCCAAACACAGTGTACCTTGGCCATGTGAGGTGGCACCAACCCAACGGTGAATGTGCAGTGCACCGAACCTTTGACATTATCAACATGAGTTTGCAAAACATTCTAAAGGTTGTCCGGAAACCGCCTTCCACCTCCCTCACCACTTCCCCCTCCCCCCCCCCCCCCCCCCCCCCCACACGCACACATATTATCGGTAAAGGTGATCACGTATCTCATTTTCGACCACTTCCACTTCTACTTACAGTCGACGTGCTTCTTTTTCGGTCCGTTCATCTCATGACTGGATGCCTTGCATACTATCTTGTTTATCCCAGAGCCAGTGACCGAGTTCTTGAAGGCGGTCGCCTTGTCTAGGACCGTACCCGACATGGCGGCCAAAAGTAGACAATAGGGATTGGCTGAATGGGGCGAGATGGGGAGAGAGACGTACCCAACGGTTCACAATCATCAGGCGTTACTGTGTTACAAACCTCTCAATGGTGACGGACCTTAAGTCGGGCAGGAGACGCTCCAAAAACTGCAATACCCTTCGCCCCTCCGAACCTAACGACCACTCAATCACTTGACATCACTTGACATCATCTGACGTCATTAGGGCGGACCCCTCGCATATTCCCGTATACTGAACAGCTCCAATGTATGGCTTCGTGCTGAACGGTTGCCTTTTATGAATGGCCGGGGGACCTACGTGAATGAGCGCACAGATGAGCGCGTGATACCACGTTCTATAGCTGTTTATGGGGACACAAAGACTGAAGGCATTTCAGTATGCTCTTCAGACTTGATGTTAATTAAATGCGCTCATAGAATCGATCTAATAGATCATGAATTCATCAACTTGTCCCACTGTTAATATATTGTTTTCCTTAATGTATATATAATGTCAATGTAGACTTTAAGTTACCTCTTTATAATTAATAAGTTTATTCATAATATAATGTATATACAATCATGTACATTAAAATATGTTAGTTGTATACATTCTTGTCTGTACAATGCATGTTAAAGCATGCAAGCTAATGTTAACTTTACACAACAGGCTTGCCTATAGCAGGTGGGTCCTCCCTGCTCTTGGCCTTTGACTCATGAGCACATACACACACCTCCCTGATCGTGCAGATGTAGTTTTCACTGCAAGTACTCGTCATTACTCTTAACTAAACAGCAACTTACTTTGAGAGTAGCTAATTATAACCAGTGAAAACAATAGAAATTACCAAAGCAAAGCAAGATTCCACAGCAACCTCAAAACTGAATGGTCAGCTCAATTTCTTTAATTACAATGCACTATAACCCATACAAACTAAGTGCGTTACTATAGTAACTGATCCCAGAAATGCCCTGCTTGCAGTATATGTAAAGAGGTTCACATAAAGGTAGGGAAGAAGTGATGCAGGTAGTCTTGAAGGGAGGTCTGCAGGAGGAAGTCAAGCACTGTGTGCCGAACAATGAGGTAGAGGTGTTTGTACATGCGAGCTCCCAGGAACAGGAGGTCCACAATCCAGGTCCAAATCTGAAATTATTATAGGAATGCAAGTGGGAAGGGGGAGTGGAAAGGCAGTCAGAAAACGGAACAGAGGCAAATTTGTACATAGATTGTCAAATTCACAGTTGATGTACATTTAGTTACCACCCAAAGAGGAGCCTACTAGGATGTTGGCAGGTACTTCACTTCTTGTCACGTGCATGAGATAACTTGGCAGCCATTTCTCAAGCACATTTACATCTAGTCTCTCGTAGCCAGACTGCCATTTTGGTCACGCGCAGAGGGCGGAGTCTGCGCGAGACCAAAATGGCGGTCAGGCTATGTGAGACTACCCTTCAATGAAGTGCTGAGGAAAAGCTGTCTATTACAATTCTTGGCAAACACTCCATCCTTGAAACTAACATCTGTCACATGAACTCACAAACTGGTGATTGACTGCAATTAATAATGAACAGAATATGACGTCACACAACATTCTAAACGTTACTGACACTACACAGTGTATGATGCAAACGTAGCCCACAAGGGAAGGTGAGTGTGGTAGCCTACCGTTCCCAGTACATGCACCAAGTTGAGCCAGACTGCAAGATAGTTCTCCGGTACACCGAGATCTCTCAAAGTTCTACACACACACAGAGGAGAGGGAGCGGACACAACACTGGCAGCATGTTACCACACCCATTACTAAGTGACCACACCCATTACTAAGAGACCACACCCATTACTAAGTGACAACACCCATTACTAAGAGACCACACCCATTACTAAGTGACAACACCCATTACTAAGAGACCACACCCATTACTAAGAGACCACACCCATTACTAAGTGACCACACCCATTACTAAGAGACTACGCCCATTACTAAGAGACCACACCCATTACTAAGTGACCATACCCTTTCTAAGAGACCACACCCTTTCAAAGAGGTAACAGCTATACAAGTTGGCAAGTGGGTGAGTATACACGCATGTGTGAACGTGTCACCACTGTGTGTGCACACTCTTGGGTAGTACCTGGTGATAAACGAGACCACTGGCTCCAAGGAGAGGACAGGCACTCGGAGTCCAATTGATGCCAACCAAGAGTATGTGATGCAATCTATCAGGAATATGATGCAATCATGGAACACACACACATGGACACACACAAACGCACACACACACACACACACACACACACACACACACACACACACACACACACACACACACACACACACACACATGTACACACACACATGCACACACACACACACACACACACACACGCACGCACGCACACACACACACACACACACACACACACACACACACCTGTCCATCCCTGATGCCAGCAAATATCCACAATCAAAGCAGCCACAAGAAGCACAAACACATGACCAAGAATCCATCGACCTCTTGCAAACCAGTTAGACCTTGTCCACTTCCCCTCCCTTCCCTCCTCCTCATCATGGCCACCGTTCTCATCACACTTGACCAACAAGTTGTCCACTGTGTCACAGCAGATGGTGGCGGCTGGGGTAGATCGGTCAGCTAACTGTTCGTTCCTCTCCTTCATCCAAGTCAGCAGCTCCTTCAGCTCCTTCAGACCCTACACACACAAAACACATTCATAAGGCAGGAACTGAGTGGTTCAAACTACCAAACAGACAAACATCTGATGGGAAATATTTCATAAAGATCTTGCAATCTGCTAGTTTTTAAAATACTGTAACTTCTAGACCTGCAAACTTTTTGCCTCTATTATTAAAATTAATCCACTATTATGTACGTTTGTAGTCTCCAGTCTAAGGACATGAAACATCTTATTTCAGGAAAATTATTCTTTTGCACATTTTCTCTAGTGAAATATTTCTCTATTAAATGAAATTCTTCTAGTGAAATCTTTTCTCTATTGATGAATTTCCCTTAGTAAAATATTTTCTCTATTAAACAAAATTCTCATCCTGAAATTTTTTCACTATTAACGAATTTCCCCTAGTGATTGATTTTCTCTATTACAGTATACAATGCTCAGAAGTGACAAACAACATGGGAACCTATATACGTATGTACCTTTGATGTTTTGTAAGCCACCAGTTCTGACAAGAGAGCCCTGCATGAGGGTTGACAAGAAGGGCAGTGAGGTGAGCAAAACAGTGAGACCTCTCTATTCCAGACACATTTCGGACAGTTTGGAACAGGCCCAAGTGCGTTGATTAGAGAGGTGTCCTGACTTCAGGGGTAATTCTGTACACATCTCTACATTGCCAGGACAGTAGGCACTGTCCTCATTATAGTACAGTGAAGCCTGTCTAAGACAGACACCTGTGGGCCAGTTCTAACTGACCTTTATAGAGAGGTGGCTGCTCTACAGTGGTAGACTGCAATGTTTTAGTGCTATTTGGGGCCAGGGAGGCTGGCTGTTTTAGAGAGGTGGCTGCCTAACATAGTGACCATCTTAGACAGGTTTCACTGTACTACACACATAGTCACAGAATGTGATGCATGGATGCACTTATTAGGTGTTGTTGGTGGCACTCTGTTGTTGGTGGCACTCACCCCGAGTTCCTGAGGTACTCTGTGTACCTGTCAGTCCACTCCTCGCGGCACAACTCACACTCAACCACACATCCGGCAAGGAATCTTGACAGCCTCTAGAGGGAGGAGGGAGAGGGAGAAGTGAGAGGGAGGAGTGAGAGGGAGGAGTGAGAGGGAGGAGGGAGAGGGAGGAGGGAGAGGGAGGAGGGAGAGGGAGGAGGGAGAGGGAGGAGGGAGAGGGAGGAGGTTGACTACAAGGATAGGACACTATGCACAGAATTGCAACAAAGCAAGATAATGAGGAGAGCTATGGGAAGGGGAGGGAGAGGAGGGGAAGGAGAAGGGGAGGGAGGGGAGGGGAAGGAGAAGGAGAGGGAGAGGAGGGGAAAGAGAAGGGGAGGGAGGGGAGGGGAAGGAGAAGGGAAGGGAGGGGAGGGGAAGGAGAAGGGGAGGGAGGGGAGGGGAAGGAGAAGGAGAGGGAGAGGAGGGGAAAGAGAAGGGGAGGGAGGGGAGGGGAAGGAGAAGGGAAGGGAGGGGAGGGGAAGGAGAAGGGGAGGGAGGGGAGGGGGAAGGAGAAGGGGAGGGAGGGGAGGGGAAGGAGAAGGGGAGGGAGGGGAGGGGGAAGGAGAAGGGGAGGGAGGGGAGGGGAAGGAGAAGGAACACCAACAGTGGAAGGGGGAGGGAAGGCTGGAGCATGTTAGCACATCAGAGTGTTCTTGAAGAGGCAAGACACAAAGCAATGTACACTTGCCCCCCCTGGCAATCTGGTAAGGCCATCCCATGGCAAACACTGAAACCTGATCATGAAGACCAACACATCAGTCAACTCCCTCGATAATGCCCCCCACCATTCCCCCTACAGGCATCTGTCCCACTGTATAGTCCACCTTCTGTGCTTCTTCTTCAAGCTTGCCATCAAGTAGCCTGAATCCTTCCACGAATAGTGAGCTCCGAGGCATGGGGTGTGTAAGGGAGGAGCAGGCATCAGCGACGGACTTCATCATCAGGGGCACGAAAGACCTGGGAGGGCAGGGCAAGGATGGGGTTGGGTGAGGGAGAGGGACCAGGGGAGAGCAAGGATGGGGTTGGGTGAGGGAGAGGGGTCAGGGAAGGGCAAGGATGGGGTTGGGTGAGGGAGAGGGGTTAGGGGAGGGCAAGGATGGGGTTGGGAGAGGGAGAGGGAGAGGGGGAGGGCAAGGATGGGGTTGGGAGAGGGAGAGGGACCAGGGGAGGGCACGGTGGTGAAGAGACATGTAGACTTCATAGCAACAGGCTGCTTTAGACCCCCGGGTGTGGAACTACGCACCGGATAAATGAACATACACATGTTGCACACACAAAGACTGTTGACACACTCGAACAGTGTCGCATTCTTCACTGACCTTCGCTCTGAAGCAAGTTGCCTAGGAACAGGGGCTGTGAGGAATGTAATTAGGTTCTCAAATACAGGCAACTCAGAGAGGGTCTGCTGTTTGGTCACCTCTAGAAGGGAGCTGGGGGGGGGGGGGGGAGGGAAGGTGGCCAGGCTCACAAGACCACATATACAGTGGACATAATTATACACACACACATACATAGATACACACATACAGTGATAGAATGTTATTCACACACGCACATGCACACACCTACAGACTTGGTGCAGGTAAGTGATCACAAAGAGTAACACGTCACGGGGCACGTTGGCGGGTGTGAGGTAGTGAGGTACCATCACCTGGCAACAGGCTGGAGGGTAGAGAGGGAAGTGTCGCGGTGAGCAAGAGTTGTGACAACCTCAAGAACTCGTGGATACAAGGAACAGCCTCACCATCGAACCCGTGTGCCAACATGACTGCCTGGCCACACTCTGGTAAGGGGAGGCTGGAGCGCAGCAGAGCAATGGCCTCTCGAGGAAAGTTGAGGCAGATCTCTAGGTTCGCCTTCAGCTGTGGAGAAAAGGTGCAATGGCAACACCAATCCACTACACCTTCAAACCTGCCCGCCCACCTGGTCCCACCCATTTGGTCCCCTGTCACCTCATAAACCTGGCACCAACCACTAGTATGTATAGTCCCCGCCCACCTGGTCCCACCCACCTGCTTCGCAGTCCCACCTATCACATTCGGTTTATAGCACTGTAAAGTGTACATGAAGAGTTGGTAGGCAGCTGGATAGCCATCTGGGAGGGGGGGAGGTGAGGAGGGGTGGGGAGGGAGGAGGGGTGGGAAGGAGAGAGACAGATAGGCCAAATGTATCTGTGCTTCCATTCCAGACACAGATAACACTCATATACAGAGAGATACACACATCTCTCACACACACACATCATACACACATCATACACACATCATACACACATCATACACACACACACACACACACACACACACACACCATACACACACACACACACACCATACACACACACACACACACCATACACACACACCATACACACACACCATACACACACACCATACACACACACCATACACACACACACACACACCATACACACACACACACACACACATGCACACTACTCACTATAGTGGAGCTCATCGGCCAGTGCATCCAGGCAGGTAGCATAGAATGCATCTAGTGCCTCCGATTGACACTGTCGGTAACACAGTCTGAGGGACTGTGCCACTGCTGAAGGGATATTGCTGGACCAGAAGGACTGGCTTACAGCTGGTGTAGGAACACATTGCAGAACATGCAGAGAGAGAGAGAGAGAGAGAGTTGAGGGAGAGAGAGGGAGACGAGGGGAAGGATGAGGAGGAAGCTGTCCGTGGAACACAACACTACATGACACAGGAGGAGTTGGGTTGTAGTTAGCAACTAGGAGTTAACATGTTCTGATTCTGGCTGTGTGTACCTCAGTGCTCTGTCTGTAAAAGAGCCATGCACTCACTCAGAATATCTGGTGTCCCTCGAGTGAAAACATTCCTCAAGTGCTGAGCCAGGTCTCGCAACCAGCTCTAAGGAAGAGAAGGGAAGAGTAATGAAGAAGACAGAGAAGGGAAGTTGGAAGGAAAGTTGGAAGTAGGGGGATGGAGCCACTGACTCACAGACTGTTGTTTGCCAAATCGACTCTTGGCTAAATTGAAACAGTCTTCAATCTCTGTGGCATCCAGCTAAGGAAGGGGGAAAGCATGCAAGGTCGTTCAGAGGTTAGCTGAGCCCACTCAGTGACTCAAGAATATGAGACACAATAATCCAGCTAAATCTTACAAGCTTACACTTCTAAGCACTTCCGTAGCAGACGGAAGAGAGTCCTCGTTTGCCTTCTTCTCCACTTTACGAGAAGATTTGTGCTTGGAGTGGGCTTGTTTCCCTGCATCAGGGACCATCGGCTTAGCAGGATGTGAGGGGGGAGACTCCTCCACTGGTGAGGGGGCTGGGGAAGCATTGTAGGCACTGAACTTGGTCTCATCTTCACGCACTGGGGCTGTGTGTGGCAGGAAGGAGAAGGACACTCAATGTGTGTGTGTGGGGGGGGGTGGGGGGGTGGGGGCTCCAGTCCCTCCTGCCCCCCCCCCCCCATTCTGCCACCTGGTAGACTCAAACACACACTGGTGTGGAAAGGGGCACATGCACTAGGAGGGCAGAGGGTAACATGCAGGCTTGAATAACAAAACCGTGGAAGAAACGATTCATAGACATAGCTGGTTGCTTTGATAAACACAGAGAAAGAGCTGCCACCACTCTCAGGAGCAGTGAAGTGGGGCAATGTTTATAGCAGCAACAAAACAGCAAGGCCACTATTAAAGAAGACTTCTAAATCAAACACCTCTCTCACAGCTGCAAAACCAGTTATTATTGTTTTCAAATTTTTCAATTTGCTTTCAAATACAATCAGCCAATCACTTTCACTCTCCTGTCCTCTCAACCTGTCACTATGGTGCATGCAGGGAAAACAGAATGTCTGTACAGCCCAGGGACTCCTTCCCAGAAATGCTACTCAGAGAGGCAAAGCGCTTGGCTAGGAGAGCACAAAGGATACCCTCCTTCATCAAACAGAAGTTTCAGGAACTGGATGACAACTTTAGGGCACAGATAGACCCAACTTGGGCCTATAAAGTGGTTGCCAACAGATGGTAAGAAGGCACACACACACACACACACACACACACACACACACACACACACACACACACACACACACACACACACACACACACACACACACACACACACACACACACACACACACACACACACACACACACACACACAGATACACACACACACACACACACACACCACACACACATCCTATCATGTCCAAAAATGGCCCACTTAATGCCCTCCTTGCTCTGCACTGTGTGCAGTGGCTATGTCCCATTAGAAGTGTACAGCTGGGTGGACAAAGTGGACTTCAGCAAGCTGCCTGAAGAAGTGCTGCAGAGGGTCTCAACCACTTCACTCATAGCAGACCCGAGCGTTTTTTCCGCTTACAGACCAAAGCGAAGGGGGGGAGAGGAGTTTGAGGGTGAGGCGCCAGTTCCCCTACAACATGGCGGCAGCCACCCACACATCGACAACGCTGCTCTGAGTGTCACTACCTCACACAGACCCAAGCACAATCCCTCTCTATGCAGCATGTTAAGCTATGTCAAGGAGAAGTCTAAATAAACACTCAGAACAGATTGTTCCCATTCACATTCTCTCATCATGTCATCCCTCCTGTTTCCTTGGCAACTGTGTCAGTTCATTGCAATGTACCACATGTAGATAAGTTACAAGAACAATGCACCCCATCCCTTGACCCATACTGTTACTATATTCACAATAATTATTGCATTTATCCTCACCATTCAGCATAGCTACTGTACATTATGCAGATATAGTGACATCACCTCTATATGTACATGCATGTGCAGCAAACTGTGACATAGCTGGAAGAACGAACTGTGACGCAAATAGGAGAATGAATGAAAATTTAATGCATGTATAACGACAGTACAGGCTCTCCACATACTCAAGGTCCATTATGCATCGTGGTGAGTGAATTGAGGTACCGGTGTTCAGAGCATGTCTGGAAAAGCTGCAACAGATCGCGTGCTTCCCCCACTCACGGGCATCCGGCAGTAGTACTGGCTTGAATGACTGATCCTTCTTCTTCTTCTTCTTCGCTGGGTCCTTCTTCACCGTTTTGCCTCCTTTCACAGTCTGCCACGAAGCTTCCGCCATCTTGAATAAGACTCATGACAAAATGGCGACCGAAGAGCAGCTGGTTTTGAGAAACGTAAGCCACCGAAGCTGTTGTGCACAGGCTTGAATGTAGGTGAAGCTTTAGCTTATCTATACTCTCAACGTTCACTTTTATTTATCTTCAAACCTGTGCTTACTGCAGATGAAACAATATGTGGCATTCTACAACAAGATGACAGAAAGTTGCTTCCAGTCTTGCGTACGAAGCATGGGCTACCGAGAGCTTACAGAAGAGGAAGTGGGTGCCTTAAACACCTTAGTAATGGTCCATCTCTAACGTACAGTGCACCTGTTCTACCGGTCACCTCTTGGAGATCTCTCACTTTGACTGCTTGTGACAGGTATTATACAGTGACCGCTATAGACAGGTTCCACTGCACATGGTACTGTTTGGACCAGGAGAGACTGGCTGCTTTTGACAGACAGCTTCACCGCAGAGATTCACTGCAATGTATTGCCATTCTTTCAGCCAATGGTAGCTGGCTGTTATAGACACGTGACTGCCTTGTAGAGTGGCCACTGCAGGCATGCTCCTTTGTACTATCATATATGAAATTTGTCATCCTATGCTTATGCTTGCTGCCTCATGTAACCTATCTTCATTGTAAGTACCTTCCACTCTGTACAGTCTTCATGGCTGTGTATGATGACTGGTTCTATTGTACCAAGGGACTGCTTGATTTGTTGTTTGTGTGCAATTTGTTCTGCAGACGTCTTGTGTGGAGTCATGTGCTTTGAAGTTGATCAAATCCAACAACCGTATCGTTGCCACTGCTACTGAGCTCAACATGCAGCAAGGTGGAGGGCAGCTCTCTGTTGGCAGGAGATAGTAGACACACACACACACACACAGACGCACACGCACACGCACATACACATACTGTGTGTGTGTGTGTGTGCTACAAACACACAGGGCATTGCTGGTGCACTGCACACTGCATGGGAGGTACATGTGTGTGCTAGTGTCTGTGTGTCTGCCCATTTAGGGCAAACTGTGTGCACTGTTTTACGTACAACTCTAATTTTTGCCCGTTAACTAATGGAACCTGTTATTTCTAAGAACGAAGCATATTCATTACTTTTGATATTGTGTTTTCATTTGCCATTGACTTGTGTATTACCCCCTGGTACTTGTACTCATCTGTTGTGTGCTCTTATATTCATCTACTGAATGCTGTGTTGTCTCGCCCCACACTAACGTGATGTACGTCGCTGCTGTCTGTATGTATATATATTTGGGGTGAGCCTGAGCAAGCACACTGTAGTCTCGTTGACCCAATGATTCAGCTACCTGGAATAGAAGAAGCATGTTGCTGCAACCATGCCACGATGCAAGCAAAGTTCTTGCCTATTTGAAGTCCAAACATAGGGCTATAGCAGTGGTGCTGTAGTGCTGGTAAAGTCAGCGCTTCCCCTTCGCACTTCATGCAGTGCAGACCTCCATGTTCGCTATTGCGATGGCCGCGAAGGTAGTATTGCAGACACTAGTGAGCTGCATGAATCTGGAAGTCCTTAACTTCCTTCCGCTGTATTGGCACCTCAGAAGAGCCATCCCTCGCAGCTCCTATCATCGATTACGGTATATGCAAATGAGGTAATTCCAGCACACAGTAAGGTATAGTGCCGTACAACACATATGACTGTACATCCATTACAATGTTGTAATGAACGCACTAATACAATACAACTTCCATGCAACTACCGCACATGCAGCATTTCAGAACTAGCAACTGACAACTACACAACCCATGCACTCGACTAACAAAAGAGCAGTTCTACCAGTTTAAACCAGTCTACAACATATCGCTAGAAACATGTGGTAAAGCAATACAGTCAACTAAAAGCACACCTTGACATGGACTTTCTGCTGTACTTTCACATAACAAATACAAACACACCATTCACTGGACTAGCCTCGCTCACCTCTAGTTATGTATCCCTGAATGTGTACAGCTGTGCAAATCTCCGTCACTGCTTCTTGACCACAGATGATTTCCGTGGCATCAAGGACACTCTTCCATGTACGAGCCTGCCTCCCTGTTCCAGGAGACTTCTGCAGCCACTTCACAAACATTGTTCTTGGCTGAGTTGTGCTCTTGTGGTCATGTTCAATGCCATCCAGGATTAAGGGCTGGACATCTAGGGCAAGTCCTACATCGTACCACTTGGGTGTTACATGGGGCACCACAAAGCACACTATATCCCGCAGGGTGGGCTTGTCACTTAGTGATTCAAGAACTTCATCTGCATTGTGCAAGCGAGGAAGGCAATAGTAAAGAGGTGTTCCACTGTATCATGCAGTGTTTAACATCATTTCCTACCAACTTTGACAGCCAAGACCCATTTATTAGTAATAGGTAAGGTAATCTGGGGTATTTCCGGTCACAGGGTATTTCTATTCACCTATACAAAAGCAGTCCTCTGCTGCGAAACGCTAAGCTTTCAAGCACAACTACAACCATACACAGGTAGTAGCAACACATATCTACAACATACCTGACAGGTAATTTAGACGCTTTCTTTCTGAGCACTCGTTGGCCGCTACCGTCAGTGTTAATGCGTAATAAGCAGTCACGCTTGCTTGAGGAAACTTCGAATGATCCATCCTTACTCCCGAAAGAAGAGAAGGCGCTCGGGTACAATTATGATATGAGATAAAGTACTATCCTCCCTGAGACTATAGCACATTTCAAGCTTGTCCTCGCTCTGGTGGTGGTGCAAGGGCAACCCCAAGTTAACTCATTGATATGCTGTGCGTATGCGTGTAGATAACATTGAAAGCTAATTGAGGAAGTACTTGTTTTTAAAACACACAATTTCCGCACATCTCTTCAAAATGCTCCAAGCAAAGAGAAAGCTCAGCACCAAGGAATGCTGTAAGAGAGCTGCAGTAATCAAAGCAGCAGTGAAAGCTGTACATGGTGGCCACAGCATAAGGAATGCCGCCAAAGAATTTGCTGTTCCCTACAGCACACTTTACAAACATTGTGCAGGTAAACACTCAATACAGTATAATCAATAAACTCAATACAGTACAATCAATGAGACAACAACTGATACACATTTGCATGACACATGGACACCAGGGGGTCCTGCAGCTGCCTGCTATGGTGTTAATTAGCGAGTCAGGCTGGATGAAAGAGAGCAAATACATCAAGTGGTTCCAGTGGCAATTGTTGCCAATCATTAACCCTTTAGGCGCGAATGACAAGTTTACTTATCATAGAAATTAGCACAGTTTAAGAGCTGTTTTCTTTTGCTACAAACCTTCAAGCAGACTGCCTTTCTCAGAGGACCTACAGCAGTGGTTAGACATTACCTGGCTTGCTTTTTCTGTCTCATTGTAGCTCCTGATGTTTGCAATCAACTGTTAAAGTTTGCGTATATTCACTCACTTTCTCCCCAATACCAATCTGTACTAGTCTATGGAACAGAGGCAATTTAAACAAGAGTCTATAGACTCTCATTCAAATTGCTACCATTGTAGATGCGAAATAAGTAATCTCTAAGTATCACAGCATGCGGAAAATTTGCTATTCTCGTAGTCTCCCTCGATTTTCGTGTTCCCTAATCCATATGCGCTTGCATACGTTCTTAAACTGGCAAACGAGGAGCCCTCAATATCCTCGAAGATAGCATTGAACTATCCTCACATCATCTTCACCTTTCTCACAAAGTAGTACATGCACATAGCTCAAGTCATTTAATCTCCGTGCGCCGCCATTTTAACTCTGAGTACTGAGTGCATGGCGCAAAGTTTAAAGTTTGAGCCTATAGGGTTAAGCATCTCCTTGAAACAGGGCCAATAGTTCTTCTCTTCGACGGGCACTTTTCACATTTGAGCATCAGTCTCGTCAAGAAAGTGCATGCTCTGGGAATTCACCTCTTCTGCTTGCCACCTAATACCACTCACATCCTGCAGCCCTAGCTTGGACATCCGGTGTGTTTGGTCCAATGCAGCAACAGTGGAACACAATCTTGAAGCACCACAAGATCATCACTATAGGGTATCAAATGTCACGAAGGAACACTTTCCTGCACTCATCAAGTAGCTATGGGAGAAAGCTATGAAGCTAATCCATCTGCAAGCAGGCTTTCAGGCAGCAGGATTGATGCCATTCAATCCTCTGGCAGTGAATCCTGCATAGCTCATCCCCTCCCAAGCTGCTGCAAGCCTGTCTGTGGTGTCCACAGCTGAGGTCACTGCAGTCCTCACAATCAATAATGGTAAAACACCTATTTGAGCTGAGCTCAGAAGATACTTTTGTGATGTACTGCAGCCAACTAGTGGGAGATAAAAGCCACAGAGACGCCATAGGATAGAGCTTTGTTGTACTGGAGAGGTGCTAACCAGTGATGAAATGGTGGAGAGAATGGAGATGGCTGATGCAAGGAATGCTGCGGAGAAGGCTGCAAAGAAGACATCCAGCAAGTCCAAGAACAAAAGAGTCGTTGGCACAATAGTCACACAGGAGGAGGAAGCTGATGCATGTTGCGAGAAATGCACTCACAGGCATATACTGATGAAGAGGCTGACATCTAGGTTAGCTATGACAGCTGTGAAACATGGTGGCACTATCATTGTGCAGGCTTTCCAGTGATGTTAACGGTAGAAGATGAATGGTTATGTGATTACTGCCTTTCATGTTAACCCTTTAGGCCATCATTACACTACTTTGCCCCCCTTGTCCCATTGTGTTTCTCACTTGCCCTTTTGCTTCATGTCCCACCAAATTTCAATCACTTTATTTAATTAATGGCTGTACAATTACCCATATACCCATATGCATAACTTAATGGCTTCCAGAGGTAATGCAAATGCTAGAAGAATCAGTACCCTCACAGTGATAATATATGTAGCTAGTTAATCCCCATTTAGGTGTTTAGCTGTAAAGCGGAACTTCTCCTCACCATTACTGCGGCTACGTTTTGTCTTGATCAACCTACGCAAACTTAATTATGACTTGGCCCTCCCAAGCAATACAGTGGGTCATTTATTGTGTAACCGTGCCAGTAGGGTTAGTGCTCATACAAAATTTGTCAGTCTTTAGCCATGTTTAGCCAGTGACCGAAAACACGCCCGTAAGAACAATTTCCTGGAAGCTAACCTTCCTTTACAAACAGTCCATTTTATCTGTCAAGCGAATAACTGATCCGCTCAGGCTTTTAGTGCAAGGTACTGTATACATAGCAGTATCAATAGTTATCGTTAGCTAGCGCTTCGTATACGTTAGATCGAGAGCGCTCCTTGAACAAAGTTGCTAGCTAAAACCGAAGAGTGACCGGAAATACCCCGCTCTAACTTAGCCAGTACCGTATATGCTTAAACTTTTGCGGGGTTAAACTTTCACGGTTCGAGAGTTTTTGCGTTTTTACTTTCGTGGTTGCAGAGTAGTCTTGTTCCCAGCCCACCACTTCCGCTTCCAACATGGCTGCAGAGAATATGAATTTTTGCCATATAACCAACACCTCACTGCAGCTTTTCAGTTTATGTACAGCTAACAAAGGCCTACGTGACCAAAATGTCCTGTATCAATTGTCTATTACCTATCTGCTACGTCTGATGCTCACAATTTACGTCTCAGAAAAGAATATATGAAGAATATGAAGATGAAAATGGATGTTTTCGATTGTCATTTTCTCGCTGACAGACCACGTTCGCTTGCCTTCCAGGTCAGTTTAGTGTATGAATATTTTGTATTCAGCCCTCATTTTGGTGTTTTCGACGCTTTTCGTGATTTCAGCTATATGCCAATGTATTGTGAATTTGAAACACCCTGTACCATCCCTACATATATAGAGAGTACTATCGTACTATCTGGCAAACATGAAGCCATACGAATACCTAAAAGTGAAAACAATATGGGGGCGCCTTCAGAACCCAAAACCTAGCTTGTAAGAGCTTTAGCTTTCGTTCTATGCCTACCTTGCCTTAGAGAAGACGTAGGGCAAGGCTGTCGTGAAGAGTGCAAATTCTGGAAGCTTCCTCACTGTGGATAATCATTTGCACTCGTGTACACAGCAGCTAGCAGGCTGGGACAGAATGGCTTGCCATGCAAAAAGTAGTCCTGGCCATTTGTCTACATGGTTACTACACAGTACTTCAAAGTACAGGCTTGCTCGTCTGTCCAAAGTAGTGTTACAATCCGCTGCTGACGATAGTCCCGTCGTAAACGAATACCTCAACAAATTCAATACTTAATGGCAATAAATTTGCTCACACCCCAGTGCTATCCCTTGCTGGCTTTTTTCTGCTGCTCAGGAAGGAGAGTCTAGCCATTGTGAAGAACGAACTCGGCACCATTCACTCAGATTGGCCTCTTAGCGTGTTCCGCACAGCAAGGCAAGGTGCTGGGAGAAATCCTGCACGCCTGCTTTTCTGCTTCCTAGATAACAATTGATTAACTCTATCTTGTTCTTGATTTTACTTTAGAGACGATTCGTTCACAACCGAGCTGGTAGTGCTGGTATATCACTTCGGACTAGCTTTTGCCAGGACCGGTGTCACAGTTTATTTTACCCCCCGTATAAAGTATCCCCCTCGGGTAACCGAAGGTTGGTTAAACGGCACAGAAATGCTGATAGAAGCTAGTAAAATGTACTCTGCTGCAGGATGAGACTTACCACTACCAGAAGAGACTGTTAGGTGACAATATCTGCGAACCCTGCACTTCCTTTGCAGTCCTTGCAGAGGACCACATCAATCTTGTTAACTGACGACCGCGGTGAGGTTTTTGTCCTTCTACTATGGCTGGGATGCTTGTGTAGTCCTCTGGGTTCTCGAAGAATGTCAAGAGGGCACTACTACAATGAGCAGAAGTGTTTGAGTAGCAGTACGGGTGCAGTTTCGCAAACTAGTGGACATCGATGTGCAGGTACATCGACGCTACAGAGTGAGCATGTGAGGAGCATGAAACGATCTGAATCTTAGCTACTGCTTCTCAAAGCAGGGTTGATGGATGTCAGAACAACCCCTCGAGGTGAAACACACCAAAAAGAGTTAAGAAAGACTCAGAAATTCGAAGTCGGGGGATAAAGTATCCCAGTTTATTTTACCCGGGGGGATACAAAACTGGGGGGATGGAATAAACCGTGACACCGGTTTTGGCCCCGGACCGATTTTTTTCGTGACAGGCTCAGCTTACAATTGCAGAGAAATACTAATTTGGAACGCGACCGAGAGTCAGACAGCCTCGCATGTATGCAATAGTCGGCGCACAGCCTTACCGTGAGCCGTATTAAAGCCAGACGATGTTTGCGAGACTGCTTTCCTCCCGTCAGTCCTGCATGTGCGCAGTGTTCGAAAATCACTGGAACCGCAAATCGAATCATGTGAGCGAACTGATAACGTCGGTAATTTTCTGTC
This sequence comes from Ianthella basta, assembly GCA_964019415.1. Classification (NCBI taxonomy): domain Eukaryota; kingdom Metazoa; phylum Porifera; class Demospongiae; order Verongiida; family Ianthellidae; genus Ianthella; species Ianthella basta. The sequence goes on from OZ025888.1 coordinate 4,902,215, forward strand.
CAAATTGGACCGGTTCCGACTGTTTTCAGCGTTTCCCTGCTGGCCATTTCACGTGTCTATGCTCTTCTTCACATAAATTTACGGAAACATATTGACATAAACTGGGGGGGGGGGGGGCGCTGGAACAGTGGTGCACCAGGCCGTCCTTTCCGCCCCCGCGCTAACTAACTCGGGCGGTCTGGAAACGAGGCTACTCCTACCACCTTAATGTTCGTTACCTCACCTTTTGTGAGCTCTTTTGAACTCTGTTCTGCCTCAGCAGTTTCTTCTTCGCGTCTTGCTAGCTCTAGATCAGATGAAGGCGGTGGAATGGTTCGGGGGACGTTCTTCAGTTTCTTCGCCCAATCGGCAAGCTTGGTGGCAAACGTATCTCTAGCATCTTCAGGTAAACAATCATAGAGCTCGCGGAGGAGCTGATCTACAGCGGCAGACACTTCTTCTTGTCCGCTTCCGACACTTGAAGTACTGGGTCCTCCGTCCATTTTATGCGGCAGACACTTCTTCTTGTCCGCTTCCGACACTTGAAGTACTGGGTCCTCCGTCCATTTTATGCGGGGGCGATGTACCTAGCTATGACATCATCGAGATCCGTTGCGTCTGAGATCTCCGTGCATCAATTCAGCGACATCTTGTATGCCTTCAGCTGGTTTGCTGCCTAGTGAATGACATTTGGGACTGTTACGCCGCAAAACGGAACAGCCCCAAAACGGTACAATAATTACACGCGCAATATTCATAGCGTGACAAGTACTAGTTATCACATGGCCGGGAGGGCGCCGAGTGCGATAAATTAGCGAAACGCCCGAGGGGCCATGTGATAACTGGCTTGTTATAGTTCGAACAGAAACGATTTGCGCTTGAATTCTCTTGCCTTCGAATCATTTTACCGAACGAACTAGACTGTAATTACTATAGAAACCGGAGAATACGCTCTTCTTGACGAAGAAAGGTGAAGGGCTAAGCGTAGTGAGGGTAAAGGCTGTCAGCGGCCTCTCCTTCTGAATAAGGCGACGGCGGTGTTTTAGTCGGCGCTATGGCAGATGATCTAAAGACTGCTAACGGCGTATGAACTCAGAGCTTCCCTGCAGAATGCAGACTGCATGGGATTGGAAGGGCTGTAGAGCTTGGAAAGGGGGGACCTTCTTACACACTAAAATCACATTCAGAAAACTTTAAAGATATTGCATGCACAATTCCAAATCCCTGCCATCAAACATGCATGTGCAGTGCTGTGCTAGGCATAAGTTTCTGGGGATGACCATTTCTATGATGAGTGTCATGCACTCATCATTGAGGAGCCAAAGTTCATGTGAAAGTTCACAAGGTGCTGAATATCAAAGGGATTTTGCTAAAACAACAGACAAAACGTTTGCATAAGGCTAGAAAATGATTGGATATGTCAATAAGAGCCCCTTTCAAAGCAGTGCGTTATAAAACAAACAATGCATTATACACTTCCAAATAAGGCAACTGTGTGTTATCCAGTGTGTTTGCCAAAATAATGCACAGTTGTTTCCTTTGATGTATGGCTTCATCATGTAACAATTGTTTTTCATGGCAAGGGGTCGCGTACCACTCGCAGGGTACAATGAATTGCATAACTTATTAGTCTAATGTGCTACTTGCGTGGGCATACCTCGCAGGAGTTTGGTACAGGCGCGCATGCAAAGGAAAGGGTGTTTTCTGCGCGAGAGGATATAAATATGACCTTAGGCCTTAGAGTGGTCTACCATACTGACCATGCCACCAACATGCCTACATGCAAGCTGCATTAGGTTCGTTCCCCATTTGGACTAGCTAACGCAAAAAGGCCAAATTACACTAAATGGACACAAAGTGGTCTGTCATACTGACTCTGTACATGCCATCAACTAGGACTAGAATCAATGCAATGATAATTATTGTGTACTATAATTTCCCTTTGAATTAGGTCGTCCTGGAGTGCCCCTGATCCTCACGAGCAACAGACAACTTGGCAATTATACCCAGCATGCACACATTCAGATTTTGCGATTCATTGTGCCCTACGAGTGGTACGCAACCCCTTGCCATGAATATAATATTGTGCATGTAATTATTGTACCCATTTTGGGGCTGTTCTCATTTTGCGGTGTAACAACTGCCAATCAATCCTCCTGTCCCCCTGTCCTGGGAAGTGGTGGTGGTTGTGGTGGCTGGTGGTGGTACTGGTGTGTGGATGTTTTTGTGGTGGTGGTGCTTGTGGTGGTTGCTGGTGGTGCAGGTGGTAGGGGCAGATTAAGTCAAGCAAAAAGAGGGAGGAATGGGTAAAGTAGGATTTGAACCCTGCACCATAGGGATTGTCAGGCAACTGTGCTAAGAGCTGGGCTACTGCATAGGTGTTGATTCCTGCTAATTGGTGTCCATTGGTGCTATAAATTGATTAGTCATGCCCATGCCATGGGTCAGCTGGACACGAATGCACCAAAATGTATATGTGGGCAGCTGCTTGGGATGGCTAGCCGGAAATATGCTTGCCACAATATCAAAGCTCTCATCATTTTGGCGTAAAACAAATTATTCATTTTTCCCGATTAAGCCTTTGTTCTTGTGTGTGTGTGTGTGGGGGGGGGGGGGGGGGGGGGTGGAAATTCACATAGAAATGCCCTTAGGAGAACTAGCTGAATGCCCGCCCTTCGGGTGGGTTCCAGTCTACAGTCAATCATTTGAGCGTTGAGCCAATCAGAACCGTCAATTTGATTGGTAGCATTCCGCAGACTCGCTCTTTAAAACTCCGTGCGTACAGAAATTACTTATGTTAGTCCATTTCGGGTAAAGGAGTTCAGCGGCGAAGGCGCTAACCACCTTAGGTCACCTCCCGTATTGCCGTGATATGCTCTTCCAAGTTTGGCGAAAAATTGAAGGAGGAGTTTCTGGACAACGAAACACGATCTTTTCCCTATCTCTTAGATATGGCGGCGACCGTAAAAGTGGCAAGAACTCGGATGGAACGACCTTAAACCAAACTTCGGCTCGGCGAGGTTACTCACAGTACGCCTCTTCGTAATCCTACCACGTTTCGTGAAGTTCGGTGCAGAATTGAAGGAGATTATCCCGGACAACGAAAATGTGCGTTACGTTTATTATAATAAGATACTGAATGTACTGTGCATTTATACTGATACATAGTGATGCTTGGTATTGAAACAAAAAAGCCACATACAGCCATGAACTGTGGCAGCCGTGCCAGGTGGTCCTTGTACGCTCCCACCTTGTATGGCTTCACCTTGTACGCTTCACCTAGTCTCCTGCGCTAGCCCCTATTTCCTTATTGTGCAATATGCGTGATTGAGCAATAATAGGGACTGGCCTGCGAGACTAGGTTTCACCCTAGTATTTTGTAACTTGTACTGTATTGAATGCTGTGTTGTCTACACAGCAATAAGCAATGGTGAGCTCGAGGTTATTTGGGTGGTTATTACTGGGCAGTAAAAGATGGGTGAAGTTGATACTACTGTGGTTTTAGTCCTGAATGACTTTACACACTTTCCCTCGATCATGTGAGTAAAGTATTGGAAAGGTAGATTCACAAGTGCTTCGATCTACACTCGAGCCACGTATGAGCTAGTGTTTCCAATACTTAACTGTGATCAAGTGATCAAGCAAAAGTGCATATACTGATAAGTCACTTGGGACCAGAAACCTAAAATCACTGCACTTGACATGTACACACGTGTGGTGTTAATCATAATCAACATTTGCTGAGCAGACTACTATCAAACAATTTGCTGTCACAATGTGCTACAGAACGGAGATTGGTTGTGGTTTCATCGCTACTCAGTACAGCTATCGATGGGTTCTTTGCCCATACACACATATAGAGTATTGACAATCACACAAAATGGAAGATATACACACACAAGTGCGGGTGGAATGGTGCATGGAGGAGTGCATAGTTGGTTGCTTAGTATCAGTCTATAAGGGATTCTAGTACCCAATTGCAATCATGACTCCTGTGGTCGTCTCACTTCCACCTCCCCACTGTATCCGTTGTGCTGCACTTTCTCCAGCTCTGTCACGTAGCTCTCTGGCAGGTTGCACTCCTTGGCACCGTCGATGATGCATTGCAGGTACTGAGGGGAGGGGCGGTCCACTGAGGGGTCGAAGGGTGGGTTGTCCGGATGCATGAAGATGTAGCATTCTACCTTCTGTCCATCGGCGCACACAACAGTGACCTGCAGAGAATTGTAGCCAGGTTCCTCGTCGTGCATAGCGGTGATTTCGTCTCTGCTCACGGACCAGACCACACCCCATACGGAAGAACCGTTCTTGCTCACGACATTCGCCTTGCCACCTTTCCATTCCCCGTCAAAAGGCTGGCTCCTAGACTTACTCCTAAATTGCAGCTCGTAGTCCTCCAAGCGAGCTGTCTTGTAGAATGTGGCAGATGGTGCGTTAAGCTTAATCCGCCAGGAGCTCATATTCGAGGCGAAAGAGAAATACATGCACCTCGTGCTCTCTGCGTGTGCGTCCGCCTCGCCTGTGGCAGCCATTTTGATGACGAACTGCACAAATCTCGAGCTCGTCGCACGCAGATGTATGTACGTACGTAGCTAGTCGCTCGAATAATACTGCAGCTAATGCACCCGATCGCAGCATCTACGTGCAACACAATGAAGACCACCAGCCATTATCTTTTACAGACTGACGGTTCGCATTGGTTCATCGCTCATGTCCTCTACTGCGGTCGTCTCACTTCCACCTCCCCACTGTATCCGTTGTGCTGCACTGTCTCCAGCTCTGCCACGTAGCTCTCTGGTAGGTTGCACTCCTTGGCACCGTCGATGATGCATTGCAGGTACTGAGGGGAGGGGCGGTCCACTGAGGGGTCGAAGGGTGGGTTGCTGGTTTGCGCGTAAGTCCGGCAGCGAAGTCTTTCTCCGTCCGAGCTTACCACCGTCACCTCTGTAGGTTGGTAGCACTGCTCCTGGCGGTCCAATGCTGGCACCTGCTCCTTGTCCATGGACCAGACCGCCCCCCACACGGTCGCCCCTTCCTTCGCCTCAATGGTAGCGGTGGCTCCTTTCCAAACATTTGCAAAAGGTTCTCTGATGATGCTTCTGAACCGTAGTTCGTAGTCACTTAAGAGGGCAACCCCCTGCAGCTTCGCTGATGGTACGTTAATGCTGATGCGCCAGGAGCTAAGGTTGGAGCCGAACGCGAAATACAAACACTTGCTTGAAGTACGGCCTTCAGGTTGACCTCCGCCGTCGGCCATTTTGTAACTTCATTTCACAAGCATTTCTAGGAGCTCGCATGTGACTACACACAGACTGGAAAAAGCAAAGGTGAACTAGTCAAGACGCGTTCTAAGTTGATGGTATAGCGAATACAAATCTAGAAGCACGCTACTTCATCACAGCAACAGAGATCAGTGTCTCAAGCTGATTTAGTCTAAACTGGCCGTCCCGCCCCTACTTTGGTGGCTGGGCATATCCCACCACTCCACAAGCCAAGCGGCCGCCTGCATGCCCAGTAGTCTTGCTGTCGGGAAACCCTCCACGACCCAAATCATCTTCGTCCTCATGCACCTGCAACAAGAGGGAATGAACAGCCACAATAACTAAAGATGCTCCTATGAACTTGAGTGTGAGTGCACTTTGCGACTGTCAAAGACCTTGTACGGTTTAAGCATTTTGTCACAATTGTTCTCTGTTGTTATGTGAAATGTTCAACATTTGTTCTTCATACCATGAGCCTCTATTGAAATTCAGACACTTCTACACACACACATTTAAAACATGCACACCACTTCATTTACCACATATGTATACGAGCGACTGGGGTACATAGTGCCTGAGAAGATAAGAAATGGAGTAGATAAGGAACGGCTGTACATGGGCTGCAATGAACAGCTGAAAAGCAACAAGCATGTGCACATTTAAGGAATCCTTCCATCAAATTGTTGATCGAGTTGATCGAGTTGTTGTAAGTGGTAAGTGTTGAATTCCTCAGTGCTTCTGTAGACAGCTAACTCAAAAGGCTGTTTCAGCACTCCTGCCAACTGGGTTGTTAAGCTTGGTTCACAATATGTCGCAAGAACCTGCGACATTACGTGACAAGACCTCTTTGTGACGGTCGCGGTGAGTAGACACCAGTTCAATGCCGCAGGTTCTTGTGACATATTGTGAACCAAGCTTTAGTCCTTCAAATGCTTGCACAGACAAACCTGCCCAATCCTCTGACAATAGTGACAGCTCTCTACCCCAGTTCCTCTAAGGTATCTAAGTACATTCATTTTGATTCGGCCCATTAGCTTTTGTTTCTTCAAGTGTCTCTTCCAGTGAGAGTACAGGCCATTTCATGAACACAACAGACATTCAAATTCAAATAGCACCATACAATGTCCCCATTGGACAAACAAACAATCCGTTGACAAGTAGAAGATTATGAGACTCATTGACCTTCCCATTTACACCATGTTTGATCTAACACGTTCCAACACCTCCGCTAGAGATTTGTGATTCAATCACTTTTGCATTTCACACTACGCGCAGAGTTGACTGCGGCAGACTTGCAGACAGTCCATCACTACGGCACTGTGACAACGTCTTGTCCCAAATACACATTGCCCCATTCAGTCAATTACAAACACACAGAGCTAGTCAGGTGTGATTTCAGGTGACCCCTGCACAAAACAATCCACGTCTCCAATGCCCTATACTTGTGGTTGCAAGCACATGTGCAAACGGAACAGGAAATTATGAAACCTCTGTATGAGTGTGCATGAACTATGTGATGCTGAAAGTGATCATACAATGGAACCTGTCTAAGATGGTCGCTGTGGTAGGCGCCGCCTCTCTAAAACAACCAGCCTCCTGGCCCCAAATAGCACTAAAACATTGCAGTCTACCTCTGTAGAGCAGCCACCTCTCTATAAAGGTCAGTTAGAACTGGCCCACAGGTAGCTGTCTTAGGCAGGTTTTGCTGTAATACACATTCACACATTCAATAATTGTACGTTAAACAGAGGCAATGGCAGATGGGGGAAGGGAGAGGGGCTAGAGCTTCTCATACACACACTCCAAAGCTCAGCTCCATTACTAACTGTAATGAGATTGACACTGTGGATCATGGAATCCCCCCCCCCCAAACACTCCTTTTTTGGATCTACCGCAGCCACTGCTAAAGTTCATGCAAATATTTAAAATATGACTACCATAGAGTACTACAAAGTAACACGCCAATGGTTGCTAAGTCACGCCTCAGCAGTCACCACTACCTTCACACATCTCAACACATCAGTAGTCATATTCCCCTTGCTTCTCCCACTCACGACTACACTGCGTCCGATGATGGAGTTGGGCCCACTGAGGGGAATGTGGCTGTCTGTGATGTTAATAGGGGCTTTCCCATCGGCCCCGGCAACAATGTTGCCAAGATCACCAGCATGCCTGTTATCATCGTCAGGGCCAGCGTGTTCCTTACCCTCTGGGTTGAAGTGAGAGCCTGCGCTGACACAACCATTAGAGTAGTCACCAAACTGATGGATGTGAAAGCCGTGTTTGCCCTCCTTCAGCCCGACAACTTCCCCTGTCACCACAGTTGGGCCATCTTTCTACACAACAAGGAAGGAGGAGAGCATGTGAACCATGTCTCAAGGTAGACCAACCAACTAGTTAGTCCTCTTGGGCTCTTATACCAAAAGAACTCAAATGAGTTGATGGCTGTATAGATAACTGTCCAGTTAGTGCAACAGAAGTGTTAATAGGGAAGATGTTAGGGAAGAGCCCTCACTCAACCAACAGCCAACTCGGTCCCTCTATGTTATTCTAAAACAGTAAGAAGGTGCTGGAAGAGCATGCATGTATGTCCATCCAGATGTGATACAGTCAACCACAGCATCCATCTAAGAATGAATAGATGTAATGTCAAAGTGGATTGTGGACATGGATATTCACCAATAGCTATGTATAAAAGATGTGGCAGACCTACCTACCTACGCATGTGTAAAGGTAGAGACAGTACCGAGAGGCCACATACAAGCTCACATGTCACTTTGTGGTACAGCACAAGCGAAACATGAACAACACAACAAACAAGGAATGACTGAATTGACTTCTGTTATGTAAGTCACCCCGTTATATGGTAAGGAACATCACACACTGTTATTTAATAAAACACAACATAAGAACACGAATGTTGCCCCCAAATGTGAAAATGGAACAGTCTTGGCTACTTCCCATAGCAAACTCAATGGAAGCACTGCGAAACTATAAACTGGCTTCAATGCTACCACACAAAGGGACCGTCAGAACATTGCAACATTTCACTGTCTATGAAGGCCGGCTGCGTTACGTACGTCAGAAAGGAGCACGGGAAGCGACCCCTGCCTAGCTGCTTGAAGGCCGTGCGCAAGTTAAATGTCGCCGCTAGAAATAGTGGGAACAACGGATAACGGGTCTAGCAGCACAAGGTCACACACGACCGGCTCACCTCCTGTTTGAATCTAATCTGTCCTTCCACCTTTCCCCTCAACACACAGATAGCTTCCATGGTTAGCTGGTGAGGAAGTAAACATGTAGATAGATAGCAGTCAGGGTTTGTGAGGGATAAGTACGTTACAGCTGGCGGCGACCCACCGATCGTCTCTTCTGCAAGCCAACAGGCGGAGGTCAAGGAACGGAAGTCAGGCAATAAGAGACACCACGTGCCTAGTCTATCGAGCTAGACCTCTTTCGCGTTCTAGCTCGATAGACTACCACGTGCCAAGCTGGGCTACATTCTGCCGTAACCGTCCGGGGAGTCCGAAAACGGCAAGAAACGTTGCCGAAAACGGTCCGGGGGGACCGTTTTTTGGGGGGAACTTTATCGGCACGACAAAGCACGTGACTAAAATGGCGGCTTGCTGATCTTGGTATACGTTTGCAGTAAGCAGGGTCTATACAGTTGCTGGCGATGGCTACATCAATCAAGTCCGAGCCAATAGATTCTATGAGCTATGGTGAAGATCAAAGCGACACACGCCTTCCTGATCCTGTAAGCCTGGAGGATAGCATCATGGCATTGTGTGTGGCCAATCAGGAGGGCGTTACGGATGAGATGATTGTGCGCGAGTATCCGAACATTGACGCGGATAAACGGCGGAAGGCACTGCAGAGACTGCTTTCAACGGTATTGTCATAATGACTGTCACTTGTCACATGTCATAATCATTGTCACTTGTCACATAGGGCAAACTGGATTTGTACAAGCAAGGTACAACTTTGCTGTACCGCCTGAAGGCAACACCCTCGTCTTCAGCCAGGTGTGTGTGTGTGTGTGTGTGTGTGTGTGTGTGTGTGTGTGTGTGTGTGTGTGTGTGTGTGTGTGTGTATGTGTGTGTGTGTGCGCACAATATGGAGACAGTTCCTGCATGCCTGAGTGTGTCTGCTCTACATGGCCAACTCTCTTTCTCTGCTGCAGTAAAACTAAAGGATTTGAGAGTGAAGAGCGTTTGGTGTATCAAATTGTTGAGGATGCAGAGAACAAAGGTATACCTAGCCAATGACAATACAGTATGTATACTAATACAGTCAACTGTATTAGTAGACAAGTATATAAATTATGTATAAATACTGTGACAGGTACTGACGTATGTAGCAAGTGCATTCTAGCTCACATTTTGATTTCCATTCCAGGGATTTGGATTAGGGACATTCGCAACAAATCAAATCTAGGCCTGACTCAGGTGAACAAAATTCTCAAGGTTCTGGAGAGCAAACGGCTGATAAAGGCAGTGAAATCAGTCCAGGCTTCCAAGAAGAAGGTGTACATGTTGTTCGACCTTGTCCCAGATGAGTCAGTGACAGGAGGAGCGTGGTACTGCGACCAGGACTTTGAGACTGAGTTTGTCGACGTTCTCAACCAACACTGTCTGAGATTTCTCCAGCAAAAGGTGTGAAGCCTGTCTAATACAGCCACCTATGGGCCAGTTCTAACTGACTTTTATAGAGAGGTGGCTGCTCTGCAGAGGTAGATTGCAATGGTTTAGTGCTATTTGGAGCCAGGGAGGCTGGCTGTTTTAGAGAGGTGGCTGCTTAAAACAGTGATTATTATAGACAGGTTCCAATGTATTATTTTTTTTTGGAATATGCTTCTATTCTTGTGCACCCTTCCAGTCATCAGCTGGTACACTTACTGATTGATAATTTACATAATTATGGATATGTTGTTGTTGTCCCTCACAGGCGTTCAAGGCCGACCGTAACCATCAAGACCCAATATCAAAACGAGATGCTTCATATGCCAGTCCCACAGAAGTGTGGAAGTTTATTAGTGACCTTGGCATCAGCAGAGTGAGTGTTGTGTGTGTATGTGTGTGTATGTGTCTGTTTCTGTGTGTAAGTATATGTACATAACCTTGTTTTATGTGTAGGTATTGTGTGTAGGGTGGTGGTGGGTGCTTGTGTGTGAGAAGGGAGAATGGTGGGAGCCTTGTGTAGCGTAGCAAAAATGGCAGTCTGACTTCATGAAACTAGTGTGTGTGTGTGTGTGTGTGATTGCATCCTTGCCTTCTCCAGGTAGCGCTGTCTGCTAACAATATTGAGACGATACTGAACACACTGATCTATGATGGCAAGGCTGAGGTGACAGTACAGGTTGCCATGGAAACAAGCAGTGGTGGAGGCGGTAATGTACGTCTGTATCGAGTGGCAAATCCCTTCCTTAAATCAGCTGGGCTGGATCACATTCCATGTGCAGTGTGCCCTGTGAGTTCACGCACGCATGCACACACACACACACACACACGCACACACACAAGATTATGCATTTGTCAATGTGCAAAAATTATGCTTGCATGCATACTCTGTTATAGTTTGTTTATATTGTATTGTGTGTTGGATTAATCAATTTATGCCAAAAATATTCATCATAAATTTGTAGAATTGTCATGCTTGGAATGAATTACCATGACACAGCATGGAGACTACAGGGTCTGTGCAGCCTCCATGTGCCCTTAAATTGACATCCTTTCATGCACTCTTCCCAATACACGTGTCTCTTCACACACTCACCACAGTGGGAGGGAGGGACTGTGCCACAGTGTCAAAAGTGTTTGTAATACATGCACTGTCATAGATTGGCCAATTGTTATATGATGTCAGCATAAATTTAAAGACACAGCATTGGCTCACTCAAAGGATATCATTGAACACACTGCTACTTTGCTAGGGTACACTCTGAAAGCAGCACAGGAATGAGCTGCATGTACAAGCAATACAATGTGAATTCGGTCACTCCATACTTTGCTTGCCACACTGCCATGCTACAAACGGCATTGCACAAGAGTTAACCACAATTATGCAATAATGACATTCTTATGGGACAAAGTTGGCTTAGACAATAACACAAGACTCTTCCGCAGCTAAGGGGGGTCTGGCATGTGAGACTAATGTACATTGTCATTGGCCTGGCCTCCATGGTCACCCTGTGAGGAGTGCATGATGACACTGGTGACAACCAATGAAACCGTCTACACCGTTACCATGGTGATACCCGCATATTATTACTTCATTCCTGCAGGTATACAGCAGCTGCTGTGACACTGGGCCTGTTTGCCCGGCCAAGTGCCAATATCTTAAAGATTGGATGGCATTTTGAACACCTTGTGATTGAAATTTTCATTATTTTATTAAATTAAATGTACCCTTTTTAATAGTAGCCATCACTGGTGCATATGTGTCATTTGCAGACTATGAGGGTATTATCTACTTTAACAAATGGAAGTCGGTGGCATTAAACAATTTTAAATAATCTTTACCAGTAAACACATGACAGTATAATACATAGTAAAATCAGTGGAGATTGAGTCTTTTCGAGATCATTGCACGTTCTGAGTTGGCTCAAAGTTGGCATATACATAGTAATTATAAGATGCTATGCTATAAAGCTGGAAACTCGATAAAACTACAAAACGCAACCAAGCAACACAAATCTCACAACCCTGGCTAATTGCCACCAGAGTCGCGCTCAGGAGGGTCAAGGACAAAGACAGAGAGACGGGACTTGTCCATTGGCACTAGGTCACTGCAGAAGTAGACAACATGGGGACATAGGGAGGTAGCTGGTTAAGGCACATGGGTTATGGAAGGTGACTCTTGAGCTGCTGCGAGCACTACGAGCAAATCGATTCAAAGCCAATTTCAAACTACCTCCATATGTGGTTTGAAACCAGCTTTGAGGCTTATTCCTTAACACGCTCCTCATGCTCTTTCTCTCACCTCATGTTCTGTGGGGTTAGGAAGATGTACTGACGTCCTGCACTCTTTTCTGCACTCTGCAGCAACATCCTCATGCTCATCTTGCGATTCACCATGTCCTACACAACACGTTAGAGTGAATACAGTACAAGGATGTGTGTGTGTGTGTGTGTGTGTGTGTGTGTGTGTGTGTGTGTGTGTGTGTGTGTGTGTGTGTGTGTGTGTGTGTGAGTGATGACTACATGTGCATGTGTTACGCTATAGAACATATGCACATACCATGAACACATCAAACTCATCCAGGACCCTGAAGGGTGCCTCAATGGCATCCCAGAGAGACATGATAAAGCAGACTGTGGCAAATGATCGCTCGCCTCCAGACAAAGCCTTCTGATTCTTGGCACTGCTCTTCGCTGCTGATGTATCCACCTGGACCTAGGAGGATAAGACAAGACAACAGCACTTGTCAAGGTACTGCAAAGGTCGAGGGCCTGATGACCTCAACAGTTCTCATCCAGAGTGACAACTACAGTGACAACAATTGTGGTTGACATCCAGAGTGACACCCCCTCACCTTTAACTCAAGTGTCTCCTTTTCATGGTCAAACAGGAGCTCTCCAATATAGTTTCTCCCTTCAAGGTTTGACTTAAAGTACATGGCGGCCCGGAGGGTGATCATCTCCTGAACACTGACAAAGGCATCATACCTCATCTTCATACCGATCTTGGTTCTCTGTAGGAGGATGGCAGCCAAACAACCATAACTATCACACTGTACTTCATTCACACATACGTACAGTAAGACAACAGGCAAGTTCTGCCAACCACAAATCCACTGACCTTAAGGAGCCGCTTTGACTCCTCCATGTGTTGAACTGTCTCCCGGTACCAGGACAGCTTCTGGTGGAACTTGGTCCTCACTTCTTCCAGATCCTTCAGACTAGAGGGGTGGCAAGGAGAAGGGAAGTGCACCCTGCAACTCACATTCACACCTACAATACAGTGCCCATATGTACATAGTACATACATGCATGCAATGGTACAGCTGGGCATTCTGTTCAGTTACATATAACAACACCACTGTGAGAGGCTACACAGGTGAGGTGCTAACTGTTCGCTCCACCACTACCAACCTGTCTTTCTCTGTGGCTAACAGACGTGTGAGCTGCTTGATCTGTCGGTCTAGAGCCTCGGGAGTCTTCTTTGTCTCAATCCGCTCCTTGCTCAAAGCAGCCGCATCTTGTGTAGCACTCTGCAAACATTAGTGCGGCATGCACTGTCAGCGGTTATATTTCACATCAACTCCTTCCAACACCACTAGCCGTACACTCCTCACCTCTAGGTAGACCTGCTGCTGTTCCAAGTCCCGTTCCAGTTTGGCAATGTTATTGTGTAGCTCTGCAATCTTTTGTCTGTACTGGTCACAGCGATAGTCCACCTTACCCAAGTCTCGCTCCAGTCTCTGAATCTCAGCCTAAATGTAAAGGTACGTACAACAACACACAGGTAACAAGTGCTACATACAGTAAGGACAATAAGGAGTCACTGCTGCAGCAACATTACACCCTTCAAACTGAATCACAGAGGCTAAACTGTACCCTTCAACCTCTCTCTCGTCGCTACTAAAATTGTCGGTCTCCACAAGAACATTCATGCACACACATTGTTTTTTTTGCACTTGCCCATTTACAGAACCTTCACTCGCGCTCACTCACATTGAGGTTCTCCACTTCTCCTATCTGGAAGTTGATCCTGCCCTGAATGGCTGCAATACTGTTCTCCACACCGACCACCTCCTCCTTCACTTGCTGGGCCTCCTCTTCTGCAACTCGAATATCCTCAGTGATGTCTAACACATCTTGATCCAGGACACCAATCTCATCTTCCTGTAACACAGGAAGGACACGCAGGAGAGAACAAATGCAGATAAAACACTTCTCTCTCCGTACACCAGCACTCATACCCATTCAGCACACACACCCCTCAACTTACCAGGGTACCAATGTCAAACTCTCCATCCTCTTCTTCTTCATCACACACAGCCAACTCAGTCTCCAGATACTGCAAACATGCAGTTATACAGGCAATACCATTATAAACATACGTAAATTATCACCGCTTGCCTCCACACACAGCTACCTCTAAGGCTGGGACAAATGTTGATTCTACCTGTTGAAGCCTTTCATGAAAAAGTCACTTTTTATTACCTAATTTCTGAAAGTGTGCTTATTACTGTGGTAGCACTAAAATGGCTGCCTCATGCTGAGGTTTGAAATATTCACTCACCACATACAAGTACATACATACATACATACTTTAGCATAGTACATTAGTGCATGTTCAGGAGGTTAAGTTAGTGTATGCATTATGTACATGTGTGCACTAGTGTGTGTGTCACTATACTGAATACACACATAGCAATTGCATATAACACAATCTCCCCTACCATCATCTTCTTGCTCAGCGTCCTCTCTTGCTGGCTCTCTTGGGCCACCAGCTGCTGCAGGCGTCTCAACTCAGCCCTGTCCTGTTCCTCCTGCGTGCCTACTGAGGACAGGGATGACTCCAGCGCTTGCTTCTCATTCACCCACTGCTGCATCTCCCTCTCCAACTCTCTGCAACACACAGTGCACAAACACATCAAAATAACGAACACACAAGGCTAGCAATAAATAAGTAAAGATAATGTCAGTTCAATGTACATTAATGTATGGAAATATTAAACAATTGTTGACTTCTAATGAGATTTGGTTTCCTTATCCTGAATGAGTTATCAAATGCTGGCAGTGGACTATCAGGCTGCTGGGGCACTGATACTCTGCAGGGTATCAGGACTCAACACCTCAGCAGCCGACCCAAGCAGTAATGGAGTGTTAATTGGACTATAACGCTTACGTATTCGCACACACACACACACACCTCACAGCCTCCTCATTGCTGGCTTGAAGGTAAACTGCTTGCTTCCTGTATGGGCCGGAGTAGAATTTCCCTTCTACCATGGCCTGGTCCCCGTCCAGTGTGTATGCAGTGTGGTAGCCCGGTGGACGACTGAACATGAACTGGCGAGCTTCACTGGCTGTGTCAATCAGCAAGACAGCATTCATCTTCCTCTGTACAGAAACGCACAAAACACCAAATGATAATATCCTTATGTAGCTCCATACACTCACATGTATGTATATGCATGTGAGTGTCTTCCATTCAGTACATACAACAGAAAAGTTCTGTGTACTGAATTCATGACAGTGATGGCACATACCACAACACACGTGGGATGCAGGTTGCCAGAGGTAACACGAGGCGAGTGCTTGGCATTGCTGCACATGTACGTACCTCAAGTAGCTGGTTTCCAACCAGGACGTTGTCAACGGCCAACATGGACATAACAGTAGGGTAGGGAACACGTGGGAGCTGCAGAGTGAAGAATATCAGATTCGCAAACATTCAGTAGACGTGTGAATGTGTACCTAACATACACAACCACGTCCCAAGCACAGTCATAGGTAGACAGACACAATCACTCACTGGAGCATCACGGTATGGATGGTTCTGGAAAGGGGCGGTGATGATTTCTGGGAATGCCTGTTTGTTGCGGATGACCTGATGGAAGATCTTGAGGAGGACAGCCCTGTCACGGTGGCTGTTACAGAAGAAGCTAGTGAGGAACGGCCCACCCAGGGCGCACTCCACTGCAAAGGCATACTTCTCATTCTTCACTTTCAAGTAGGCACCTGTGCAGATGCAGATGGCGGAAAATGAGTCACATTACCACATAATACTGCCCCAGTGGTAGCCAACTACATACATATGTACACTGTAACAAAGATCTACAGTAGGTATTATCTATGAATGTACTGATAGTGCATGGAAGGGTCACCCACTTACCGACTGGACCAAGCGGTTTTTGTGAGAATTGATGACCAGCTTGGTTGATGGCCTGGATCACTTGAGGCATCCACTCACCAAAGCCCCTCAGTCGATCTGAGCGAGCAGACTGGAGTCGTCGGATGGTGTGCTGCTGCTCCGATATCTTCTGGGCTAGTGACGAGGCCTGTCGCCTGCACAGTGCAAGTGAAGAACCAAAGTGTGAGCCATTCACAAGGTGGAGTGGATGAATGAAATTGATACGTACACAGTTAAAGGATTAAAGCATATGCCAAGTGGAGGCTGCCCCACCTTTTGTCGGCATTCAGTCTCCTGTTCTCCTCCAGAGAGTGCTCCAGCTGGCTGCGTAACTCAACATGACTAGATTTCCGTTCCTTCAGCTCAGACACTTTTCTTTTGAGCTCATCAAGGTCCATCTGCCAACGTGCTCGCTCGGCAGTCTTTGTGTTCTGTATATCCTTCTGCCTACAAACACATCAACAACAACCATGACTCTCACCAACTACACACACGCACACACACACACACACACACCTCTGCTTCTCTTTCATTTCATCAATCTTCTTCTGCAGAGCCTTCTTCTCGTTCTCAACCCGAGCTCTACTCTTGGTGCGCTGCTTGCAGTGCTTCTACATACATGTATGAGCACACAGAGATACACAGTAACTACTACAACATACAACACAACATTCACTAATAAACATATAGATCACTGTAAAATTATACAGAAGGCACATGCTATATACGTACTGTACACAGTGTGACTGGGGCTACTATTAAAGCTACATGTACATGTACAAACACTATGTAATATGTACGTATATACACTATAATATATATGTACAATGTATGCAGGCTCATCTCACGCACCAGTTTCTCCACATGGACTCTTTCCTTGGCTCTCTTGTCTTCTTCAAAGGTCCTCTTCTCCTCCTCCATCTCCTTAAGTTGGTCAACCACACTACGCAACTGTCCCTCATAAGACGCTTTCTGCTCCATCACAGGATGACGACTTGCCTAATGACAGAAGGGAGCAGTGAGAGCAGACAAGAGACAAGGTGCAGCAGGACAGATTATAACACACACTACAGTAATACCAGAGTTATACAAGTACATCTTATTATAATAAACGTAATGCACAATACACAATCCATGGTCACGAAACATGCTAGGAGAGGTGCAATGAGTGCGACATAGTGGAGCTGTAATTTGGGTTTACAGCATCCTGTACCTCCGCACTCAATTGTATGTGTAGTAACGTCAATCAATAATTGAAGCACTGCAAATCTAGTGTTCCAGTATGTGATCAAGCGTGGAGTACAAATGTCAAGCAGGACTAGAAACCCTGAACCAGTTGCACGTACTTACACAGTGACACTAGTGAGGTATGCATAAAAGAATAAAATTGTTAGTACACATCCTGCATCCACACTTCATTGGAAACCAGTGTTGGTCCCAGCACACACGTACCTACCAGTGTTACAGTCAGTGACACATCAAGTGCATCAACTTTACCTCAAGCTCTCTCAATTTCTGTTCCCTGGCTGGTATCTTCTCATTCTCTTTGTCAATCCTTGCACGATCCTCCTGCATGCTCTACACATGTAGGTAGGTATATACATAGTGGACAGTCACTGACCATACATACACACTCCATGTAGGCTGCAAACTGGACACATGTGCATACTTGTCATGTGAATCACACTAAGTATGTATACAAATGTATGTTGAAGTGTTGGCCATGAACATTCATTCAGTACAGTAGTAATGTCCCATTCTTAGCGTTAAGCTGTTTAGTGCAGACCATCTCACGTACCATCTCAATCTGGCAGACATAAGCCCATTTCATCTCCTGCCTGAGGTGGTCCACCTGTCCCTCCATCTCGCTCAGCCGCTCCAAACTCTTCCACTGGTCCTCCAGCTCCTTTATGCCCACCTTCTCACTCTCAATCTCCTAACACACACAGGGAGAGAGAGAGATTCAAGCAGACAGGATAATCAAGTATAGTCTCATAGGCTCATACACTACCATAATTATAGTTACTCAAACTCATACGTATGTAGTGTTAAGTCCTCGTGGGATGGGGAACAGTGAACACCTGGGATAACAGCAGTTTAAGACACTCAGACGACCATTGTGGGTGAGTGACAGCTATATAGGGATAGGAGTGTATGACCGTTCACCTAAAGCGTTAAGTGTGATGCTACACAAGACAGAGTTCTTAGGCAGTGTGTAGCAAACGATACGTTACAAGTTACAACACACACAAGCCTAACAGGCATGGTGTGCAGCTACTAAGGATGAGTCAGGTATGTAGCATACAATAACAGTGCTGGTGTGTATGTATGCACGTATCTGCTTACAGACCGCCCCAAAGGGAAGTGGTTGACCAACCTTCTCCTTACTGGCAACCAGTGCCTTGTGTCTAGTACAGGCTGCCTCAATTCGTTCAAACTCATGTGCAATATGGTCCAGTTGTGTTGCCCTCATAAAGAGCTGCAGGATTCACAGAGAGATGTGAACACTGGTGAGTTGATTTGTGATAGCAATGATACTGTAGTGCAGTTCTTGGCGGTCACAGTTACCTTGTATTTCGCTTTTGCATCTGTGACGTGGAGGAAGTTCCTACTGGTGTCCTGGTTGAGGAGGGACACGGGGTTGTCCACCTACATGGAGGAGAGTGCTTCTCATCTAGCAGCTTCACAAAAGTCTAACGACAGACAACATACAGTACACAGGAATATGACTGAAGCAGATGTTACTAACCATGTACAATAGAGCACTAGTCAGCATTGGCAGTCCCCAGTTGGGTGATTCAAAGCAATGGCTTATGCACACATTTACACATCACATTTTCTTGCAAATAACTAATAGTTTGTGTTGACCAGTGATGTGACCACACTGCAATGGGCAATTGGCAGTGGTTCACAACTAGACTTGCTGTCTACTACTGCTGTGGGTGCACCTCCCCCCAACATTCTTGTGCTCCCCCTTCCGACTCCAGGTTGCCAGTGATCTAACACTATTTAACGGTTACTTACACATGTAAGCGGGTATGGGTGAATTGAACTATCCATACTGGTAACACACACACATACACACATACTTGGATGTTGAACTGGTCCAGGATGTTGGTAAGTTCCTCCTTCTTGCTGGACACTACTTGGCCTCGGCAGCTCTTAATCTTGTACATCCCAGCGCCGTCAGCCATGATCCTACGCACCACCTCAATTGAACCACCATACACTTCTGGACGATAAGCATCAGGGCCACCATTCTTCAACCAGATGGAAATTTCTGCAAACCCAGCCCCATTCTGAATGAAGTTCTTTAGAGAGGAGCCTCGACTGGTTGCAGTGGCCTTCCCTCCCAAACCAACCACAGTGGCGGTCATTATGGCACTTTTGCCGCCTTCAGATTAATAAGAACATAATATATATAAGTAAGTAATTGAGCTACACTGTTATTTAAACAATTCTCTTTGTATGAATCTTACTCCAAGACTCACTTCCATTTCTCCCATGGACAAAGTTGACGTTGGTGTTGAAGTTAACCTCCAATCGATTGTGGCACATGAAATTGATGAGCAGAATCTTCTCAATCACCCCACATTCTGCCGACTGCACGCGGTTGGAACGCATAATAGTCAGTTACAATAGTTGAACAGAGAAACAAAGGCGGCGTGTACCATAAGCACGCGAACTCGACTTTCTAAATAACGAGTTGAATCAGAACTAAAAGGAAACCTATCAAAAGTGACACCTATCAAATAAATAAACTACCGAAAGGAACAATTCCCCTGCTAAAGAATGCCTGTCCCTGGTTCTTCCCCCTACCTGGGTAGAGTATGGGCGCTCAATGATGGACTCCTGTTCTTCTGTGACTGTCGACTGGAGCTGTGCAAAGTCCTGTGTCGACTGCATATCCAAATCCCCGGGTTGCGTCTTCTTCCGTTTCGCGTGTGGGGCATCTTCCCCGTTTACACCCGATCTCTTCATCCTTCGGTTCCTCTCCCTACCGAACTGAGAAATAGCACCCAACATATTGACGACCACTCACTTTGCAACGAATTTGGCGCCCAAAAACACACGTGGTCTCACAGCTATAATGATATTCATCGATTATGTGATTAGCACACGGGCAATGCAAGATTGCTGTTACCCGTAAAAAGCCGCAAGAAAGGATGCTATTGTGCACTGCGCTATAGACACTGAGACAAACACCAAAATGGTTTACACGTGCTTAGTCTCCATCCATTACCTCTGCCTCTGGTCAGTCATTCAACACAGGACAGATGTAACCTTGTTGATTCAAAGATCATTAAAACTGTCTCCTCAAGGGCAGTTGACTCGGGACCCTGTTGTGGAAGGAGCTCACAACACCAGAGCTTGAACTCTTCACTTGGTCTTGCTTTGGTCTGTCAGCCACCACTGAGTCCACTTCTATGAATAGCTCTTCAGCTCTGTGGAAGGATGAGTATTTGATCAGATTGTGTTGGCAACATGACATGCAAGATATGAAGCACACACATAACACTCTCACTGAACACACTGGACTGCTGTGTAAACTAACATGCAAATACACACAAGTGCACACAAGAAACCAAGAGCCAACAACACAAATAAGCCTCTTGTTCTAACAGAACTGTTGAGTGAGAGAAGCTCTGATAACACACAGCTGCTAGAGCCAGCTGAAAGGCTACTAAATCCAGTATAGGCCAATTGACAATAAACACTTGGCACACCAATCATTCACACTACCATGTTCACGTGGTGTCACATTGACAGACTGCCCATTTTGGTCAGAACCTAAACAATATAATGGTCTGGTTATGCAAGACTTGCATACCTGTTATGTACAAGATAGACACATGCAAGCTCAGCAGTTGAACAACCACAATTATACCGCAAATATAAATTGGCATGTTTGTACGTAAAGTGATAAGGTATTGTAACTCATAGAGGTAGAAACAACTGGTTTTCAACAGCATAAATAGTGCAGATGGCAGGGAAGGGGAACAAGTGGGAGATTACACAACGTGCAAGGTTTAAGAAACCATACACCACTTCAGCACATGCAATGTTGACTCTACATCCATCACTAGAAGGAAAGGGGCAGTCATTGGAGTTTGCCATAGTTGTGATTGGGCAGGCAAGCTAGGTGGATGTACACACCTCAGAATTGGCAAATTCCAAAGGAAATGGGAATGGGAAATTGCTCTAGTTACATTTGCTCACTGACAGAGACCAAAGCACTCCTCAGCTGGAAACAAGTGGGGAAGTAGCACGAGGGTCTTCACTGTCAGATTAGGTTCTGTCAAGTGCCATGAACTTGATTACAATACATTACTGTACTTATGTATTAGGGTGTGTGTATGTGTGTATGTGTGTGTGTGTGTGTGTGTGTGTGTGTGTGTGTGTGTGTGCGTGTGTGAAATCACGGAGATGGAAGAGGACATCAGGCATCACAGACATGGAAACTTCTTTAAAAGGATGAGAAAGTTGACCAATAGCAGCATACTACCTACAAACATGATCTTGGACAAGGAGGGCCAGACTCTTAAGAGACCTGAGGAGAACCTTGCCAGATGGCAAAGGCACTTTGAGAAAGTGCTCAATGTCCAGAACGAAGTAGCAGAGGAGGTAGTATCAGAGCTGGAAAACCGGTCACATGGAGAGACACCCGAAGTGACTAGAGAAGAAGTGAAGAAAGCAGTGCGGAAGTTACGCAATGGCAAAGCAGCAGGACAGGATGAAGTTGAAGCTGAGCTACTGAAGAAAGGGGGAGAGGCAGCCATTGACTGGCTCACAGAGGTGGTACAGCAGGTATGGAAATCTGGGAAGGTACCACAAGAATGAAAAGATGCCACATTGATCCCTGTCCACAAGAAACGAGCAAGAAATGACTGTGACAACTACCGTGGAATAGCGCTCCTAAGTATCCCTGGTAAGGTGCTGGCCCTAATCCTACTAGAAAGAATGCAAGTGATAGTGGAACCACAACTAATGGAAGCACAGTGTGGATTTCGAAAAGGAAGGAGCACGGTGGACCAGATTTGGCTGACACGACAAGTACTTGAGAAGGCAACGGAATACCACACTACAGTGTACTTATGTTTCGTGGACCTCATCAAAGCCTACGACTCAGTGGACCGTGCAGCCTTGATAGCGGTACTGAGATCGTATGGGGTCCCCAACCAGCTGGTAAACCTAGTAGGAGAACTGTACACTGAAACCAAATGCTGTGTGCGAACAGCGGAGGGCACCTCAGAGGCTTTCGAAGTTAAGACTGGAGTGAGACAAGGATGCATCCTGTCTCCCCTCCTGTTCAATTGCTTCCTAGATGGAATTGTGAAAGGGGTTATGTCAGTGCTTGGAGGAGGTGTACATATGGAGTACTCCACTGAGGGAGGACTCTTCCTGACTTATCGAGATAAGACTCCTGCCTCAGCCCACATCCAAGATGCCAGGTACGCAGATGACATGGCTCTCATTGCAGAGTCCACGAGTGAGCTACAACACATGTTAACAGTCCTGGATGAAGTGTGTGAGCGGTGGGGAATGCGTATCAGTGCGGAAAAGAATAAGGTATTGGCAGTAGGAGAACAAGACCCAGCAGAGCTTTCATCCATCTTGCTGCAAGACCAAGCTCTGGAGGAAGTCGAGTCTTTTCCATATCTTGGTAGTGAGGTGGAGCAGTCAGCAAGGGTAGAGAAGGAGGTGACAGTAAGAGTGAACAAGGCAAGCACTGTGTATCAGATGCTGAGACGCAGTCTTCAGAAGTAGGTATTTGAGCAAATCCACCAAACTACGTGTCTTCAGAACGATGGTGATGTCTACCCTCCTCCATGGTGCTGAGACATGGCCAGTGACGCAGAAGGACATCCGTAGACTAACAACCTTTCAGATACGGTGTCTGCTAGACATTTTAGGCCCCACTCTATGGGACAGAAGACGGAATGTTGATGTTTTGGAAGAGTGTGGAGAGACAACTGTGAGAGACCAGCTAAGACTGAAGCGATTACAGTGGCTTGGACACGTGTTGAGAATGCCTATTCATCATCCGCAGCGTCAAATCAAGAGCAGACCTCGAGGAATGCGTAGACCCCTGGATGAACACCACTGCGATGGGTCAATGTAGTCAACCAAGACCTGGCAAGCCGTGGTAAAGGACCGCGCAAGGTGGAGAGTGTTCATCCACCAACCGTTGGAAGGCCATCGTAACATGTCGTCCTAGATCCTGCCCAACGTCCTTAAGGACAAGGAGTACAGAGGAGGAAGAGGGTGTGTGTGGGCGTGTGGGTGTGGGACATTGTATGAGTGAGTATGCAGTAGATGGTTGAGTTTGCACTGAATCCTATTCTACGTATATAAACTGGTTTCTAGCCATCACAGAGTGCTGAAAACAAACCAGCCGAAACGCTATAAGTGCAAACAGATTGAACAGTTTTGTATGTAGTTGCTTCCACAATGGCTCAGTTAGCCAGTGCTCAATCACAAGAGACAGATAGGCTCCTTCCACTTGCCAACCTACATAGGGAAACACAGTATACTTTGTCGTACAATGCACAACAAAGACCACATTCTGAGAACCGGCATAACACACCTGCTTCTAAATTCACAGTAAGAGCCTCACTACACTTCAATACACAGCAAGGGACCACATGTTATTCCATAGGAATTAAGAGCCTAAATGCCACTCCATACACAGTAAGAGCCCACCTGCCACTCCACACACAGCAAGAGCCCACCTGCCACTCCACACACAGCAAGAGCCCCACTATACATAATTTCATTCAAGGCAGAGCCTACCTGCAAAGCACATAAGAACCCACTCTCCATTCCTTACACAGTAAGCCCCATCACTATTCCATACACAATAAGAGCCCCATCACTATTCCATACACAATAAGAGCCCCATCCCCATTCCATACACAGTAAGAGCCCCATCACCATTCCATACACAATAAGAGCCCCACCACCATTTCATACACAATAAGAGCCCATCACCATTCCATACACAATAAGAGCCCCATCACTATTCCATACACAATAAGAGCCCCATCACTATTCCATACACAATAAGAGCCCCATCACCATTCCATACGCAGTGACACTCTGTAATCAACCCAATGTCTCAACACATCTTTACAATCTCCAACATATCTACCACCTCAAAAGATCCTGTGAATTAAAGCACAGGATGGAGACAACACTTACGTAACACATACCTCACTTACCTTAATGTCCTGTGTACAATATAGATGCCAGCCACAAGAGCCCAAGGGCTCTTAATGAACTTCCATACTAACACTGCACCATACCACAACTATGTTCAGCTAGCACTCTCACTTTCATTAGTTCGACTACATTAATGCGAGACTATCTGTGGACTTCACAGCAAGCGGCCTCTGCTACTGACAACCATACAAACTGAGCAGCAGCACAGTGAAGGAGTGTGGGTCAGCATTGTCAGCATTAACCCATGTGTTGAAGTACATACACTGTTCACTGAATTGATTGATGATCAAAATCTCTTCAAGTTACTCATCACCTCATAACATCCACATTATCTGCATTCACTTGTACAGCAAATCATGGCACACAGTACACACATCGATGTGCTAGCAGCGCGAAACTGGAAACTGTTTGGCGCATCGGCCTTCTATTGGAGTGACACAGACACTGGCAGATTTAGTCGCTTGATCCTTCTTTGGACGATCAAGCACACCAAGAACACTTGTCAGTTCAATGCAACGTTTCGCCCATCACGGGCTTCGTCAGGCATACAACACTCAGCATGACAAACAACTTTCACAACTGGCAGGTTTAGTCCAGAACAGGCGCACACACCCTTACAAGAGCTCACGGGTACAGTCTTACAGGTGTGCCTGCCATTGGTTGTGGCATTAAGCCAATTTCTATGACAGCAACGTGTCTTGTAACAATCACTGACAAATGATCAGGTTTAGGTAGGTGACAGCAGCACTAGCAGACAAGCTAGGGTTCAAGGACTCTCTGAACCAGACAGCAGATCTGAGCAGCTCTTGATGAGAAGCGCAAAGCAACAGCTATCTGTGGAGACAGGAATCTGATGACAGCAATTAAATCAACATTAAACTTAAAGGTGCACTTGCTCTCCCTGTCTCCCTCTGTGCGTGCAGTGTCCCATACACAATGCTAGATGGAGTAATGTTCTTGTCCGTAAGAAACATGTCAGTCAGTCGGATACTTCAATGCATTATTGGTAGAACCCGCATGAGCAGTAAATAACCCCAAGCACCTTAATCAGCTATGGTATAAGGCAGTGATCTCCTTGCAGGTGTCTCTATGCAGTGCAATTGGACCAGTTAGTCCATGCAAGTACATACAGTGAAACATGTCTAAGAGATGGTCACTGTGTTAGGCAGCCACCTCTCTAAAACAGCCAGCCTCCCTGGGCCAAAATAGCATTGCAACCTACAGTACCTCAGTAGAGCAGCCACCTCTCTATAAAGATCAGGTAGAGCTGGCCCACAGGTGGCTGTCTTAGACAAGTTTCACTGTATACACATAGGCTGTGGCCACTCAGGGCCCTTTGAAGCAAATGGGATGGATGTTATCCTTATCAATCAGCTACAGCTGTCACCTTGGTCCCACTCCATTCCTCAATTCATTCCTACACATGCACACAGTGGCTATTATGTGGGGGGAGGGGAGGGGGGCGTGTACGTGTGTACAGTGCATGGTGATATGCACTCACACAGCTACTCTTATTCCCTTCACCTTTTCAAACCTCAATCTAAGCACAGTGCCAAAGGATAATCTACACACTCACACTTACACCTCCTCACTCTGTCACTCAGGAAGACAGGAGTGAATACCCGTCTAAGATCAGCATTATGGCACAAGCTACCCTGGTACCTAGCCCCTTTGTATGTACACTCTCTCTCTCCACGCCCACGCTAATTATCCACGTTCAGATGAGCTTATGCACAAACATATGACCACCAGTTACCCAATTCCACATTCACAACAGACATAGAGAAAATACATGGAAATGTACACATATAGGTGGGTATTTCGTAAAATATGATAGATAATCTTAACAATTCCAATTCACAACACAGACTAGAATCGCTGCTACACAGTAATGACAGAAATAACTATTGATTCATTACTAATACAAATAGTACATCACAATACAGAAGTAAGTGTAGTAAGAGAAAAACTACATATACCCCAATCACAACATTAAGGCACACATGCACCCAGCACAATTTCATGCAGTTCAAATAGTTGACCCTCCACCTCCAACCAATCAGATCCTTGAGAACATACATACACAACTTCAATACAATCAACACAGCAATACTTGTTCTGTTGTGTTACCATGGCAATAAACATTCAAACACAAACTCCAGTAAGTGTTCCTAGTACAAAAGTTCCCTAGTGTGTGTGAGTATGTTGTTTGTATCGCAAAGTGTGTGTTGTATGCTGGCAGGCCAGCTAACAACCACAGAATATGTTGAGCAGTTTACAAAGAGAGAGGCACGTGATGTACTAGCTCTCTCCTTCCCTCTCTAACGGCGCTGGACAGGGGGGTGTCCCTCCATGGGTAACAACGGCTAGATGGGACATAAACATTCAGAAACATCATTAACAGTTGAATGACTACAACAAGCTAAAATATGTTACAAAGGGAACTTCTGAAAAAGACAACAGCTCAGAACAGGAAGTTTCAGCTGCAAAGGCCTTTATCAGTTGCTATTTGTGAACATGCAGTTTATCGCCTGTATGCCTTCAGTAGTACGGCCGATTTCAGAATGGCTGCCCAAAAGGTAAATGGCAAATGGTGTGACATCGCAGCAAATGGCAATACTGGACCATGTAGGTGTGATGTAATGGCAAGCAACAAAACTATCAGCGACATTCGGCCATATTGGCCAACCATTCTGAAATCTACTATAGCAGCTGATTTATCGTTGCTGATTCGTTAACCCTCGACGTGCATGCACCACAGGGTTGTGGTAGTCATCCACGTTTGTCTGCTCCATGTTATTCTAACAGTACAGCCTGTGAGGCGGCTTTAGAGCAACACTAACAGCTTCAGTGTAACACTCTTTCGAGAACAATGTATCAGGGTGATTGCGCTAAAACAGCTGCGTTCGAGAGTTAGTAACTGGTCGTGTTCGGCCGCCATTCTACAGGGCCTAATGGAGAAGAACTGTATTGCACAATGTACCTGTGTGAGTAGCAGTAGAACATTAGTAGATGTGCAGGGCGATAGCTATACGACCGTAATTGTGCAATAGAAAATGGCTGGGTGACGCCCAAAGGGCTGCATAATCATCAGCACTGTGAAGTGTTAATGGGACAGGACGTAGCAGAGAGTTAGAACCTCAGGAAGGCGCACACAAAAAAGTGCAAGTCAGCTATAGTCCAGGGTGGTGGGCACAAGTGCCAAGGCAGCAAAACTTCACATAGTTTTAGTGTGTACAATGAGGCTTCTTGCATTTGAATGTACATATGCCCTTGTTTTACAGCGACACAACGCCAAGGGTTCTGCACTTTAGTGCTCTTGCCTTTATCAGAAGTTCTCTTTGTAGCATTGAACCTCCACTACATTAAGCTAAGCTACAGTACACACAATAATATGGTTAAAGGAACAGTGCCACTGCTTCAAGCATGGCAGCAAACGTTACAATTCCATGGCTAGAGTAATCAGTCAAGTTGTGCTCTAAACCCATGGAGGGCACTTTCAGCTAGTTCTCCAAATCCCTGAGTGATGGGCGGCAGTCAGAGCTGTGTTTCAACTGGTTCACAAATGGACAAACACACTTTACGAAACATTCCACTTCTGGGAATGTTCTGTAAAGCCACAGTCATAGCTGCTCTGCCAAATTTCTACCAGAACACAAGTAAGAATGAGCACACAAGAGGCTTGTCGCATGACCATCACTTGCCAATGTAACATACATTCCATACTGTCCTACAGTCCATACCCTACAGTCAAACACGCACCTATGCCAATTACCTTTACAGAGAAATCTCAATTGACAAAATTGAATCAAACCGCTGGGAACATTGGTGACAGGGCACACAAGTACAAGAAGTGGTAAAGATATGGGATGGCGAGGGTCCCCGTCACTGTCATGGGAGTTTTCTCCTCACAGCACAACACACCCCACCATCACAAACGGCAGTACTCTTGAAACAATCTATAACTGGTTAAACAACTGATTACATTGGGCACCTACTGGGCATCTTGAAGAGAAACCTCCAGCTAAAGGTGTTCCCAGATGAAAAAGCTAAGATTCCCACTCCCATTCCCATAACCACAGCCAAATCTTGGAATCAAAACAAGTGGAAAGTTGCACGTGCTAACTTGAAACTGATATGGCAGTTGTTCTAATACATGAATTGATGTTGGAACATGAGGGGCTTCATGTACCAGCTGTTCTCATGGTTCCTGGTGAATTGGTACCAGGGCACACCAGGTAGTCAATTGTGTCCACAATACACACTTGACAACAACTAGCACAGTATTGAACGTAGCTCTCTACCCTCCTAACACCCTCCCAAATCAAATTTTATTCACCGATGGATCAACATCACCGGAGCTTGTGACAACACAGTGGATCACTTGAGCAACACTGCCCCTTTCTCTGCCAACTTACTACTGGCCAGGGACATTGTTGAAAAAAAGATGCTAAAGTTAGAATGGTTACTATTATTCAAGAGATCCATTTAAGCTTGCAATAAGCACTCGTCTCCAGGGTCATTTTGAAAGCACACAAGTTCAGCGGATTCAAGGCTGCACCGAAACTGAGTAAAACTCAATTCCTTACGCTTTACCTCATCAAACACAGCCAACCATCACTGCTTACCTGTGCTGGCAGCGGTGGAGTACTCATCAGCTGAGGAGGCATCATCAGACCACCTCCAATTGCACCAGGTGCAGGAGCCCTGGATAGAGAGATAGGGAGGGGCGGGGGAGGTGAGGCAGTTGCTGGGACACCGAGATTCATCAGGCAACTTCTCTGCCCATCTCTTAATGGTGATACAGTGGAACCTGTCTAAGATGGCCACTGTGTTAGGCAGCCACCTCTCTAAAACAGCCAGCCTCCCTGGACCCAAATAGCACTAAAGCATTGTTGCAATCTACCTCTGTAGAGCAGCCACCTCTCTATAAAGGTCAGTTATAATTGGCCCACAGGCGGACGTCTTAGACAGGTTCCACTGTACCTCATAACCTCACCTGGTGTTAAGCAAGCGTTCTTGCTGTTGTATCTGGTCCAGCATCCTGATGGTCTCCTCCTTCTGCCGCTGCAATTCTACGCAAACAACACAAACACAATTTCACTTCCAGTTGTGGTAAGATAAAACAACAGGAAAGTTGAAGGCGAGTGACCAATACTAACCGGTGCAGAGAACAGTAAGACTAAGACCCGGACCATGTAGTGCTAAAGGATGATGATGGGTGTCCATTGGATCTAGTAGTTTTGTATGGCATTCGGGGCATGAATCGCAGGCATGGTGAAGGCCTGCCACCCGTAAAAGAATCCACCTTGTTGTCTCTCCAGCAGAGAACCACAATGACACAAATACAAGTACACCGTGGTCTTTTCGTGGAGATACGTAGGCACACAGCATAGAAGAGTTACAAAGCAGGTGCTGTGTGTGCCCAACAGTTTCAAAATTTAAAGAAGACTACAATGTTGTAAGCAAATTATGAATGAACCCACCCAATCTGTATATTTCAGCTTCAACAGATCCTCTCTGGCTATCAACTTCTTTCTCCAGAGCCACTTTCTCCTCTCGGAACGTTTTCTCCAGCTCACGTTTGCGCACTTCCTGAGACTCAAGGAGCTGTTTCCACTTTTGGCAGGCTACTTCTTCATAGCTTCCACGGGTTGCAAACCGAGGTTGCTGTGAACGTTCCCTTGGGTACAGAGGAATGGAGGTCGAGTGAAACCCTGTCATTACTGGTTGAGGTACTACTCTTTACTTTTTCTTGTGATCATGTCAAGAGACAGCATTTGCTGCCCTGCATCCATTCTGACAGTGCTAGCAGTATTGCACCCCCCCCCTCTCCTTGCACTCACCTCTGTGCCCATCTCATATTCATGACTGCTTTGTCCTTCAAGCCATCTTCTTCATTCTTCTGCACATACTCACGCACAATCACTGGCTTCAGCTTGCTGCAGGTGTAAGGGCAACACCGCCAACTCCAGTGAGAGCAGCAATAAACTATAACAATCAAAGCCTATTACTTCATGTGCTCACACACACACACACACACACACACACACACACACACACACACACACACACACGCGCACACACACACACACACACGCACACACACACACACACACACACGTAAACACACACGCACACACACACACACCTTGTAAGCAGGAAGTGGCCTTCACTGCAGGCTGAGATAGCATGCTGTGCCGACTGCCTGCTAGCAAAACGCACAACGCCGTAGCCCAAAGACCTCGCTCTATTGTCTGTAGCGACGATGGCTTCCTCCACCGCTCCAAAAGTGCAGAAGGCCTCTGCCAGGAGTTCATCGGTGACAGAATCAGAGAGGTTTTGCACTTCGATGGCATCGTTGACTTCAGGGAAGCGCACAAGAATTCTTTTCCCATTAACAGAAGTTCCGTCCACTTCATCCTTGGCTTTCTCTGCCAGGTAGCGGTATGCCTAAGAACCACAGAACGACACAGCAAAAGTCACACACATAAGAAGACAAAGAGAGAAAGAAAAGCTCAACACAGCACAGAGTATTCCACATTGCATGTCTTTAGTGAGTCAGTGCTACTAGATGAGCAGAAAAGGCAAATAACACACACTATAGAGGTACGTGCTACTTCAGAAGTGGCCCAAGCAGTGACAGCCTACAGTATACGTCTTGTGTTGATTGTTACACTGGGCACCAGGTACCAGGGTTGAATCTATATAAAATGGTGGACGGATTCCCCAATACTGTTACCAGAGTGGAAAATGTCTGTACCATCGGGATGGGTAAAAGCTGAACCAGATAGAGCTAATCTAAACTACACAAGTCAAACTGCCTTTAACCCATCATGTCCTAGTGCAAGTTTCACAATATTGCTTCAGAAGCGTGTCAGGTGAGATTCACCACTCACCAACTTTAGGAAGCCAAAGCCCTTTTCTTTGTTCAAATGCACATCACGTATTTCCCCATA
Organism: Ianthella basta; assembly: GCA_964019415.1. Taxonomy (NCBI): domain Eukaryota; kingdom Metazoa; phylum Porifera; class Demospongiae; order Verongiida; family Ianthellidae; genus Ianthella; species Ianthella basta. Next base: position 4,933,500 of record OZ025888.1, read on the forward strand.
CGGACTAAACAAGCCTTTGAAAGTGGTCAAGTCAATCCCCGCCACATTGGCCACAAAGAGACGTGCTTTATAAGAGAACTTCTTCTCCTTCAGAATGTCTTCCAAATTATGACCCTCGATTTCACTGGTTGAAGTGTTCTGGGGCGCTTCAGCTGAGGTGTCCTGGGAAGACGCTGAGGATACAGACACACACACTTAAGTCTTGCACTGGAGTGGTTGCAAGACTGCGCACGCACACACACACACACACACACACACACACACACACACACACACACACACACACACACACACACACACACACACACACACACACACACACACACACACACACACACACACACTCAGTGCCATAGAAGGGGCCATTAAATGTACGTATGACTCATTAGCCATAACAACCGAAGATTCAAATTACAAATTCGTCCCAGTTACTGAAATGCTCTTGGCTAATTGTTGGTCGACCAAAGGTGTGCCAAGTCTATCCCAACAGTCCTTATCACTGAAAGAACTACACTACCTTTCAAACAAAGGTCATTGCAGAATACAGAGGCACTGTGATACTAAGCTACTCACATTGGCCTGAGGTCTGTGCTTTGCTGCTACTTGGTGGATTGTCTGGAGTGTTGTCTTCTGCTGTTGCAGCAGGTGATTCTTGGTGGTCAGCGCTCTGTTCTTGTGGTGCGGGCTTCTTTGCCGGTGGACCAGACCCGTTGGACCCCCCACGGTTTCTCCTCTTTCCCCCACTACCTCTGCCCCGCCCTCCCCCTGGATGAGGAGGTGGGAAGTCGCCCCTATAATAACCACCAGGGGGCGTGTCCATGAGACCAGGTGGGTGCCCGCCACTGCCCATGTGAGGTGGTGGGTGTTGCATTAGGGGAGGGCTATCGAACAGAGGTGGACCTCGCATGCCTCCACCCCCTCTTCCATGTCTACCTCCGCCTCGTGGCATCTGCAGTTGAGGAGAATATAAAAAAGATAGAATGACTATGTATAATAACATACACTTCACATAATATAGGAAATATATAACAAGACGAATAAATTCAGACGTTATTCCGACCATTTGGTGAATTAAAAACTAGTACGAACGCACTACAGCGTGAATGGTAAGGCGCTCAACCCCCCAAACACAACCTCAATCGCACATACACATTCACATCAAGGTGCATTAAGAAGAGTGTGCTGAAATGTATAGACGAACAGAGCTACAACAAGCAGCGACTTACGATAAAGTAATCGTTCTCAGATCAGTAGCTTCAAATTTTCCGAAAGTGGAGTCTCACCGCCACAAGTGTGTTAGTGCGCAGAGCCACGTGTTCCGTGATGACGTAGCCACTGCCATGAATATTATTAGTCCTAGAACAAGATGGCTGCAAGCGGTGAAGGCTACAAGTCGGGCTACGATATGCCAGACTCGCTCCCTTGTGATGAAATTGGGCAGTTTAAGGTACAGTGGATGCGTTAATGATTTATCTATTCATTCCACGTTGGAGATTATTGCTGCATGCGTTTCTTGTGCTCTGTGAACGTGCAGGAGAGATTAACCCAGATGAGAGCGATTGACGACAGAATTATATACAAACTAAACAAATCAGTACCCACCCAGTCGTTTTCAGGGCAGGTCAGTGCAGCCGACCAGTGCAAGCAGCTATATGATGAGGTGAGAAAGACTGTGCCCTATATATGTATGTTGGAGACATATAGACAAAGGTATTGCTAAAGGGAGACGTAATACATGGAGATGTACTGGTGTATGTGTTGTGGGCATTGCTAGCATTTCTCAACCCTCTAACGTACCGGCACAAGTTGCAGTGGCTGGTGACTACCATGAATGCACACACACGTATATGCGAGTCACTTCCATCTTGGAGCAATAATTGATACAACTTACCATCTAACACATTTCACATACATATATCTAGTTACATTAGGCACCCCGGAGTAATTTCAACACTAGGGTAATTTTGTCACTAGGGTATACGTAGTGTCTTTACCCTTCTTTCTCTGCAACAGACTTTTAGCACACCACCAGTCAGTATATGGCCTATTTGTTGCACTTTCTTACATTATGCAGGAGTGAGCATGCTTCTCAATAGGTAGTCTGGCCTGCTAGACCGTCCCGTAAGCGCCCGGTAGGCGTGGAAGGGAAGGGACGGTCTAGCAGGCCAGACTACTCAATAGGTAGTTGTAGACACAAGTGATGGAATTACCCCAGTTTACCTTAATGATAAAGGTACTGTAAACGAATCAGCTGTATCCATGAATAATTTAATGAGAGTGACAAGTTTTCTAGCCTTTACCAGTTCTCTTTTTGTCATGACTTATGCTAGACTTCCAGTATATAGATGCAACTAACTTCTTTATCACATGTACATAAACTAAAGTATGTATGGCCATAAATTTTGGCAGGCATTTATTTTGGTGAATTGCACAAATTGAAGAATTTGGTGGATTTTAATTTGGCAGTTGGTCAATCCCTTATGCTATAGTGGTATTGTGTTAACTGTTTGGCAGTTGGAAATGTCAACGGATTGTTCTCAAACTGCCAATCCGTCAGAATAAATCCCTGGCAATATTTCTGGCCATATGGTATTTATAGGGAGCCTGGTGGGATGGTGTAAGTTAGGTGACAGAAATAAAAGCTTTGTAATGAAAGATGAAAGGATTGGATGCTGGTAAACAGCAGGTAACCAGGTGCGGTGAGAGGGCCGTGACATGTGTGGATGTGGCAGCAATTCGTGTATGCATGCACTCGGGGGGTGGGGGGGGGGAGTTCTGATTGCTAAGAGTTACTGTAATTCGGTACCTCTCTCTTCCAAAGTTGAGACATATCTATGAGAAGAGGCAGGGTGCATTAGCCAAATGTGTGGACTTCTCCATGGCTAAAGTGAAGAGGCTACAAGAACAAGGTGAAGGTTCAAGCAGCAATGAAGTTAGGAAGGATTTGAAAAAGGAGCTGACAACAGTGAGTGCATGCAATCCTACACAAGTATGGATGCTCATCCCATGTACCATTGTGAAGCATTTCGCGTATACTTCTCATAGTCCTTACATTATATAGGCTTAGCTCCACTTTGTCCATCATAGCCTGCTCGAAGGCTGTCAAAAGGTAGAAAGTCCCCAACAATGCCGTGTGACACCCAAACAACACACACTAGCTAGCTAGCTGCATTATTGGTCATCTGTACATAGCTGAATGTGAGCGTCTGCTAGTGTTTTGTGCTTTATAAATAGCATAGCCCCATGTGGGCGGGTAGTTTATCACCAGGACAACATTCACTTTTCACTGATTTCTTCCTGATGACCACTGATGAGGTAAATGTGTGCTGTTCCTCTTAGATGGTAGCTGGTGCATGATGTAATATCTGGTGGCTTGTGTTCTTCTGCAGTTACGCCTCATGCAAAGTGAGCAGACTGTGGAGGCCGTGGTGCGAGAGAGGAGCTTGAAAGTGTTCAAGGAGAGGTGCTGGCAGGCTTACCAGCCTCCTGACCTGTGATAGGCTTTGTAACTTATTGCTGCATGGACAAGCACGCGTGAATTATGGATGCGTGCTGCTGTGGCCAGGCTTTCACAAGATTGGTTGGCTGGACAGACTGTATCAGCCATTTTGGTTACCCGGCGTGCGAGCGATCGTAAACATAATTGCCAAAATGGCGGGTTCTCGCTCGGTCGGACGGTTTGTTTCTCACGCTATACGACCTGCAACAGAAGCATGACATGCTATGAAGACTATCTCGCTTGGAATGCAAATAGAAGACGCGAGAGCGGAGTGACGGCGTAGGGCTTCCAGAAGTGTCGCCGATAACATCCCTTCCTTGAGCAGGCTGACGACGTAGGCCATTTATACCGTTGTGCAGAGACCGCATCCGCTTCATCGTGGCACGTAATACCGGCCAGTTAGGGGGTTAATACGTATAAGTGGTATACGGATCTATGTAGCTAGATGGCTTCTCCGTCTGAATGTGTGAAGCGGACGAAGTGGGAGTCCCGGGCTGAGAGAGAGACACAACTGTGCCAGCGCGCATAGGGAATACTATCGGGAGACTGCTTCCACACAAAGGTGAACGCAACACTGAAGACTAGCGACACTTTACTTGTTAGCTACTCCCCTGTGGCAGATCGTTTCCGGGCAGCGGAAATTCAAGAGATGAAACTGGTCTAGCTATAACTGACTTTGAATGCTAACGTGACCATTACCGAAGGACTGTATTCTCAATGAGGTTCAAACCGAAGTCTAACTGCAAGTTTTGTGGTGTGGTAACCCTCACAGTGCTTACTGGGTGGATAGCATTGACGATACTCTCCCACTACACGGCTTCCTCACCCAGACCATCCACTCAAGGATGGCTCCCCTTCCCAGTGAAAGCAGTCTACATTCTTTTCAGTGTCAGAGCAGTTGCAGACACAGAGCCATTGGGAATGGCAGTTGGAAGAAAGATACTAAGTAAGGATGCGCCAAACATCAGCACAGAACAGAAGCAGCCAATTGATATCAGCACTTTATTGGGAAACACAACCATCTTCAGCAATAGCTATGAACGAAAACATCAAATGGACAACCTGCAAGCTCTGATCTCAAACATACGCAGATACATCCCACCTTCTGATGAGTTCCTACTCAACTTCAAGAATCCCTGTTGGTATGCTGATAACCGTAACACTCCAACAACATCACCACCAAATCCTAACACACACCTTCAGTGTCTTCCCTACTTCTTCCTCCTGGGATATCCAAAGGCAGGATCTAGCAAACTCTACTCACTGATCATGGCACATCATGAATATGCACTAACACTGGATAAGGAAGTTTCTCATGGCATTTTTCTAAAGGTGAAGCCCCCAATTCAGAACACTCCATCATATCTGAAGCACTTCGGTTTGGCAGCAAAGCTGATTATGAGGAACCCAATGAAAGCAATTACTAGTGATGGGACTCCCACTACTGTTTTAATGCGGCCCCATGGTTACTGGAGTGATGAGGCACCAATCGATGGCATGCCAATGCTGTTGCAGGAATTACTGCCAAATGCAAAATACCTTGTGATAATTCGAAATCCACTGTTTGTGACAAGGTCGGCATTTTATTACACTCTAAGTGATAACGCCAAGCTCAGGGGTTGTTCACATATCACAGAGCAGCCTGCTACTGTTCTTCATGAATTAGTGTATGCTCACATACAAGCTCACCGACAATGTGTGAGTCACATTGGGGATGAAATCAAGTGCCTGTTCACTCGCTATTACAGAAAATGGTTGAAACCTGGTCTGTGTGGCGACTTTCTGATGGAATACAATGTTTACTACAGTACCATGCTGCTTTGGCTAAAGCACATTCCTCGTGAGAGGTTCCACTTTGTCTACAATGATGAACTGGAGCGCAACCCACTTAGAGTTGTCAAACAGGTTTATGAATTCTTAGGGATGTCGCCACTGAACACTCGGCAGTGGGAGTTACTCAGAGGTATGGCCCACGAGAAAGTAAATAGCGTGTCATTCTTGGATGAAAGCGAGAGGACCAACTCTTCAATTCCTTTTATGAAGCAGGAAACAGTTGAGCTACTAAAAGCATTCTATCAACCCTTTAATGAGAAACTTGCAGCACTGATTGGAGATAAGAGATTTTTCAGAGAATGGGACTACACAATGCAGTTGACTTAATAACCTGCATGAATGCTGCATAAAATTGAATCAATGCTATTTATTTTGTGTTATATACAGTATATAATTATAACACTCTGACCATGTGTAGGTACATGTATAGCTATAGCTATATATGCACCTACACATGGTCATATATTATACTGCATGATTATTGTTTCTTACATGTATCATATGTACATGTATAATTGAGAGCTGTTCATATTATATGACACAATTACATGTACAATTCATAGCACGCAGTTCCTCAGACCAAGATCCAACTCCATTTAGATATTTTCTAGACACACGATCTATATTGCAGGAATTGTCACAAGGCCTAAAAATAGTTATGTTACCATAGCAATATATGCCACTAACTTATGTCAACAAGCTAAGGCCTGACTAAACAACTTGTGCTTCAGCTGTATAATTAGCAAGATTTATATAGATGGGCAGTGTTCCAGTCTTGTCTGCATGACCGATTGAGACTTTGCATGTGCTTCAGACTAGCTTTGAGGTGTTACACTGCATTATACGGAGTATGAATTGATTGGAATGTCACCACTGAACAGTGATGCAACAGTGGAAATTACTAAGGAATTGACTATAGTGCCAATAGTGAATGATGTTCCATGCATTCTTCAATAAGAAGCAAGAACATGGTCAGTTGAACTGCATGCTTAGGGGCTTAATGAGAAACTAGCTGCACTGCATGATCAATTAGAGAATGAGATTTTCGGAACATTTATGGCCCCATGGGATTACACACACAGATGAGAACAACTATTGTTTTACAATATATATGTTATTGTATACTTGATGTATGTAAAATAATTCTAGGACTAATTTGAATCAATACTTAGTGCATGCAGTCATAGTGATTGTATGAACTATACACTTTATGTTATCAACAAACTGTGCAACATTATAGTACAAGCTAATTGTTCAGTGAATGTATGCCATATGCCGAAAGGTTCTGGTAGTTCTATAGCTAACAGATTTTAAGCATGCATGTGTACATGCACAAAGTGAGTACATAGAAGAGCAGTCTGTGGAATGTATGCAGCTGTAGCACTGTATGCAAGCATGGAGTGAATAGGTGCATGCATGCATGAGGTGGTGATCGAGATACACGGATATATGATCTATAGGCCTATAGGAACACGACCACTGGTCTTTTGGTTGATGCCTTTGTCAGGATTCACATTCCATGACTGTATGGCTTCGCAGGCCAAGTCATAACTTCCTGCACAGATCATGAGTTTGTATATACACCCACACATACAGCCATGATGGCTTATAAGAGTGTTATGATGTTGCTTGCATGATGATCTGTATGCTGTTGTATCCTGTTCTGTTAATATAAGTCTTTTTGTATGATTTGTTGCATGGGTTGGCATGATGGTCATGTTTAGAACTTTCTGTAATGTACTTATATGGTGTGGATCACGTGTATTAGTGGAGTTCTGTAGTTTAAGCTTTGGAGATTGTAAGTTGTTTCGCTTGTCAATGAGTGTTTTTGCTATTGAATTGGCTTGTTCATTGTTCGGTACCCTGATCGGGTTGACATGAACCAACACCAGCAAATGTGACAAAGAGTTACTATAATCTATAGTGCCGCCTCTCTTTTCTACAGTTGAGACATGTCTATGAGAAGAGGCAGGGTGCATTAGCCAAATGTGTGGACTTCTTCACGGCTAAAGTGAAGAGGCTACAAGAACAAGGTGAAGGTTCAAGCAGCAATGAAGTTAGGAAGGATTTGAAAAGGAACTGCATGACAACAGTGCATGAGTGCACGCAAAATTCACCTGTATGGATGCTCATCCCATGCACCATTGTGAAGCATTTCACATATAGTTCTCATAATATATATTTAGCTCAGCTTAGTCCATTCACAACCTGCGTGAAGACTTTTGGAAGGTTGAAAGTTCCCCTGCAGTGCTGTATAACATGCAAGCAACACATATCAGCTAGCCATATTATTGGTAACCTATATTCATGGAGCAATATAGTCCGTAGAGAGCTAGAACTAAGCAAGTTGCAGCTAGCGGCCAGAAACAACAGTACCACAGATATCCATTTCTACTGCCAGCAACCTATAATTATCACTTGAAATTAGGCAAAACAATAATAATTATTATTTATATCTGTTGATTCACAATTTCTGGTATATGATTAAGTTATATATTCAAATGTTAGTATATAGGCAGAGTCTGTCTTACAAACAACAAGCTTAGCAAATGAAACAGATCTGACAATGATACATGCTGAGAGGGTAAACACATGCATGCAGGGAAACACAAGAAATAAACCTGAAATTAATGTGTTCAAGACATGCATGCATATATACAGAGTATACTAACACAGGATAATCAGATTGGCTTTTCACATGTGCATATGCATAGAACAGACTATCATACAGAGAGATTGTGAATATTTATAGATCCCGTTGCCATGGTAACATTTGACATAGACAAGGGGTACTATATATTTACTTGTAATGCAGTTAGGTAAGATGTGTAACTTATACACAGCAGGTTAGATTTTTGACACATAACTAAAATATGTGCAGCAAGCATATGACTATATGAAATCTGAAGTGTTACTAGGTTCACTATATCGGATCCTTAAAAGCTTTCACTATAATACAAATTTGCCCATTACCATGAAATCCAGTGAATACATAGTTACAGACTTTAAATTTCACATTTGACCAGTTGTTCCATAAATTGGCATAACAACTGCTGAGCCTACAGATGCCATAGCTAAGAGTGAAGTGCATGAGACTGAGGAATTAAAGACCCAAAGAACCACAGACTATACACCAGCAGGGAGAGAAAGGGTAAGTGTCAAGAATCTATATACTACTGTATGCAGGAAGGGTGCTGGCATCAATAAGAACCATGAAGATCTCAAACTCAGCAATGGCCATGGCAATAGTGAGTACGCCATAGAGTAGTATACATTTTGTATAAGCTAGGATAATATTATGGTAGCATTTCTCTGATCCCTTTACCATCTGTCTCACATGCACTGAGTAGTAGTGACGGAAACAATAGTTGGTAAAGCTACTGCAAATATTTACATAATGATACGTATACCAGCTGACATGCATGCACCAGACACAGTCTGCATGTCTTTTTTTCACTGCATTCATGTTCTTAAATTTGCACAGAGTTCCATTGCTTTTGCAGTGTTAGCTGCTGTGGGATGGATGTTGTTCCTGGGAGCATTTGGCACTTTCCCTGTGTGAGTATAATTCTTATACATAATATTTCAATGACTTGTGTACTGCATACAAAGCTATATATCATATAGAAGGTCTGCCAATTTAAATGCAGTGATTCCCATGCATGTGTACTCTTGGCTCTTTTCACAGTGCTGCATGGGCCTACAGTAAAAAGCATAGTACTGTGCTGTATATAGTGAAGTATATGTACAAGGCTAAGATGATTTTAAAAAGCATGTCAGCACAGTATCACTTCTGCAAGTGCATGTACTGAAAGACATAGGTGGAGCATGTTTCTCATGCATCCTATATAATTATACTCTTACGATAAATAAATAATTTTTCATTCAGTAAATGAATATTTTTTCATTTTTGATGCTCCCCCATATAGCAATGCTTCCCACAAGATTCAGGCACTGTATTGTGTGTATACAAACAACAAAGAAATCCTAAAAAAGTACACAATTGGAATATTAATTAAGTTAACAGAGTGCACAGCAGTGTGTGCATGTGTGTCTACAATACATATGTCTGTACATGTGTATGTGTTTGTGCATGTGTGTGTATTCAGAGAGAAGCAACAGACCTAATATACTACGGCCGTGCAAGCTCAGCAATGATAAACAGCATGATTAAAGGATATGTTCTGCATGCGTGCATAAATTCAGCGCTATACTTAACTATACGAGCAGCGAATGTCCTTGCTGAATTAGAAAGGTCCATGGCACTCAATTCATGCAGAGCATCGGTTACAGTATAGGCTCTTGTGAAGCACTGTCTTGCCTTTTAAGCCTCATATGCATGCACCTGCAGTATAGCCATGTATCCATGCAGATATAGTGGAAATCTGCATGGGGTTCTATCTTAATACCATACTAGGTAGATCTGACTCCAAGTTACACCTTCTCTTACAGAACATCTCTCCCATTTCCAAGTTTCGTGGGAAGCTGCTTTACTGCTGTGACCTATCCAGTGACAGCACTGTTGATTATTGGAGCAGCATTTCAAGTGCTGATGGCACGACAACACATGATAATACAGTCCCTGCTCATGCCATGGGTATCATTCAAATGATGGATCACACCACACACAGTACATTTAACTGTTAATGAGCTATGCATGATTTTCATACATTAGCCTTGTCTCAAAGGTATAACATTTGAAATATCCTTATCTGGATTATTATATATGCATAATTATGCTATTTTAAATGCTTGCATGTTGAATATGGTTCAGGTTAGATGATAAATGTGTGTGCTGGTGGTTGATGGGATTGTCATTAGGAGCACCACAGCTAATGTTGTTTGACTCTCCTTGACTTATATATGTGCCAGATTTTGATATTTGCCATTGCAGCAGCTATACATGGTGGCACTGTCATGAATGAAATAGTTCAGACAGCAGCTAACGCCCAGCCTAAGTTGATTGCAATGTTCTTTGGTGTACTATTGGAGTTGATATGTTTGGTGAGTTGCATGAATACAGAACTATAAGAGACTGTGTATGCTTGCATGTACATAATACTTATTATACCATACACAATTCAATGAACAACTGGCCTGGGCTACACACACACACACACACACACACACACACACACACACACACACACACACACACACACACACACACACACACACACACACACATGCGAGTGAACTGACATAGCTTAAATGTTTCTTCATATATTGTATGCAGACCATCTCCCTGTTTCTTCTGATTGATGCTAACATCTTCCTCAGAGACTAACATTAAGACATTCAGGGTTGTTTTCTACAAGATTCAAGAGTTTTGTATTATAGTTTTGCGCAGAATATTGCACAAAATAAGTCTTAATACTGCATGCTGATAAATTGAACAAATTGCATTTGCCATGTTCATATTTCCGGTACAAGATTAACTGCACATAAAAACATTATTGAGTGGAGTATCTATAGCAAGAGGTGTACAGTAAATGTAGTTCAAGGGATGGCACGTGGAACCTGTCTAAGATGTTCTACATGAGGCAGCCACCTCTCTAAAACAGCCAGCCTCCTTGGCCCCATGCAGATAACACTGAAGCATTGCAATCTACCTCTGTACAACAGCCAACAGCCACTTCTCTATAAACTAAGATCAGAACTGGCCCAGGTGGCTGTCAAGACAGGCTTCACTGCACACACACACACACACACACACACACACACACACACACACACACACACACACACACACACACACACACACACACACACACATACACACACACACACACACATACACACACACACACACACACACACACACACACACACACACACACACACACACACACATACACACACACATACACACACACATACACACACACACACACGCATACACACACACACGCACACACACACACACACACGCACACACACACACACACACACACACACACACATACACACACACACACACGCATACACACACACACGCACACACACACACACACACACGCACACACACACACACACACACACACACACACACACACACACATACACACACACACACACACACACACACACACACACACACACACACACACACACATACACACACACACACACACATACACACACACACACGCATACACACACACACGCACGCACACACACACACACGCACACACACACACACACACGCACACACACATACACACACACACACACACACATACACACACACACACACGCATACACACACACACACACACACACACACACACACACACACACACACATACACACACACACACACACATACACACACACACACACGCATACACACACACGCACACACACACACGCACACACACACACACACACACACACACACACACACACACACACACACACACACACATACACACACACACACACACACACACACACACACCTACCATTGGGTAGAGTAGCATCTTATAGCAAGAGTTTCACAATGAAGTAGTCCAATGAATGATAGCTATTGACAGTGTAAACACTTAGTGCAAGCGCAGATCATTGAACTGTTCACTATTGCTATTCACATCATGCCACTTTCCACTTTGATATACCAATACCCACCGTCACAAGTAGTAGGTAGGTACACATTCTAGTTTCATCAACACAGTTTCATCATTGCATGCCTTGTAACCCCATCATGTGGAGGGTAATGACACACAAGTACAAAATTATGTTCCCTGGTGCCATGACAACAGTTTCATATATGCACACAGCTGCTCAAATTTAAAACAGCAGCACATGCACATGGTATTCAAAATGTATTCACAGACCTAGCAAAGATTGATTGTAAGTGATTCTTTGACCAGAGAAATATTGCGCATTTGCATAGACATAAAATAAACACATGCATAATTAAGCACATATATATCCATGGATATACTGAGGGGAGGAGAAAGGGGCAGTGCATGGCAGTACTCAATACATGCAATCCACAGGTCCAATCAGCTCCCACAAATATGTACAAAAACAGCTATCCATTGAACAGGGGATAATGCTATAAATATAGCAGCTAGCTATACATGCAAGCTAGCATGACATGCAAGACTAATACATTAGTCTTGCATGTCAGATTTTCTTCCAGCTACATCACCAAAGTCTAATGCACAGTACTACAGATGGTAAGGACTACAGTATAGACTGTAGTAGACTGATTTGTCATCATGAACAGGGCGGACTTTCATCCTCTCCCAAATGAAATGACAACGTGGGGGCTATCAGCTATATATAGACAGCTAGCATAGACAGGAATTTCAATCGGTGTTAATTAATGAAACACTGTGACACTATATCGCTAACATACTCAGAATAAATTGATTGCATTATGTGATATCATACCATGTTGCTGAAAAAGAATGCATAATCATAATATTATTTTCTACAGTACTGCAAGACTCATCTTCCAAATGTGGTTAAAGTGAATATAAACTATGGTTACAGTGAAATCTGTCTAAGATGGTCATGCACTGTGTGAAGCAGCCACCTTTCTAAAACTGCCAGCCTCCCTGACTCCAAATAGCACTAACATAGCACTAAAGCATTGCAATCTACCTCCGTAGAGCATGCAGCCATGCACCTCTCTATAAAGGCCCTTTATAACTGGCCCCCAGGTGGCTGTCTATTACACAGGCTTCACTGTATATATACTCAAAGGTAGAAAATGTGGCGGATACTAGTACATACAAACATAAACAATCTGTTTTAAGTAAATATAATATAATATGTTATGTACATTGACACTATAATAGTTTTCAGCAAATAATAATAGTTTTAACAGGAAGATGATGAATACAGAAACAGTGCAGCAATTTCCTTCCTGAAATGAAATTGCAGAAGTCATTGATCATGATGACTTCTGCAAAGCACAAGGGGTGTGCAGCCTTCCCCCAACAGGAAATACAATACCATACACTGCACAGAGGAAATTATATAAAAGAAACAGGTGAATCTGCAGATACAGCATTCAATAGAAAAGGCACTTTGAAGAAGTTAAGGCAGAACTACAAGGTACTGTTGTGAAGGCATGTCTCCCAGAGGCTCCGATCACCTGCTGTCATGTAACAATGTGTCATGTAACAATGTGTAGTGCCACTTTGTCTAGAACTTTCGACACATGCATCTATAAAAGATCACCTCCTCCCTCTGTAACTGCTGCTGTTGTTGTTCAATAAAGCTCCCTGATTCCCGTTACCAGTGTCCGTTCGCGTAGTGCCTGTCCCTTACCCTGTCCTCACTGTCTGGACTTGTCCCATGTACCCCGTGCCCACGGCAACGGTACAGTACTGTGAAGCATACAAGCAGGGAGAAGATATAGAAAGTGTTGAGTTACATCAATTACATGCAGGAAGAGTGCCAGTTGTAACATCAGCAAAGCACCATGATTCACTCAGTAAAGGCCTCAGTAAAAGTAAGTATCATAAATTGTTGACAGCGTGCAATGTATGTTCTAACTGACCTTTATAGAGAGGTGTGACTGCTCCACAGAGGTAGATTGCAATGTTATAGTCACTGTCCTATTTGCGGCCAGGGAGACTGGCTGTTTTGGAGAGGCCAGTGGCTGCGCCTAACACATTGACCATCTTAGACAGGTTCCACTGCACTGCATCATGCATGTTTTGTGCATGTTATAGCAGAATTCTGTTCACACGAAATGCTTAAACAGGAAATCGTGCCATTGCTGCAATAGTGGAATCTTTAGAATCAAACATTTCAGAATTGTGTAATAAATGTACTCTAACAATATTGTTTGTATAGCAAGTCACTGGACAAAATTAAGGCCCTTTATTGTATGCACATCAATAAAGGAAACAATTTATGTCCATTTACACATAATATTAAACTATGTAATAACTGTGTGGCCATTGGCCTTGAAATTCCATTACAATTATAAACGTGTCAAAGATATAGACCCAAATCGTTTGACCCCAATTTTAAATGCTGGATGTGTGGATTGTCAAATTTAAATTTAATTAAAACAGCTGCCGCATGCATTATGCTTTCGCACATTTTTCTGCGTGCTTCTGTGCATGTGTTCCTGCTTATTCTATTGCAGGCTTCAATTGTCTTTACAGTGACAGCTGGAGGTGGATGGATTATCTTTCTTGGAGGCTTTGGTTCCAGCACGTGAGTGTGCTTCTACTTGCAGCTCCCTTTAGACAGGCATGCAGCTCATCTTATATATCCGATATTTGTATCGCACGACACGTGACTGCGCATGTGACTCCGTCACGTGACGGCTCGTCTTTTCAAGGGATGCTTCTGCTCCTTTTCGGCCGCTCATCTTTGCCGGCATGCTCCCGCGGAAGAGGGGCACAGAAGGAGAGCAGATGGGAATGGCAACGACGCGGCTGCGTCCAACACGCCGAGGGGGCTACGCTGCAAGACGGTGCGCGCGACTTGATACGGAGACAGCGGGGCAAAGATAGGCCATACTAGAAGCGAATGCGGCAGAATGGCGCAAGGCTACTGGCGTCGGCGAGGAACGAGCAGCGGCAGTCCAGGCTTGAGGAGCTTTGGCAATAACAAACAAGGCCATTGGCTACTAAGACAGCTCCAGTCTGTAACATCACAATACACTTGTGTACTGGCCACGTACTATCCATGCTGCGAGGCAATTCTTATGCGCTTAGCGTATGCCTAGTTGTATAATAAGGCCATTTACACCAGTGTTATGATGCACATTAGTATGTTTACTGCTGAGTGTACATGTGTGTGCACAAATGTGATTGTGTAAGACTGTGCATGGGTGCATATTATTATAATAATGGGTGTGCGTGTCCACGCACACTTGTGTATATGTGGGTGCATGCATGTGTGCAGAATGGGCAGTGTACATGCAGTGTATATAGGTGTGTGTGCATGTCTGTGTCTCACTATGTGTGTACCCCTTACTTATACTATATACATATAAACCAAATTAGAACTAGTTTGTAAGCTAACTCAGGAACCTCCCTAATGAGCTAGGGTTAGTTATGTATGGCTGTTATGTATGATCTGTTTCAACAAAATGTCCTTTGATATGCATTGCCAGGCATATATAGCTACAGCATGCATGTATGTAGAACCACGTTCAGCAGTTAGTGTTGC
Organism: Ianthella basta; assembly: GCA_964019415.1. Taxonomy (NCBI): domain Eukaryota; kingdom Metazoa; phylum Porifera; class Demospongiae; order Verongiida; family Ianthellidae; genus Ianthella; species Ianthella basta. The sequence goes on from OZ025888.1 coordinate 4,948,981, forward strand.
CTTCTATGTAACAGGGCGTGATGTAAAAGTGCTAATAAACAATAAAAAGGATTAAATAATAATGAAAGATTTGACCTGTCATGCCAAATTTGGACCCCCCCAAATTAGGCCCCCCGCGGAACCGAAACAGCAACCGAAATGGTTCCCCCTCTGCTAAATCACCAGCGCCAGCGCGGACTGACCGTCAGATTCGTCGTGTACTTGTACCCTCACGTCTTTCCCTAGGTTGGGACGCATTTTCAATCCAGGAAAACATGTTTCCTTCGATGAAAAGGCGATTTCGCTCATTAGATGGGCGCTTTGGTTCGATTTATAGGCGATTTCGTTTGATGAGTGGACGATTTTGTTCAATGAATAGACGATTTCAGCTGACATGTCTTCGCTGAGCGCTCAAGATCCGCCACAACAACGAATATCCGGAGACGAAAGGGACTTTGCCACTACGGCGAACCAATACGGCAGCCATTTTCTGCCGTTTTTGGCTCGGCGGAACCATTTCGGCGGGGGGAACTTTTACGTCATGACAGACCTATTAAAAATACACCTTTTCACCAAAAACTTATAATCCTTCCGCATGCAGTGAGCCGGCAAGCATTCCAGACTACTTCACTGCTATGGTCTATCCAATGCTGGTGATACTGATCGTTGGAGCTGCAATTCAAATGCTGGTAGCACCACAGTACAAGATCATACAGGCACTGCTTATGCCAGCTGTGTCCACTGCATGACAAATCTTGTCACACATACGGTAATTAAATGCAACTGCTGTAGGCTTTCAGATATTCATTTAAGTAGCATAAACTTAGACTGCATGTCTGTTTCATGCACCTTGCGTGCAAGACTATACAGGGCTGATCATTGCAACTAAAGACAAATACTGTATATTGGCGGTATAGACTGTATGTTGACAGTGCACCATCACAGGTTATATACTCCTTGACTTGTGTGTGTCTAGATTGTAATACTGATGATCACTGCAGCAGCACACGGTGGTTCTATCATGTACACAATATGTTTGGAGCCTAATCCGGTTAACTCTGCTATAAGGAATGACACAGTGCGCACGTTTTCTCTCCATACGGACCAGCCTTACAAGATAGTGATACTCTGTGGTGTACTGCTGGAGCTTACTTGTTTGGTGAGTACTGCAATTAAGATCACATCCTCTTGCACGCACATACATATGTAGATTGGCATATATCTACATTGCAGCTTATTATAGAATATTATATATCAAGATTTAGTATATACGAGTGTCAGTGCTTGCTTTGTTTACCGCTGCTATATACTATGCAGGATATAATCATACATTGGTACCTGTCAAAGATTGTCACTGTGCTAGGCAGCCTCCTTTCTTAATTAAACAGCCAGCCTCCCTGGATGGACTTAAATATAACACTAAAGCATTGCAATCTACCTCTGTAGAGCAGCCACCTCTCTATTAAGGTCAATTTGAACTGGCCCACAGGTGGCTGTCTTAGACAGGTTTCACTGTAGCAGGAATGTTCACCTTTGATGGGCCTACATGCTACATATGGCAAGCTGAGCATGCACCTACTACTGTAGCATTATATAGTCATGGCTTATAAGCTCATGCATTGTCTGGCTACCACACAGCCACTGGAGTCTGTTCTACATTAGCTCAATGCTGCTTGCATTGCTTGATGCCCCACTATTTCAGCACTGGCATAGTTTGAAGTAGAATTGAGAAAGCATGCAGTGCACAAGGATTCAAGTGTCACTGCATAACTGTAATCTGCCGTAAACTGAAATTTCTATGGAAGCAGGACCAATCCAGATTGCAATATTGCATAATAAAGCCAAACAAAAGGCAGAGCCTTTCTCCTCTTATGTATGACCCTTTAGGTTCCAGGTGGTTTTCTCTAATATATGAGCGCATTTTATGCCATAACTTAGGAGATCGTTGCGGATCGTTCTTGTGTCTTTGGTAGTCCATGGGTTCCTCTTTGTCTCGATATTCGACATCTACTTAGGAGAGATAGCAAACAGTGGTGCACCTCTGCGAAGGGAGAATGCATGGGAAGTCAAGGGAGAAGAGAGCTATTAGGCAAGGTGACCTAGGCTAAGCTTGACTTCTTACATGCTTCGATGCGCCTTCTGTGTGACATTTCATTCCAACTCAGAAAAGTATAGCAAAGAATATTTGAGATAACTCACAGAGGGAAAGACTCTACTAATCTTGTACACATGCATGTATATACAGTATGGGCACTTAAATAATGCACACAAATACCTACACAGAAAATAGTAAACATTTATGCACACATCAACCATCCAATAACACACACACAAGTATACGTAGACACAAACATGCACACAAAATAACCCCTCGTTGTACCCACACTTGCAGATGTTTTCCCTGTCCTTCCTTATGGATGCCATTATCAACCTTGTTGACAAACGTTAAGGCATTTGGACATCATTTCTGTTGTCTGTCATTTATTGACAATTAAATGTATGATACACACACACACACACACACACACACCTACCATTGGGCAGAGTAGCATCTTATAGCAAGAGTTTCACAATGAAGTAGTCCAATGGATGATAGCTATTGACAGTGTAAACACTTAGTGCAAGTGCAGATCATTGAACTGTTCACTATTGACTGACATGCTATTCACATCACACCACTTTCCACTTTGATGTATCAATACCCACCGTCACAAGTAGTAGGTAGGTACACATTCTAGTTTCACCAACACAGTTTCATCATTGCATGCCTTGTAACCCCTTCATGTGGAGGGAATGCATGCATACACCAACTGTTGCCATGTCAGTGAGCTAGTATCACAACTGCTCAAAGCAGCTGGAAGTCATACAGGGCATTCACATCATGTCATGCATGGCGAACCATCCGCTAGACTTAGCTTCTCATTACTGCACGGGCAGTCTTCCGCCCCCGCACGATCAAGCAGCGATTGGCGCGTGACCACCACGTGACTTCTCCACTATGCGGATCGTTCTTGTGTCTTTGGTGGTCCATGGGCTCCTCTTCGTCTCGATATTCGACATCTACTTCAGGTCACCTGTAGAGCATGGCATGCTTCCGCAGTACCCCACATACGGCCCACCTCCCGCCAAGAGATTGGTCCTTTTTGTGGCCGATGGGCTCAGAGCGGACACGTTCTACTCCTTGGACAACTCAGGAGAGACCCTAGCGCCTTATTTGAGGAGCATAGTGGAAACGAGAGGTGAGAACCATACCTTTATGTGTATCGGGGCCGGATACCTTGTTAATGTTGCTGGGACAGTAGGCACTGTCCTCATACATAAAGAGAGGTGTCCTTTCAAAGGCACTTTTATATACATTTCTATGTAGCTGGGACAGAAAGCACTGTCCTCATTAGAGAGGTGTCCTTATTTCAGAGGTAGTTTTGTACACATCTCTATGTAGCTGGGACAGAAAGCACTGTCCTCATCAGAGAGGTGCCCTTATTTCAGAGGTAGGTTTGTACACATCTCTATGTAGCTGGGACAGAAAGCACTGTCCTCATTAGAGAGGTGTCCTTATTTCAGAGGTAGTTTTATACACTTCTCTATGTAGCTGGAGCAGTAGGCACCGTCCTCATCTGTCCTCTTTAGAGAGGTGACCTAATTTCACTTGATAGCTTTGCACACATCTCTATGTAGCTGGGACAGTAGTCACTCTCTTCATTTGAGAGGTGTCCTTGAGTGTATAATAGCTACTGCCACACTGGATAAAACTCAGAAAGGAGTGATTTGCAGCTGGTTGTATGTACGGTCAGCTTTGATGTACCGTTTGTGATGTAAATTCTTGCTATAATGTTGCAGTTGATATTTTACCATCCCTTTTGCGTGTGTAGGTGTATGGGGAGTATCTCACACTCGCGTTCCCACCGAGTCACGGCCGGGCCATGTAGCCATCATTGCAGGGCTGTACGAGGATGTCAGTGCTGTCACTCGCGGCTGGCAGGAGAACCCTGTGGAGTTTGACTCTGTCTTCAACCAGAGCAGACACACGTGGTCCTGGGGGAGCCCCGATATTTTACCCATGTTTGCTAAAGGTGCAGCTCAAGGGCGTGTCAGTACCTTTATGTATGAGGCAGAGGCCGAAGACTTTGCAGACGATGATGCTTCGAAGCTAGATTCATGGGTTTTTGCACAGGTGGAACACTTTTTCCAGAACTCATCAAGGGAAGATTCAGCTTTAGACGAAGCACTGCAGAAGGATGGCAACATCTTCTTCCTCCACTTGTTAGGAATTGACACAAACGGACATGCACACAAACCTGCTTCAGAAGAATATCAAGATAATGTAAAGCTTGTTGACGAAGGGATAGGTAGAATGGAGCGATTGATTGAGGAGTACTTCAATGATAGTCAAACTGCGTACATCTTCACTGCTGACCATGGTATGACTGACTGGGGCTCCCATGGTGCTGGCCTTGCGGATGAGACTATGACCCCTCTGTTATCTTGGGGTGCAGGTTTGGGGTGGCCTCAAAAAGTGGCACTGGGTGCAGAGAAAGTTGGAGCTAGAATGGATAGCTGGAGTAAAAAGTGGGGACTGTCCCACCTGACACGTTGTGATGTCAATCAAGCAGACATTGCCCCACTCATGTCTGTCCTCATTGGTAGGCCCATCCCCCTGAATAACGAGGGGGTTCTCCCCATCTGCTGTCTACATGACGACCCCAAGCTACATGCCCATGGTCTTTTCGCTAATGCAAAGCAATTGTGTGAACAGGTGATGGTAAAACATGAACACATTTCGCAAACATCATTTCGCGTGTTCCTTCGGCCCTACCAGTCTCTCAACACTGAGCGTATCACAGAATGGACAGCTGACATAACGCGGGCGCTGAATGAAGGCCACCACGCAATGGCACTGCAGGACCTCCATCACTTGGTACACCGAGCACAAGAAGCTATCACTTACTACAACAAGTATCATCGGACGTACTTGTTTGTGACGCTCTCTGTGGCTTTTGTGGGGTGGATGGCCAGCATAGCGGCAATCATTTGTGAAGAATTTGCATCATTCGCCCAAGTAGTCTCAAGTAAGGAGAAGAGAAAATCACAGCCACTGACTGTAGTCATTGCACTCTTCTTGTCTGTAGCTGTTGTTGTGAGCTTACTCCTGTTTCTTCAGTCTTCTCCCATTCTGCATTATGCGTACACATTGATGGCATTGTTTGTGTGGTGGAAAGTGGTGTCTGGTGGTGGAAGAGCAATTTTAGTGTGTGTACGAAATGTCCTATCTTCACAAGACTCCAGAATTAAGTTTTTCCTGAACACTGCTGTGTTTTGCATCCTTGTTGAGGGCATTGTAGTCAGCTTCTTTCACAGGTGGAGCCTTTCCATTCTCCTCCTCCTTGTAGCTTTCTGGCCTTTGTTAACCTCACTCAGAATAACACAACAGAGCCTATGTTTTGCTTGGGCATTAACTTGTTGTTTTGTGGCTGTGTTTCCCTTACTTCCAACTGTTGGACGAACACCCTCATATTTATTTGTGCACCTTGCAGTTGTGGTGGCCCTCAGTTGTGCATGGATGCTCAGTAGGGACAATGAGGTGTTTGATGACGGCGACAGTGTCCGGAGGTATCTGTTAATGACTCAGTGTGGACAAGTGTTCATAGCAGCTGTGATCGTTGAAATTACCAGAAATTTCATTGCCTGGAAAATATCTGTCCCCCTCTTGGTGCATCTTACAAGCTGGTTCCTCCTTGTACAGAGTCCCTTTATTTCATTCTTCTCATCCAAAGCTGTATCGCAAAAGCTGCTAAGCCTTTTCTTAGCTCTGTTTACCCCCTATGTGTTGCTGAGCAACTCCTATGAGGCCTTGTTTGTGGTTGGACTAGCCGGCTTGCTGTACCAGTGGGTCGTTGTTGAGCATCATTTGGACAGTCACTACCGGCACCAACCAGTTTCATCTAGCCTGAAGGAGGTCGTGCTAGCCACTCACAGTGAAACGGTTGCTTTGTACTCTTTGAGAAGTGGTGACATTCGCAGAGTCATCTTTGCACTCTTGTTTGGTATGCTGTCTTTCTTTGGCACAGGCAACATTGCAAGTATCAACACTTTTGACCCCTCATACGTGTACTGCTTTAAGACCGTCTTCTCCCCTTTCATCATGGGTGGACTCCTCGTCCTCAAGATTGTCATCCCTTTCCTCTTGGTAGCCTTTGCATTCAACATTGTTCTCTTGCGTGTGCACCAGCCTCTAAGACTAGGGGTATTGCTGACACTGGCTATATCTGATGTGTTGGGTCTGCATTTTTTCTTTCTGGTTCGCGATGAAGGAAGTTGGCTTGACATTGGTGTCAGTATTGGTCACTATGTGATCATCATGTGCATAGCAGGGGGAGTGGTCGTGGTGATGGGCGTGGCACAGCTACTGACAGGAACTGCACTAGATATCAAGAAACCACAGTCTCACAAAGTTTAACCATTCACTTGTACCTATAGATAGATTTGAATCACATTTCTGCCCGCATTATGGTTTGTAGCTGTCATGATTATTGCAAACTAAGCACCATTGCAAGTCATCAAATTGTCACATTTCATCACGTATATTAGTTTGGCAAGAATGGATGAAGAATACATGATCAAATGCACTGAGAAGCATGTGACATATAATTATTATAGTAACACGTAATTAACAAGTAATTATAGTAACCAGCTATATATATTGCAGCTGCGTTCCAGTACTTTTATAGAATATTTCATATTAGCTATATATAGGTACTATACTTTTAGGGGATGCAGCAGATGAGAGCTCCACTATATAACTATACTGCACTTGCAGCTGGTGTCACATGTATACGTGCAGTGCATGCACATGCTCAAGCCACATATATGCATACATGTATATACCAGGCAGCTAACTTGGTCGTTTTCATGCATGGTCACATTCATGAAATGAAATTTATTATGGGAGTCCTAAATTAAGGAAGTGACGGAGCATTCGCAGACTTGCATGCTAATTACGACATCATGATCATTAGATAATTCCTATAGTTATAAACATACAAACTGACACTAAGAAACATTGGCACATACAAACTAACTATAACGCATTGTTATAATGTAACGGTTTAGGCTATATATCTACATAATTATATAGCTGTCTTTACATGTAAGTATAGTAGCATGATTTGTTAACTACCAGTGAAGCAATGTTATGTTATGCTAATCTCTTTGACTTGAAACTACCACTCTGAATGCTTTTAACAGTTTCCTCATACTGAGCCAGTAGCTTCTTGTAGTTGCGTTTGGCATCAGAAAGACGAATCTTAAACATGTCGGCATCTTCAGGCCGTAGATACCCAGACATTCTTCGTGTGGACTTCTGAGCAGCCTCAACTGCCAACTGCAGCTCATCGACTCCTAGTGTACACTGATGAATGATATCTCCAGCATTTCTTACTTTACCACCAGTAGCAGACAACTCCTGAGCCTCTGAGTGGAAACGGTGCTGCAAACCCTGTCTGTCCAATGCATCTGTGAATTGGTATAATCCAGTCAACCCAACCCCTGCTGCTGCCCCATATCCTGCTCCAGCTGCCACTCCATATGCCAATGCCGGAACTGCATATGGTGCCAAAGCCACAGCTGCAGCTCCAACTGCCACGCCAAAGGCGTAAGCAGCTGCGCTGTTGCCTGCACCCCAACCTTGCTTGGCATCCTCAGCACTTCTCAGCTTCTCTGCCATCTTAAAATTGATCAACTTTAAAATGTCATCAGTTGTTGCTGCAGCATTATTCAACTTCGCTTTAGCAGATTCCAAAGCTTCATTTGCCTCTGTGAGTTCCTCTCTGACATCATCCAATCGCATACGTATAATGGCATACCTTCTTTCATCGAAAGCTCTCTGGATTTCGTCAATATTCTGATTGACCATGTCTCGCATTAGACTCCTCCCACGAAGTGCAAACTCATAAACACTTTCTATAGCTTCTCTGTACAGATTAAGAACTTCGTAGGACTTGTCGACTACACCTCCTCGCCAATGGTCCTCTGCTATTCCATTAGAGAGGAAACTGTCTAATCCGCCTTCAATTTTACGTGTCCCTGCTGCGATAATGGCCGGCAAGTCTTCGATCGCTCCAAGGCCGTCATGCGCCATCACATCAATGAGACGCTTAAAGTTACGAACATCCTCTTCCTCTACCCAGGTCTGTTCGGATGAACTCCTACCATCCGTCCAGCCGTCTCCGCCTGCTGGACCAATCATAGCGAAGAAAGTACACATTAAAACAAAACGTAGAAGTCGATCCATTCGTCTTTCCCTTTGCACACACACTACACTGTAACTCTGTTCGTCATGGACTTAGGAAATCCCTCGCGCCTGCGCGGTGTTCTTGGGTGGGTCGGTCCGCCATGAGACAAGACAATGACGTCACCAATGACGTACTTGTTACAGCATCATCGCACACGTGTGTGCGTGTGTGTAGTTGGTGGCAGTCTGACAGGGCGCATAATGAGAAAAAAGGGAAGGTGTTACGCCGCAAAACGGAACAGCCCCAAAACGGGTACAATAATGATATGCGCAATATTCATAGCGCGATAATTATATTCATGGCAAGAGGTCGCATACCACTCGCAAGGTACAATGAATTGCGTAACTTATTAATCTAACGTGCTACTTGCGTGAGGATGCCTCGCAGGCTCGAGTTTGCAGGCGCGCATGCAAGGGAAAAGGTGCTTTCTGCGCGAGGGGATATTAATGACCTTAGGCCTAGTAGGTAATACACCTAGCCATAGATTAGAGTGGCAGCTAGCATGCATGGCATTTACACCAGCACCTGTTCACTGCCATCCATAGTTGGCTGAAGCTGCTAATGTGCTAATATGAACTGGTTGCTATTGAGGATGATGCTTAACAAGCATAAAAACAAATGCCCACACACTGCATATATAAGGACACAGCACTAGTAGGCTGCCTTCTGATGTGTCAAATCTAATCCAAGCACGCTTTGGAAGTGATTCGAGACTGCCATTGATCATGAGGAACTGTAATTGGAGGAAGGCAATTGCCCTTCTGGCAATATTGTACCTCTTTGTGGGTATATCACCCTGGGTGATTGCTGCTGAGATGTTTGATTTCCCTTTGTGAGTGAATTGCCAGCCATACTGTTGTCCAATGCAGTACATAACATGCTACAATACAGCACATGCAGTTGGCTATACTCATTATTTGTAGCATGCATACTTGAATTATGCCCCTTATTCATACATGCAGGGCTTTATGCATACTGTGGGCAGTCCTTGTCTATCAGCTAACACCTCCAATCTGTGTGGTTGTGGTGTCCATGTTGTTGCCATGTGTAGCAGATGAAATATTGCGCCACAAAGAAGCCCATTGGTAAGATACCAGCAACTGGAATGTATGCTCCTATACGCATGCGAGTCATAGCATGTAGTGTTCGATTAATGTGTGTTCCATAATCTGTTAGGGCACTATTTGCTCTGGTGATGTGTTGTGCTTTGCAGCACATGCGAAGTCACTTGAAGTGGGCCCAGAAAAGCTTCTACATTTATCAGAAGTGGATCCGGAGGTACATATACTGAGCTGTGTAAAATTAAATGTGCATGTACTATATAATAGCTATTGGTATGTATGATTGTATGTATGCATGTATATTTACAAATGTATGCATGCATAGATTGCACAATGTTAAGTGAATGTTCTATGTACATATTCAGAATTCCAAAGTACCGTTACGAGAGGTGCCATTATGGTGGTGGCCAGTCCACATCTGCATCTGCGGATGAGGATGACAAGAGTGAACATGACGTGGCCAGCAAAAGACGCATGGCTGCCCCTCATGCCATTGGTGATGCAACATACACTGAGCTGGTGAAGATGCTGAAAAGTGAGTCAAGTGTTTCATTTCGTGATATGACATTGCCCGCAAAAAGTGCTTATAGGTTGTTGCATAGGCATAAAAATCAATTGGTTGTGGATACGGTTTTTGACCCCCTTGAGGGAAGTGAGAGAGAGAGGGTTTGTTACATTCCTGCATGTGACCCTACACGAAAGCTAATCCTACTTTGACACAGTGAGGTGGACAGAGCCATTAACTTGTACTATGAGAGATCCAAAGGCGATGGAGCTAGAAAGCTGTACAAAACCATAACACAGGTATTTTGCGGTGTAAGTGAACGGAAGATTCAAGCTGCCTTGAATCGTTCCGCTAAGCGTCAGGAATTGAAACCCACATTCAGCAATAAGTCCCCTTTGAAACCAGTACAAGCATCTAGTGCATGGCAACAGGTACAGGCTGATCTAGTGAGCATGGAGCACATGCCTGGCACTGTTGGGGAAACAACATACAAGTATGTTCTATCTGTCATAGACGTATTCAGCCGCTTCCTAATTCTAAGACCAGTTACCTCTAAATCAGCATCAGAGATAGCTGACATTTTGACGGGGATTTTCGCAGAACATGGGGCACCACAGAGATTTCAAACTGATCAGGGTACTGAGTTCAAAGGAGCAGTTGAAGCCTTGATGTCCAAGTTGAAGGTACATATAATCAGGTCTAGGCCATATCACCCACAGTCTCAAGGTAAAGATGAACGTTCGCACCGAACATGGAAAGACTACCTTTCACATGACCTCAAAGAAGACCCACAAACTAATTGGGTTACAAATTTACCAGTGTACATGTCACTGTACAATGCATCTCCTCACAGTGCCATTGGACATAAAACACCATTTGAAGTGCACTTCGGCCGAACACCACTAACTGTTACGAAGCCACTTCTATCTGACCCTAGAGGATCAAATAGTGATGACAGCGAATCTCATGATTCAGACCTTCCTGACTATTTCAGTGGTGTTCGTACTGAAGCTAAGAAAAGCTCTGAAAGAGCAGCTACATTGATGATTCAACAGCAACTAACCCTTAACCCACCTAGTTTGTATGACATTGGGGATGGTGTAGTAGTACGACTGCCACTAGAACAAAGGAAGAAGAAATCAAAGAAGATAAGGAGAATGGTGTACAAGGGTATTGTAGTAAAAGCAGATCATGACAAACATATGTACATTGTCACATACGAGGACGCTGGACAGTATAGGACTGGACAATTTTCAGTAGGAGACATGACCTCAGAATCATTAACAGTGGAAAAACAGCGGACCAAAGCTGCTGTTGCACGGCCAAAACAGTTGAAAAAAACAAATGCCTCCAAAACCAAATCAAAACGTCGGCAGAAGTCCAGACTGCCCACTCAAACTACCTCTCAGACTGATTCAACAATGTTTAAGGTAAAAACCAGGTTTGCCACCTATGACTTCAGATATTCTGATTTACGTACAATCACAACCCACAATGCATGGTTAAGTGATGCCAATGTAAGTACTTTCATATACTTGTTGCGTAATCACAAGAACTATGCCACATCCCCAGTGAACATACTCCCTGTTGAATTCTATGAAGCCGTCAGAGGTGACTTGAAGTCTACAGCTGACGCACTCTGGCAAGACTACTTGGTCACAGAAAAGTGCCAGTCTCCTGCAGCTACTGGTAACTGCCAGTTGCTATGCATTCCCATACTAGAAAGCAGTCACTTTTTCGTCATTGTGGTTGATGTCATTAAGCACACAATGGAAATACTGGACTCCCGGCAAAGCTCTGATAGGAGTGATAAATATTTAATGGCAACATCGATAATTTCACAATACCTGAACAGAAAGCTGCCAGCATGTGCATATTCATACACAATCAGATCTGGTTTGCCTCAGCAGCCAAACAGTTCTGACTGTGGAGTGTTTGTATGTCGGTACCTCAATGAATTGGTCAACAGGTACTACTTCGCTTTTGACAGAGCAACCACTCATAACCGCAGGTGGTTAGCACAGTTCATGTTGGATGAAGCAATGAACCAAGCACCTACAGTGGAAATTATATCTACAGATCCAACTGGCTTGAATAGCACATCTGGTGTCACCTATCTCTGCACAAGTTGCTCTGTTTCAATTCCTGATGTCTTCTTTGACAAACACCAGAGCCTTTGTGCCTCCAACCCTGATGCAATTAAGAACATTGCATTTACTAGACCAAAGCAAGCATCATGCAAAATGGCACACAGTACACCAATACCAGTTGTTGATCTGACTCGGTCAGCCAATTCAAAGCCATCTGCCATTGATCTAACATGCACTTCCCCCTCACTCAGCATGTCCAGCGATGCAGAAGGCAATCCATCTGCAGGTGTTCCTACACCACAAGGTACTAGTGACACAGCTACAGTCCATACAGAATCTGGCCATGGCATGTCCAGTGATACAGACAAAAATGGTACCCATGGCAACAAATCTGGATCAGATTACACACCTCCTCCCTCCCCTATACTAGATATGTCAGTTCTTGATTGCCAATTAGGTTTGAAGGAGCGTGATTGGGAGATTACAAAATGAAGGAATTTGACAGATCAAGCGGACCTAGGTGTACTCAGTAAATCGGACCTAGGTGTAGTCCGTGATAGGTATCCTACAGAGTGAACTAAAAATAGGCTCTGTCAGTGCACTGGGCATCACAGACGAGAGCAATCGACATGGCACAATTCATCAGAAGCTTGCACTGTACGGGGACGGTCTATGTTTACAACGGAGTGGAGCCCAAGAGAAGCGAGGGAAGGAAGCGAAGCAGCGCAGAAGACAAGCCTAAGGACCTGCCAAAGTTGTGCAGGTACCAGGACCGTTGCAGAGGGGGGTGCAGCTACAAGCACCTCACACCTGAGGAGCTCAACGGAAGTAGTAGGCCGTACCGACTGTGTTGGGCTTATCCAAACTGCCACAAGCCCAACTGCAAGTTCGTGCACTGGCGGCCGACGGCGGAGGAGACGGAAGGCACCAAGAGAAGAAGGAAGGAGGAGACGGTAGATGAAGACAATGGAGAGAAGGAAGCCCAGAATGAGAGCGGCCCCCAGACGGAGAACGTAGCCGGCGGCAGTAGCCTGGAAGAATAGATGTTGTAGCTCAAACAAACGGCTTTTATAAAAGCCACCACATATCAAAAGAACTCACCTTCAGCTGGCCCATCTCTAGTCCTTGCACGAGTCACAACAAGCCGAACACGCAAGTGACGCGTTCCCAATCCATTTCCTCTCTTGCGCAACAATAGCTTCCGTTCTCCATTTGCATTAGCCAAGGGCACAATGTATTATGGCTAATGCAAATGGGGTATGGGCATACAACATCCACCCAGAAGAACCCAATTGCACTAAATGGACACAGAGTGGTCTACCATACTGACCATGCCACCAACATGCCTACATGCAAGCTGCATCAGGTCCGTTCCCTATTTGGGTTAACTAACGCAAAAGGGGTACGGGCACACAGCACCCACCCAGAAGAACCCAAAAGCACCCAATTGCACCAAATTATCACAGAGTGGTCTACCATACTGACCATGCCACCAACATGCCTACATGCAAGCTGCATCAGGTCCGTTCCCTATTTGGGTTAACTAACGCAAAAGGGGTACGGGCACACAGCACCCACCCAGAAGAACCCAAAAGCACCCAATTGCACCAAATTATCACAGAGTGGTCTACCATACTGACCATGCCACCAACATGCCTACATGCAAGCTGCATCAGGTCCGTTCCCTATTTGGGTTAACTAACGCAAAAGGGGTACGGGCACACAGCACCCACCCAGAAGAACCCAAAAGCACCCAATTGCACCAAATTATCACAGAGTGGTCTACCATACTGACCATGCCACCAACATGCCTACATGCAAGCTGCATCAGGTCCGTTCCCTATTTGGGTTAGCTAATGCAAAAGGGGTACGGGCACACAGCACCCACCCAGAAGAACCCAAAAGCACCCAATTGCACCAAATTATCACAGAGTGGTCTACCATACTGACCATGCCACCAACATGCCTACATGCAAGCTGCATCAGGTCCGTTCCCTATTTGGGTTAACTAACGCAAAAGGGGTACGGGCACACAGCACCCACCCAGAAGAACCCAAAAGCACCCAATTGCACCAAATTATCACAGAGTGGTCTACCATACTGACCATGCCACCAACATGCCTACATGCAAGCTGCATCAGGTCTGTTCCCTATTTGGGTTAGCTAATGCAAAAGGGGTACGGGCACACAGCACCCACCCACAAGAACCCAAAAGCACCCAATTGCACCAAATTATCACAGAGTGGTCTACCATACTGACCATGCCACCAACATGCCTACATGCAAGCTGCATCAGGTCCGTTCCTCATTTGGGCTAGCTAACGGAAAAGGGCCCAATTGCACTAAATGGACCCTGATCTTCACGAGCAACGGACAAATTGGCCTATTATACCCAGCGTGCACGTATTCAGGTTACGCAATTCATTGTACCTTGCGAGTGGTATGCGACCTCTTGCCATGAATATAATTATCGCGCTATGAATATTGCGCATATAATTATTGTACCCGTTTTGGGGCTGTTCTCGTTTTGCGGCGTAACAGAAGGGGTAGGAGCGGGAAGCGCCCACGCAAATAATTGCATTTTTGGATATTTTCCCACGGTAGAGACGTTACTATTTTTAGAACGACGTGCTGAAGGGTACTGTAAGGGAATCGTCTCCTGCCGCTGAACTCGTCGTATTACTGGCCGTGTAGATGGCCGCAGCTTAATAATCTGCTACGTCATTGCTCATGAGCTATTTGCCTACATTGAACAACACAGCAATGAGCCTCTTCTTCTACAAGAAAAAAATGCAGCTGCACAAATCAAAGGAGTACAAAATTATATCATTCTTACAATATTCATATTTGCATGCACAAATCTGAACAGCATACATGGTGGAAATTATGCACTACAACTACCAGTGAAACAAAATACACACCAGTATTAGTATTATAGCTATGCCAATTGCTTTGATTTCATGCTCTCAAGCGTTTCCTCATACTGAACCAGTAGGTTCTTGTACTTGCGTTTAGCATGATCAAGATGAGCCTCAAACAGTTCAGCATCTTCACGTTGAAGGTGTCCAGCCATTTTCTCTGTGGATGCAGTAGCTTTGCCAACGGCTGTCTTCAGATCAATCAATTCCAGCATACATCGATCAAGAGTTTGGGTAACATTTTTCACTTTACCACCAACACCTTGCAAACCAGTAACCATTGAGTGCACACTTTTGTCATATTTCTGCTTCTCTGCTTTTTCCATAATAAGAACAGCATCTACAACTGGTTCCAACTGACGTACCTCTGTGCTTATACCAAGAAATAAGGCCACAGCTCTACATGCTCCAGCAAGGTAATAGACAGTTGTATTGTCAGTTGCAGACCACTCTGCACGTTTGGCATTCGCCCATTTATGCATGATAAACAAATATAGGTCATCTGTTGCAGACCTGGCATTATCCACTTTCTCTTTGACAATGTCCAGTACCTCTTTAGCATCTGTGAGATCATCTATAACATAACCCAATCTCACCTCTATATCCCTATACTTTTCTTGACGAAAGGCTGATTGGATTTCATCAAATCCGTGATCGAGCATATCTCGCATCAGATTCCTCCCATGAAGCACAAACTCATAAACACTTTCGTTAGCTTCCTTGTACAGCTTTCGGACTTTGTAGGCCTTATCGACCATGTTGTCTTGCACGCCTCCCTCCGATTGTGGCAAATCAAGGAAAGTCCGGTTACCCATAACTCTCGCCGCGAAATCAATAATGGCGGGTAGGCTTTCGATCTCTTCAAGGCTGTTAGTATTCGCCATTAAGTCAAAGACGTGTACAAACTTAGCAACATCCTCGCTCTCCACCCAGCACTGCAGCTGCCCAATCGGGTTCCATCCAAGCCGGCGACACAGCATATTTTGAAACAGTGCAGACTGAGACAAGAGATAAGGACAGAGATAGAGACAGAAACCCACGCCGACTAGCGTCTTCCAGTTCCAGATCCAGGAGCACCGTGTGTTACGCGGGGTATTATTTACGCTGCCGGAGGTTCGGTCCAATTGCTGCTGGGGGTCCTCATGAAATCCTTTTGGGCGTTGCCTGACTCCCCTCCCTTTCCTCGCCATGGTTAGTGACGTAAAAATGTGACGTAAAAATGTGACTTTGCGTATAAAATAATTATAATAAAAATGGCGAATGTTATTGATAATCTAGTCTAGTCTCGTTCCCACGGCTGTTTCGCAGTGGCAACTTAGTTTGGTGGCCGCAATTGGGAATCGGAACCAGGATTTACCATCCTTCGGAAGAGATGCGACTTTATCTGCCTTTTTCTCCGCAGACACTAAGTCAATGCAGACTTAACTCCGCACGGCTGTTTCGCGGCATTTAAATTACGGCAACTTAGTTTTGGCTTGGGAACCTGGAAGGCTCAGCGAGGCTTATCCTCAAGATACTAGAGGGTTGAAGGGTGGGCGTTTTCTCCGCGGATACTCAGTCAATGCAGACTTAACTCCGTACGGCAACAGAAATGGCAGCTGGCAAGTGAGTTTTAGCCTTTAAAGCTTATGATATACTTTCGCCGTGACAAAATTGTAGCCAAGGCTTGCATCGTTAAATCTTCTCTCAGCGCTCTACTGCCACTTTTCATGCTATCGTGCTATACCTTGTATGAAAGCCCAATGTGTGTACAGCATGCCAGTGAAGGGCCTGTTCTACGGCGCATCGCAGATTATACGTTATGAGCGCCAGTAGCATGACACATTGTGCTACACAGTGGGCACTGTGGTCACCACATGATGCCATCTGCACGCTTGTGACTCCCAAAGTGTCAGTGCAGTGCATGTGACAAATAAGCACATGCGCTGAACTGTCAATATGCTGTTCAGTGAAATCTGTATTGGCTATTACTACATGCAGTAGAGATAGAATGCATAGCTAGTTACGTACGTAGCTACATACATGTCTCTGTTTTTTCATACTAATTAAAACTTTTGGTAGCCACCATTTAGCCATAACATGATTCTTTATATTAGTCATTAATTCAACAGACCGCATTAGTCTGGGCACCCAATAAGAAATAAATACTAAGATATACTGCTTGTGAAGTCTTTAGCTATGCATGTGCAAAGAATGTGGTAACAGTTGGGTAAGTGAGACGGGTAACATTAGCAAAATGGGAACAATGCTAATTAATGACTTTGGCGCTTTGCATAAACAAGAAAAAATGATTACTTAAAACATGGAAGAAGAAATAGAAAAATGAACTGCTGAATCATGTGTCCTGAACAATTCGTGTATGTATGGTGTCCCTTAAACATCTGTTACAACAATTCTGTATGACTATATACTACAAATTTGCTTAGTACAATGTTACAGGCTGTAATTATGCAAGAACTTGATAGTCTAGCTCCTGCATTATGCAACCGATCAGGTGTAATAGCTGTGATATTAGGATCTTAAGCTACAATTTCTTCCGCTTGATCACAGTTGGCTGTAGCTGAGCCGTGCTTGGTGAGACTTGCAGTTGGTGTTGCTTCAACATGCACTTCATCTGCTTCAAGGGATTGCGTATGGCACAATAAGTTCGTTCCAAGTTATAGAAAACATTGTGAATTGACTCAGCGCCCTGCTCACCATGCAAGCCCAAGGACCAATGCCAGCGGCGCATCTGTGGCACTACATGATCCTCCAGTAGATGGAGCTTTGGTGTAATGGTGGCATCAGGGAAGGTTGCCCGGTAAAAGCAGAGAAATTCATCAACACTGGTGCCTGTAATATTTCCAAAGAATCCTGTGACTACATATTCTATATAAGGACTATAATATACTAGGTCATGTATGTGTCTGCAACAGGGCACTTACTGCCGATTTACTGTAGATGTCATGGCAGGCAGCAAATAGGCTGAGAAGCTTTCAAAGGTTGTTTTCACTGTTTTAGCTTCTTCTTGCAGACTCCCTTGCTTGGCTGCTGTCTCCATCACTACGTCTGTTAGTATCTTGATACTGCTGGGCTACAGTTATAGCGATACATACAAGGCAACAAGCTGTCAGAAACTATGTCTCTTGTGAACTTATGGCTATATCATGACTTACTCTGAGGCACTGATGTACATGATTCCCAACAAAGCTACCTCCATGATATGCTTGCCTCTTTACACCACACCTTTGCAGGGCCTCTTCTAATGCCTGTACAAATGGTCCGTCTGTTGCAGCAAATTGTTTAGGGGTGGCCGACTGAATCTGTTGTTTCTATTGTATTAGTGTGTATACAAAAACAGCACTCAATATCAGACCAATCGTCTCATGCAATGTATTATATATAGCATTCTCATACATGCACTCACTAATGAATCAGCCTTCAGTTGTTGCTGTTGAGCCTCTGATAATAAACGAGTCACTAATGCAACAGTGTCTACATCTTTGGCACTTTGTCGGAGGGCAAAATGCAGTGCCATCTGCTGCAGACTCTCAGCTGCACTTCGACAAACAGCCATTCTTTCTTTTGCGTCTCGTATATCTGCTAGTTGTGCAGCATAGCACATATAGGTCTTCTTTGCCTCCACTGGTACAGACACTCCGCCAGCTTGACATCCAGATCATGGCAAGCATTCACTAGCAGTGTGTATAGGTGTTGAAAAATCCCCAGACTGATGTGCAGTGCTTAAACTGCTACCTGGACGTATGGTGTACCAAGGAAGTTAAGTTGACACCTATGGCTGTACAATTATGTATACACCTTAGTTACTCATGGAAATCCATAAAAACACAATGCCAGTAATGTAAGCTGTACTGAGCTAGACAACTGATCAAGTCCAATCATGTATCATTACCTGGTCAAGTGGAACACTGAATAAGGCTGGTCCAATGACATTGTTATAGTTCTTTGCTTCTTTCACATTTGAACCATCTGATTGAAACCTCTGCAGATCTGTGTGTAGGGTATGCAGAGTTCTAGGTTGCTGAGGTTGGCAGGTGTCACGAGGTTTTGCCATGTCTTGCTGTGTAATGTGGCACCATAGGCAACAATGCCGCCCTATATGTGTGTGTGGGAGAAGAGTAGTAACGTCTACTTGTTGTGGCTTCCTCAGTAATACTGTACATGTGTTGTGTTTACAATTGCTGTGATGCAGAGCTACCAAGTCTCACGCCCTGGGCTTGAGTCTCACGCCTCCCGCTGATTCCTCAAGCTCTCACGCCTGAATTGGCAATTCTCAAGCCTCAGGGACAGTGTACAGACAAGAGTTCAAGTTCCAACTGTTGCCTACTATTAAAGCACTTAGCTCTGCTAATGTAGGAATCTGACTCTCATACAGACTTGAAGTTCCATTTGTTCCATTTGTAGTATCATTTACTGACTTGTCATCATGAACAGGGCGGACTTTCATCCACTCCCAAATGAAATGACAACGTGGGGGCTAGCAGCTATAGAGACAGCTAGCATAGGCAGGAATTTCAATCGGTGTGAATTAATGGAACACTGTGACACTATATCGCTAACATACTCAGAATAAATTGATTGCATTATGAGATAACATACTGTGTTGCTGAAAAAGAATGCATAATCATAATATTATTTTCTACAATACTGCAAGACTCATCTTCCAAATGTGGTTAAAGTGAATATAAACTATGGTTACAGTGAAATCTGTCTAAGATGGTCATGCACTGTGAAGCAGCCACCTCTCTAAAACAGCCAGCCTTCCTGGCTCCAAATAGCACTAACATAGCACTAAAGCATTACAATCTACCTCCGTGAAGCCGCCATGCACCTCTCTATAAAGGCCCTTTTTAACTGGCCCCCAGGTGGCTGTCTCTTACACAGGCTTCACTGTATATATACTTAAAGGTAGAAAATGTGGTGGATACTGGTACAATGTCATACAAACACACACATATGCATTCTGTTAAGTAAATATGATATCAATGTTATGTACATATGACAATATAGTTTCAACAGCAAGACGATGAATACAGGAACAGTAGTGCAGCAATTTCCTTCCTGAAATGAAATTGCAGAAGTCATTGATCATGATGACTTCTGCAAAGCACAAAGGGCTTGCATCCTTCACCCAACAGGAAATACAATACAATACCATACACTGCAAAGAGGAAATCATATAAAAGAAACAGGTGAATCTGCAGATGCAGCATTCAATAGAGAAGGCACTTTGAAGAAATCAAATTAAGGCAGAACTACAAGGTATTGTGAAGCACACAAGCAGGGAGAAGATAGGAAGTGTTGAGTATCTATTACAGGAAGAGTGCCAATTGTAGCATCAGCAAAGCACCATGATTTACTCAGTAAAGGGCCCAGTAAAAGTAAGTATCATAAATTGTTGACAGCATACAGTGTATAATCTAGTATTACACAGTGAAAGCTGTATAAGACAGCCACCTGTACATGGGCTAGTTCTAACTAACCTTTATAGAGAGGTGACTGCTCCACAAAGGTAGATTGCGATGTTATAGTCACTGTGCTATTTGAGGCCAGGGAGACTTGCTGTTTTGGAGAGGTGGCTGCGCCTAACAGTGACCATCTTAGACAGGTTCCACTGTACGACATCATGCATGATATGTGCATATTATAGCTGCAGAATTCTGTTCACACAAATTCTTAAATAGGAAATTGTACCATTGCTGTAATGGTGGAATCTTTAGGATCAAACATTTTAGAATCATGTAATAATTGTACTCTAACAATATTGTTTGTATAGCAAGTCACTGGACAAAATTAAGGCCCTTTTTGTATGCTCATCAATAAAGGAAACAATTTATGTCAACTTACACATAACACTAAACTATGTAATAACATGTGTGGCTGTAGGCCTTGATCTTCCATTATAATTATGAACATGTCCAAGAACTGATATAGACCCAAATCGTTTAAATTGACCCCAAATTGCTGGATGTGTGGAATGTCAAATTGTAAATAAATTTAAGCAGCTGCCACATGCATTATGCTTCTGCACATTTAATTTGTCTGCATGCTTTCGTGCATGTACATGTTCCTGCATACTCTGTTCTTGTAGGCTTCAATTATCTTTACAGTGACAGCTGGAGGTGGATGGATTATCTTTCTAGGAGGCTTTGGTTCCAGCACGTGAGTATGCTTCTACTTGCAATTCCCTTTAGACACATGCAGCTCATCTTATATTTATATAGCTAATAAACAGTTTCATAAGTTATTGTATATATGTTATATAATACCCATTTACGTACACCAGTGTTATGATGCACATTAGTATGTTTACTGTTGAGTGTGCTTGTGTGTGCACAAATGTGATTGTGTAAGACTGTGCATGGGTGCATTATAAAATTATATGGGTGTTTGCGTCTAGTACATGCACCTGTGTGTATGTATGTGGATGCATGTGCATGTGCAGAATATGCAGTGTATATAGGTGTGTGTGCATGCATGTCTGTGTCTCACTGTGTGTGTATCCCTTATAATTATACTGTATACGTATAAACCAAAACCTGCAGGATTTTTAGATAAAAACAAGTTCGTAAGCTAACTCGGAAGTTAAACCTCCCTAATGAGCTAGGGTTAGTTATATAGGGCTGATGTATATAATCTGTGTCAACGAAATGTCCTTTGATATGCAGGCATAAATACAGCATGCATGTATGTAGAACCACTTTCACTAGTTAGTGTTGCCTTCTATGTAACAGGGCGTGATGTAAAAGTGTTAATGAACAATAATAAAGATCGCATATGACCTATTAACAATTACACCTTTTCACCAAAACTTAATCCAGCAGTGAGTTGGCAAGCATTCCACTCTACTTCACTGCGATGGTCTATCCGATGCTGGCAATACTGATCATTGGAGCTGCAATTCAAATGCTGGTAGCACCACAGTACAAGATCATACAGGCACTGCTTATGCCAGCTGTATCCACTGCATGACAAATCTTGTCACACATACAGTAACTAAATGCAACTGCTGTAGACTTTCAGATATTCATTTAAGTAGCTCAAACCTAGACTGCATGTCTGTTTCATGCACTTCACATGCAAGACTATACAGGGCTGATCATTGCAACTAAAGACAAATACTGTATATTGTCGGTATAGACTGTATGTTGTCAGTGCACCATCACAGGTTATATACTCCTTGACTTGTGTGTGTCTAGATTGTAGTACTGATGATCACTGCAGCAGCACACGGTGGCTCTATCGTGTACACAATATGTTTGGAGCCTAATCCGGTTAACTCTGCTATAAGGAATGGCACAGTGTTCTCTCTCCATACGGACCAGCCTTACAAGATAGTGATACTCTGGGGTGTACTGCTGGAGCTTACTTTTTTGGTGAGTAGCGCAATTAAGATCACATCCTCTTGCACACACGTACATATGTAGATTGGCATATATCTACATTGCAGCTTATTATAGAATATATATCAAGATTTAGTATATACAAGTGTCAGTGCTTGCTTTGTTTGCTGCTGCTATATACTATGCAGGATATAATCATACATTGGTACCTGTCAAAGATTGTCACTGTGCTAGGCAGCCTCCTTTCTTAATTAAACAGCCAGCCTCCCTGGATGGACTTAAATATAGCACTAAAGCATTGCAATCTACCTCTGTAGAGCAGCCACCTCTCTATTAAAATTGAACTGGCCCGCAGGTGGCTGTCTTAGACAGGTTCCACTGTAGCAGGAATGTCCACCTTTGATGGGCCTACATGCTATATTACATAAGCTGAGCATGCACCTACTACTGTAGCATTAGATAGTCAGGGCTTATAGGCTCATGCATTGTCTGGTTATCACACAGCCACTGGAGTCTGTTCTACATTAGTTCAATGCTGCTTGCATTGCTTGATGCCCCACTATTTCAGCACTGGCATAGTTTGAAGTAGAATTGAGAAAGCATGCAGTGCACAAGGATTCAAGTGCCACTGTACTCTGCCATAAACTGAAATTTCTATGGAAGCAGGACCAATCCAGATTGCAATATTGCATAATAAAGCCAAACTAAAGGCAGAGCCTTTCTCCTCTTATGTATGACCCTTTAGGTTCCAGGTGTTTTTCTCTATTATATGAGTGCATTTTATGCCATAACTTAGGAGATCGTTGCAGATCGTTCTTGTGTCTTTGGTAGTCCATGGGCTCCTCTTCATCTCGATATTCGACATCTACTTAGGAGAGATAGCAAACAGTGGTGCACCTCTGCGAAGGGAGAATGCATGGGAAGTAAAGGGAGAAGAGAGCTATTAGGCAAGGTGACCTAGGCTAAGCTTGACTTCTTACATGCTTCGGTGCGCCTTCTGTGCAACATTTCATTCCAACTCAGAAAAGTATAGCAAAGAATATTTGAGATAACTCACAGAGGGAAAGACTCTACTAATCTTGTACACATGCATGTATATACAGTATGGGCACTTAAATAATGCACACAAATACCTACACAGAAAACAGTAAACATTTATACACACATCACCCATCCAATAACACACACACAAGTATACGTAGACACAAACATGCACACTAAATAACCCCTCGTTGTACCCACACTTGCAGATGCTTTCCCTGTCCTTCCTTATGAATGCCATTATCAACCTTGCTGACAAACGTTAAGGCATTTGGACATCATTTCTGTTGTCTGTCATTAACAATTATTGACAATTAAATGTATGATACACACACACACACACACACACACACACACACACACACACACACACCTACCATTGGGTAGAGTAGCATCTTATAGCAAGAGTTTCACAATGAAGTAGTCCAATGGATGATAGCTATTGACAGTGTAAACAGTTAGTGCAAGTGCAGATCATTGAA
Source organism: Ianthella basta (assembly GCA_964019415.1). NCBI lineage: Eukaryota > Metazoa > Porifera > Demospongiae > Verongiida > Ianthellidae > Ianthella > Ianthella basta. Next base: position 4,972,691 of record OZ025888.1, read on the forward strand.
CTGTTCACTATTGACTGACATGCTATTCACATCACACCACTTTCCACTTTGATGTATCAATACCCACCGTCACAAGTAGTAGGTAGGTACACATTCTAGTTTCACCAACACAGTTTCATCATTGCATGCCTTGTAACCCCTTCATGTGGAGGGAATGCATGCATACACCAACTGTTGCCATGTCAGTGAGCTAGTATCACAACTGCTCAAAGCAGCTGGAAGTCATACAGGGCATTCACATCATGCCATGCATGGCGAACCATCCGCTAGACTTAGCTTCTCATTACTGCACGGGCAGTCTTCCGCCCCCGCACGATCAAGCAGCGATTGGCGCGTGACCACCACGTGACTTCTCCACTATGCGGATCGTTCTTGTGTCTTTGGTGGTCCATGGGCTCCTCTTCGTCTCGATATTCGACATCTACTTCAGGTCACCTGTAGAGCATGGCATGCTTCCGCAGTACCCCACCTACGGCCCACCTCCCGCCAAGAGATTGGTCCTTTTTGTGGCCGATGGGCTCAGAGCGGACACGTTCTACTCCTTGGACAACTCAGAAGAGACCCTAGCGCCTTATTTGAGGAGCATAGTGGAAACGAGAGGTGAGAACCATACCTTTATGTGTATCAGGGCCGGATACCTCGTTAATGTTGCTGGGGCAGTAGGCACTGTCCTCATACATAAAGAGAGGTGTCCTTTCAGAGGCACTTTTATATACATTTCTATGTAGCTGGGACAGAAAGCACTGTCCTCATTAGAGAGGTGTCCTTATTTCAGAGGTAGTTTTGTACACATCTCTATGTAGCTGGGACAGAAAGCACTGTCCTCATCAGAGAGGTGCCCTTATTTCAGAGGTAGGTTTGTACACATCTCTATGTAGCTGGGACAGAAAGCACTGTCCTCATTAGAGAGGTGTCCTTATTTCAGAGGTAGTTTTATACACTTCTTTATGTAGCTGGAGCAGTAGGCACCATCCTTATCTGTTCTCTTTAGAGAGGTGACCTAATTTCACTTGATAGCCATGTACACATCTCTATGTAGCTGGGACAGTAGTCACTCTCTTCATTTGAGAGGTGTCCTTGAGTGTATAATAGCTACTGCCACACTGGATAAAACTCAGAAAGGAGTGATTTGCAGCTGGTTGTATGTACGGTCAGCTTTGATGTACCGTTTGTGATGTAAATTCTTGCTATAATGTTGCAGTTGATATTTCACCATCTCTTTTGCGTGTGTAGGTGTATGGGGAGTATCTCACACTCGCGTTCCCACCGAGTCACGGCCGGGCCATGTAGCCATCATTGCGGGGCTGTACGAGGATGTCAGTGCTGTCACTCGCGGCTGGCAGGAGAACCCTGTGGAGTTTGACTCTGTCTTCAACCAAAGCAGACACACGTGGTCCTGGGGGAGCCCCGATATTTTACCCATGTTTGCTAAAGGTGCAGCTCAAGGGCGTGTCAGTACCTTTATGTATGAGGCAGAGGCCGAAGACTTTGCAGACGATGATGCTTCGAAGCTAGACTCATGGGTTTTTCCACAGGTGGAACACTTTTTTCAGAACACATCAAGGGAAGATTCAGCTTTAGACGAAGCACTACAGAAGGATGGCAACATCTTCTTCCTCCACTTGTTGGGAATTGACACAAACGGACACGCACACAAACCAGCTTCAGAAGAATATCAAGATAATGTAAAGCTTGTTGACGAAGGGATAGGTAGAATGGAGCGATTGATTGAGGAGTACTTCAATGATAGTCAAACTGCATACATCTTTACCGCTGACCATGGTATGACAGACTGGGGCTCCCATGGTGCTGGCCTTGCGGATGAGACTATGACCCCTCTGTTAGCATGGGGTGCAGGTTTGGGGTGGCCTCAGAAAGTGGCACTGGGTGCAGAGAAAGTTGGAGCTGGAATGGATAGTTGGAGTGAAAAGTGGGGACTGTCCCACCTGACACGTTGTGACGTCAATCAAGCAGACATTGCCCCCCTCATCTCTGTCCTCATTGGTAGGCCCATCCCCCTGAATAACGAGGGGGTTCTCCCCATCTGCTGTCTACATGACGACCCCAAGCTACATGCCCATGGTCTTTTCGCTAATGCAAAGCAATTGTGTGAACAGGTGATGGTAAAACATGATCACATTTCACAAACATCATTTCGCGTGTTCCTTCGGCCCTACCAGTCTCTCAACACTGAGCGTATCACAGAATGGACAGCTGACATAACACGGGCGCTGAATGAAGGCCACTACGCAACAGCTCTGCAGGACCTCCATCACTTGGTACACCAGGCACAAGAAGCTATCACCTACTACAACAAGTACCATCGGACGTACTTGTTTGTGACACTCTCTGTAGCTTTTGTGGGGTGGACTGCCAGCATAGTGGCAATCATTTGTGAAGAATTTGCATCATCTGCCCAAGTAGTCTCAAGTAAGGAGAAGAGAAAATTACAACCACTGACTGTAGTCATTGCACTCTTCTTGTCTGTAGCTGTTGTTGTGAGCCTACTCCTGTTTCTTCAGTCTTCTCCCATTCTGCATTATGCGTACACATTGATGGCATTGTTTGTGTGGTGGAAAGTGGTGTCTGGCGGTGGAAGAGCAATTTTAGTGTGTGTACAAAATGTCTTATCTTCACAAGACTCCAGAATTAAGTTTTTCCTAAACACTGCTGTGTTTTGCATCCTTGTTGAGGGCATTGTAGTCAGCTTCTTTCACAGGTGGAGCCTTTCCATTCTACTACTACTTGTAGCTTTCTGGCCCTTTTTAACCTCTCTCAGAGCAACTCAAAGGGCCCTGTGTTTTGCTTGGGCATTAACTTGTTGTTTTGTGGCTGTGTTTCCCTTACTTCCAACTGTTGGACGAACACCCTCATATTTATTTGTACACTTTGCAGTTGTGGTGGCCCTCAGTGGTACATGGATGCTCAGTAGGGACAATGAGGTGTTTGATGATGGGGACAGTGTCCGGAGGTATCTGTTAATGACTCAGTGTGGACAAGTGTTCATAGCAGCTGTGATCGTTGAAATTACCAGAAATTTCATTGCCTGGAAAATATCTGTCCCCCTCTTGGTGCATCTTACAAGCTGGTTCCTCCTTGTACAGAGTCCCTTTATTTCATTCTTCTCATCCAAAGCTGTATCGCTTTCTTAGCTCTGTTTACTCCCTATGTGTTGCTGAGCAACTCCTATGAGGCCTTGTTTGTGGTTGGACTAGCCGGCTTGCTGTACCAGTGGGTCGTTGTTGAGCATCATTTGGACAGTCACTACCGGCACCAACCAGTTTCATCTAGCCTGAAGGAGGTCGTGCTAGCCACTCACAGTGAAACGGTTGCTTTGTACTCTTTGAGAAGTGGTGACATTCGCAGAGTCATCTTTGCACTCTTGTTTGGTATGCTGTCTTTCTTTGGCACAGGCAACATTGCAAGTATCAACACTTTTGACCCCTCATACGTGTACTGCTTTAAGACCATCTTCTCCCCTTTCATCATGGGAGGACTCCTCATCCTCAAGATTGTCATCCCTTTCCTCTTGGTAGCCTTTGCATTCAACATTGTTCTCTTGCGTGTGCGCCAGCCTCTAAGACTAGGGGTATTGCTGACACTGGCTATATCAGATGTGTTGGGACTGTGTTTTTTCTTTCTGGTTCGCGATGAAGGAAGTTGGCTGGACATTGGTGTCAGTATTGGTCACTATGTGATCATCATGTGTGTAGCAGGGGGAGTGGTCGTGGTGATGGGCGTGGCACAGCTACTGACAGGAACTGCACTAGATATCAAGAAACCACAGTCTCACAAAGTTTAACCATTCACTTAGTGTACCTATAGATAGATTTGAATCACATTTCTGCCCACATTATGGTTTGTAGCTGTCATGATTATTGCAAACTAAGCACCATTACAAGTCATCAAATTGTCACATTTCATCACGTATATTAGTTTGGCAAGAATGGATGAAGAATACATGATCAAATGCACTGAGAAACATCTGACATATAATTATTATAGTAACACGTAATTAACAAGTAATTATAGTAGCCAGCTATATAATTATATTGCAGCTGCGTTCCAGTACTTTTATAGAATATTTCATATTAGCTATATATAGGTACTATACTTTTAGGGGATGCAGCAGATGAGAGCTCCACTATATAACTATACTGCACTTGCAGCTGGTGCCACATGTATACGTACAGTGCATGCACATCCTCAAGCCACATATATGCATACATGTATATACCAGGCAGCTAATTTGGTTGTTTTCATGCATGGTCACATTCATGAAATGAAATTTATTATGGGAGACCTAAATTAAGGAAGTGACGGAGCATTCACAGACTTGCATGCTAATTACAACGACATCATGATCATTAGATAATTCCTATAGTTATAAACATACAAACTGACACTAAGAAACATTGGCACATACAAAATAACTATAACGCATTGTTATAGTGTAACAGTTTAGGCTATCTGCATAGCTGTCTTTACATGTACGTATAGTAGCATGATTTGTTAACTACCAGTGAAGCAATGTTATGTTATGCTAATCTCTTTGACTTGAAGCTACCGCTCTGAATGCTCTTAACAGTCTCCTCATACCGAGCCAGTAGCTTCTTGTAGTTGCGTTTGGCATCAGAAAGACGATTCTTAAATGTGTTGGCATCTTCAGGCTTTAGATGCCCAGACATTTTTCCTGTGGACTTCTGAGCAGCCTCAACTGCCAACTGCAGCTCACCGACTCCTAGTGTACACTGATGAATGATTTCTCTAGCATTTTTTACTTTACCACCAGCAGCAGACAACTCCTGAGCCTCTGAGTGGAAACGTTGCTGCAAACCCTGCCTGTCCAATGCATCTGTGAATTGGTATAAACCAGTCAACCCAACCCCTGCTGCTGCCCCATATCCTGCTCCAGCTGCCACTCCATATGCCAATGGAACTGCATACGGTGCCAAAACCGCAGCTGCAGCTCCAACTGCCATGCCAAAGGTGTAAGCAACTGCGCTGTTGCCTGCACCCCAGCCTTGCTTGGCACCCTTAGCATTGATTTGCTTCTCTGCCGTCTTCAAATGGATCAACTTTAATATGTCATCAGTTGTCGCTACAGCGTTAGTCAACTTCACTTTAGCAGTCGCCAATGCTTCACTTGCCTCTGTGAGTTCCTCTCTGACATCATCCAATCGCATACGTATAATCTCATATTTTCCTTCATCAAAAGCTCTCTGGATTTCGTCAAGATTTTGATCGACCATGTCTTGCATCAGACTCCTCCCACGAAGTGCAACCTCATAAACACTTTCTTTAGCTTCCCTGTATAGACTGAGGACTTCGTATGACTTGTCGACGACACTCATTCGCCAATCGCCGTCTGCTATTCCACTAGAGAGGAAAATGTCCAATCCACCTTCAATTTTACGTCCCCCTGCTTCGATAATGATGGGCAATTCTTCGATCGCTCCAAGGTCGTTACGTGTCATCACATCAATGAGGTGTTCAAAGCTTCGAACATCCTCGTCCTCCACCCAGGTCTCTTTAGACGACGGCGGAGAAATATATAGTGACACAGCGCACAAAAGGACCAGTGCGCCTAGGCCCCACCCACAGCTGCATACGCATGCATTTTTGACAGATGTATGTCTGCCTACTTGGACCCGAGGGGCGCCCTCACGCTGGCGTTGTCTTCTTGGGCGGATCCCCTCCTGTCCCCTGTCCGCCATCATTCTGACGTCACGCTCCACGTCCACACGGGTGTTTTTTCGTATCGGTTTGCGGAAATTAAGTTTGGAATGGGAACGAGATTAAAATGGCCGCTGAAAGGCTGTGCTCGTGCGTGTGCACGGTTGGACGCTTGTTTGCAATATTAGCTACTTTACAGTTACTATCAAGGTACAGAAATCAACACTGTGCAGTGTTTGGATGTCTGTCAAATTGTAAATACGCCATTTGGCTCTTCCTTTCAAGCGAATATTTGTTAGTGAGTATTATCATCGACACTTCATAGCTAATGAATGCAAGTTTTCCTCCGCTCCTGGTTCTGCTGCTGTAATCACTAGGTAGTATGCTTCACTTTGATGTTGTAAATTTGCTTGTAGAATTTTTTTGATAGAGTTAAACATTGTTTGAATATACCTGTGATGATGTGTTATAGGTAAGGTAAATCAGGATAATTCCGGAAACAGGGTAATTCCGGAAAAGCGCAACCTTCTCACTTATAGGCCAAGCAACAGCGGACAGAGACAAACTTTGTTTTAATATTTGAGCTTACCACTATCTTACCTTTCACTACAAAACCTTTGGCGGTACGAAACTAGCTACGAAAGGGCCGCAGCGCCGCCATTTTGTATAGGACATCACTCGCGCGTAATAATGATAAAACCGGAAACTTCGCTCGTGTTGGCGGGAATGTTTGAATAATTCAGCGGTAACATAACGGTAGCTTTCCTACTATCCCAACAGCATGCCTAAATGGAAGAAAAAGCAATTGGATGATGCATTGAGAGAGTTAGAAAGGTCGAAGGGGAAGGTGTCTGTGAATGCAACTGCAAAGAAGTATGGTATTCCAGTGTCTACACTGCATGATCACGTGAAGGGTAAAGTGAAGAGGGTGGGAGCAGGAAAACCAACTGTTTTAACACATGTGGAAGAGGAAGAGATCGTGTACTGCTGCCAGGTGTTGCAAGAAATTGGTTTCGGGCTGACAAAGGAGATTGTTTCTTCCATTGTTATTGATTTCCTGCAAGCGAGGCGAAGACAGCATCCTTTTGCAAGCGGCCGACCTGGTTGGGATTGGTGGAATGGCTTCTTGAAGAGGTGGCCAAAGCTTGTTTCCAGGAAAGCACAGCACCTGTCAACCAAAAGAGCCACCTCTGCTAACAGTGCCACCATCACTGGGTATTATAAGAAGGTTGGAGAGCTCTACAAGAAGCTCAAGCTTTCAAAATATCCAGATATGGCTTCACGTATCTGGAACTGTGATGAAACCGGCTTTAATACAGCTGTGGGATCACAGCAAGTTCTGGCGAAGAGGGGCTCCAAATGGGTGCACGAGACCAGTGGTGGTTCAGGCAGGGAGAACATCACTGTTCACACTTGTGGGTCAGCAGCTGGGGAAGTGCTTCCACCATACACGGTGTACAAAGGCAAGCACTTGTACACCTCATGGACCCACCATGGGCCTCCCGGTGCGTTGTACAGCACTTCCCCATCTGGATGGATGGAGAAGGAGAACTTTATATCTTGGATGAAAAAGATGTTCATCCCAAGAGTCAGGCCATACATAGCCACTGGTCCTGTGATTCTGTTTTCGATGGTCATCATAGTCACCTGTCAGTGGAGCTGATTGCTACTTGCAAAGCAAACAACATCTGGCTGTATTGCTTACCACCGAACACTACTCATGTCCTGCAACCACTAGATGTAGGAGTCTTCGGACCAACAAAGGCCGCTTGGAAGTCCATCTTGAAGACATACAAAGTGCAGACGAGGGCAGCTTGCATCACCAAGGAAGTCTTTCCGTCTTTGCTCAACACCCTCTGCTCCAAGGCATTCAAGGCTTCACACTTCCAGTCTGCTTTTCGCGAATGTGGCCATTACCCATTGCGCAAAACAGCCATCCAAGGCTACAAAGTTGCCCCATCAATGCCATTTGCAACTTCTATGACACACAATGCCACTGCAGAAACACCACTTCGCACAGAGCTGCGCCACTTCTTTGTGGACCACCTTCGTCCACAGAAGAAACCAACACCTACCAAGCGACGACGTGTTAAAATCCACCATTTTGGAGAAGCACTGACGCAGGATGAGGTTCTGCAGAGGATGAAGGATGCTGAGAAAGAGAAGATGGTAAAACAGCTTGCAAAAGGTGCAAAGAAACGAAGGACCACACAGAAGACATCAGGAAGGCGTGCAAGGACATCCAAGGCCACTGTCCATGAAGCTGCTGGTGAAGATGATGCTTGCAATGATGCCAGCAGCGAGGAAGAGAAGGACCTTGAGCACTGCTTTAGCTGTGGTAACCAATTCACAGATGATGGTGAATGTGTTGGATGTGACTCCTGTTGGAGGTGGTACCACTATTGCTGTGCCGGCTTCGATTGTCTTCCAGAAGAAAGCGAGCAATGGTGCTGCCACATCTGCAGTCATCAGTGACGCACTATTGTAGATATTACCTTTTTAAACCTTTTGCAGAGTGATCCGACATCTTTTTGACTTTTTACCTTCTATTTTAATTGGTTTCCGGAATTAACCGGAAGTATAGCATTTCGGCATAGTTCGGGAAAATGGAGCGCACGTCGTGGGCTACCGTGCAGCTGGCTTGAAACGCTGTGCATTTTGAGAGGGTAGGTTGATCTACCTAGTATACGAGTTTGAACAAGTTTGTCGTAGTTCTTGTTGTGCCACACACAATGACGCTGAAGTATTTCCGAAATTACCCTGTTTTACCTTATAACTACTCACCTAAACCGTCACTATTTCAAACTGGGGTAATTCCGTGGGGTTGGTCTACAACTGCGTATTGAGAAGGAGTCCGCTCACTCACGAATGGTGTTGTGCTAAATGTTCGTTGTGAATGAAGAAGAATCTGTACCCTAGTGACTGAATTTCACTGGGTTACCTTATCTGTGATGCTCCAGTTAGTGGTACAATGTCCAGTGTAATTTATTGTGTGTATTGCATAGGCGGTGTGTATGAAGTGAAGCCAGTCCTTGCTCCCATGCAGAATTTATAAACAGTGTTATTCTTTTTAAATAAATGCTATGCTTATTACTTGGTTATCTTACTAGGTGGCTGAATCAAGTCTTTCTGGGTCATTTGTTGAACATGATGCTCTCTGAGAATTAGTTTCAGTTGATTTAAGGGATCCTTAATTGTGGCAAATTGACGCTGAAGCTGGTTGAATTTGTTGTGAACAGATTCTCCCCCTTGTTCACCATGGAAGCCAAGGCCCACGTGCCACAACTTCATCCATTGGATGACATGCTCTTGTAAAATATGCATCTTGGGAGTTATAGCACTCGCCGGGAACATCTTCTGATATTGCTTTAAGAATCTTTGGATGCTGGATTCTACATAGATTGGAAGTACAGGAATGACAAAATTTTCTATGCAGAATCATTAATGGAACAGGAATTAAGTCTTACCTAAGGAAGCAATGTCGGCATCGGACACTGGCTGTGAATGGGAATACCCATTGTGGCAATCTCCGAACAGGGAAAACAATTTCTTGTATGCTTGTGAGAGAAACTCAACTTCAGGAAAGTTGGCCGACTCTGCAGCTGCTGTGGTCACCATGCTTCTGGTAATGAGGTCAATGTTCTTTGGCTAAAGAGGTTACATTGTATGCAGTAGCAGCAACTACAAAGTTAAGGGTATGTTATGGATGCTACAGTACATTGAATTGTGCACATTTGTATCACCTGCAGACAAGTGTGCACATGATTGCCCACAAATGCGCCTCCATGGTATGCTTGACGATGTACATTGCAGCTAGACAGTGCCTCCTCTAGACCGTGGACAAATGGACCATCTTGTTTGGCAAATGTCAGCTTCGCTTTCCTCTCCGTGATCATTTGCAGCTATACGAACCAAGAACAATTATGCTATAATTATTCGATCATAATGATAGTATATAATAATGAACAGTTTGTTATATTCAATCATTATTGAAGGAGCAGATGTATTATACCTGACTCGTTGCCTTCTCCCTTTCTTCACAAGCTTCCTTCTGTAGCTGCTCAATGAAAGTGTCAGATGTGGGGTCGGAGTCGCACATGAGGATCAGAGTGCCAGCCATTTCCTCTGTCATCTTAGCATCATCCAGAAGTGTCTTCGCTCTTTCCTCCTCATTGCTAAGTTCCTTGTACGTTCGAAGAAACTCAATGAATGTCTCTCTTCCTCTTGTCTCGAGTAAAGCCTCAGAGGCCAGGGCTTTCTCATAGCCTAGGCGCAAGTCCAACTCCTGGCAAGTCGTTTCTAACAATTCGAAGCATTTGCTAAAGATACCCAAGCTGAGGTGTAGGGCTGGAGGACAGACCTGTGCATACAGTGTAAGGAAGAAGCATGTTTAATATCATGATTTTGTATTACTATAATGGACTATGTAATTGGGACGATTGCTGTTTTCATACATGTGAATATAGATGGTACTGAGCATGCATGCACATATAGCAACAAGTAGTTGCTTTGGTTATGAAAGTCTTAATCATGTACTAATGTGTTGAAACTGCTGCATGAAGATCTTCGCATGGTATACAGAGCTGTTCCTGTCGCCACATGAATGCTCAGTAACATTCAAGTTCATTCAATGCTTTAGTATGAGCCTCTATATTATATAATGCATCTTATTTTAAATTACCTGTGTCAGAGGAACATCTATGAAACGCTGGTAGGCTACATTCTTGAACTCCTTCACTCTCTTTTAATTGCCACCAGAGGCTAGAAACTCCGCACAGTTCTTCTCAATGGAAGACAATGTCCGTTTGGGGATGGCATTGGCGACTGAGGTGAGCTTTAGCTGACTTAGCTCAATCTCACACCACAAACAACAGTGCCGTCCTATATGTACAAAGCAATTTTTATATTAAGATGAACAATCATTGTATTTGCATTCTGCATGTGTATATAGTCTATATGAATATATACATATATGGACAGTGGGTTATAAGGCTAACCGTTTGCTCCTGTTAGGCCATATACACGGCATAGGAACTCATAGTCACCGAACACGAAGAAACGTATGTTCTTTCCCCTGTATGAATTGATGCATTCATGCATGCTTACTGTTTGACGTGTGTGTCTACCATGAGTTCCTGCACTATGAAACTGGGCTTACTGCCATTGAGCTGTTTCCATATCTTGTATTTCCTTCCTGTACTGTTGAAGGGCCACATGAAGATTAAAGGGGTTGTCTCCAGCCTTAAAGATAGCAAATACCATGGTGTTGTAAACAGAATTGACATTTTGTACATTACAGAGCTGCAGGGACATCTTAAAGCTTCCTCCTTCCTTGTCTCCACCGAGTTTGATCCACACTTCATCTTCCGGTATCACACCATCATGCCATGTAAGCTTTCCAGCCCTGTATGTAATATTGAAATGCCACCTAAGATGTGGGATTTAGAGCATGGGATACTAGGGCCCAATGTGCTCAAGTACCAAATGGTCTAAATGCCACAGCATTTAAGTGTTATACATCCTTATGTGAATCAAATTAGCTACTCACCCATGCATCATCACACGTTTTTGTTATAACCTCTACAGTAGTTTGTTAACCTCTACAGTAGTTTGTTAACCTCTACAGTAGTTTGTTAACCTCTACAGTAGTTTGTTAACCTCTACAGTAGTTTGTTAACCTCTACAGTAGTTTGTGAACCTCTACAGTAGTTTGTTAACCTCTACAGTAGTTTGTGAACCTCTACAGTAGTTTGTGAACCTCTACAGTAGTTTGTTAACCTCTACAGTAGTTTGTTAACCTCTACAGTAGTTTGTTAACCTCTACAGTATCACGTTTTTATTACTAAGTCTTGCGACAATGGTTGAGCTCACGTGGTTAAGAGAAAACATCGTAGGATTTTATAAATACCAAAGGGTCTCACTATGGCTTAGTCACCCCTCAACAAAAGGTTATTCCAGGCTGGAAGTATTTGTAGTGTACAAAGGCACTGCATGCATGTTGGGGTGTCTTTGAGATTTACAAACAGCAGTTAGAAGCATGCCCATTACCGTGTCAATGGGATGTGTATATAGAGTTTTGCCCAGTGTTAAAGCTTTGCGCGGGCAAGGTTAAAGCGTTGCGTAAATGACGTAACCCCCTTCCGGTCACGTGGGCAATAGTTGGAGGTTTGTGCAGGTTGGAGGTATGCGCGTAACATATATATGCGTGCAGCATATATATATGTATATATGCTGCTGTAGATGTTATGCTTTGGAAAGTTATTACTGCATGCACGCCAGTATATATATCTACGTGTGTACTCCATATTATATAGAATTCTATCACAAGGCTACTCTTTCATTGTGCACATACAGAATATCACTATTACCTTTGATGTTTGTTTAGCAATGAGAATATTGCTTCCTTCAAATGCAGTATCTGCACTAGGGGTGCAAGCCGAACCTCACCACCATCACCAGCATTTGGGAAACTCAATGGTACATTCTCAGCTTCAATGGCCAAATCCAGATTGTCATCAATAGTCCTTCTCATTTCTCCTTCACTAGCCAACTTGATGTCCCACTGCTTCAACCACCTAAAATGTAGATAGAATTTGTTTTTTTTAAATTTTATCTGGGCCACAGTAGCCAGTGTTTGAGCATGCACCAACCGCAGCATGCCTTATGTGTAGAATATGTAATGTATAATGTATATTAACTTCTACCGTATATATATTCATGTACCATCTTAACTTTAGCCATGGTAACCCAAGACCTGCTTTCAGCTTGAGCACATCAGTGCTAGATACACTCAATCCAACTTTCTTTAGCAGGCCTGCACGCTCCTCTGATGACATTTGGTTCAACTCGCTTCCAATTTGACGTGATCTGTCATTAATGGATGAGCCGTGCTTGGGTTAACCATGCATGCTTGCATGCTGTAAACTGTGTTAGATGACATGGATTTGGTATCAGTATACAGTAATGTATGTGGTCCCACTAACCTGGATGCTTCATCTTCTCAGCTGATGTAGTCTCGAACAGATGTGAGCGCAGCAGTGCGTTTCTGAAGGGTCCTCTGGTGTACTTGGCATGATGGTTTACGATGCTTTGAAACTCTCATCAGGTGCATAGGCTGTGAGGATATGCAACATATTAATAGTTACTAAGTTGAACTTTTTCTTATAAATAGTTAAAGGCTCCTTTCTCTTTTCTTCACCTTCAGGTACACACACACACACACACACACACACACACACACACAGACACACACACACAGACACACGCACACACACACACACACACACACACACACACACACACACACACACACACACACACACACACACACACACACACACACACACACAATCCATTGTACTATAGTCACCTTTGCATCCTTGTCCCACCATTGAGACATCAATCTGATCATGTTCCATCTCCTGTCTCTGCACTGCCCGACACAGCTCTCTTGCTGTCTCCACCATGTGGCTGTGAGCATCTTCACTAGACAGCACTTGGACAAAGTAACTTGATTCAACTCCTAACACCAACAGACAACAGAAAAACTGTTCAAATGCACACCCTACATCCCTACACTCATACACGCATGCATGCACGCATGCACGCACACACGCACACACACACACACACACACACACACACACACACACACACACACACACACACACACACACACACACACACACACTGTACTGAGTCCATTAGCATGCTAATGGACTCTCCATTTAGTCCATTAGCATGCTAATGGCTTCCGCCCACTAGCAACATGCTAATGGCTTCCGACCACTAGCAACATGCTAATGGCTTCCGACCACTAGCAACATGCTAATGGAATCAGCCCATTAGCATGTTGCTGGACACTTGCAAAACACAAAGGTGAGTGCCCTGTTCATTTACCGTATAGTTTCTAATATAGGCGCCCCTTAAAAATAATTCCAGCACTTCTTATTAGAATGGCCAAAAATGTGCAATGACCAAGGGGCACTTCAATTAGAAGGGCGCTTAGCACGTGTATTAGAACGGAATAGAACTTTTGAGTGCCTGCGCACAGGGAGTGGAATGGAATACAGGCAAGTACTTTAGTAGCGAATACAGGCAACATTGCAAGTATCAACACTTTTGATTCCTCGTATATATAGGTGTACTGCTTCAAGACCGTCTTCTCCCCCTTCATCATGGGTGGACTCCTTATCCTCAAGATAGTCATTCCTTTCCTCTTGGTAGCCTTTGCGTTCAACATTGTTCTCTTGCGTGTGCACCAGCCTCTAAGACTAGGGGTACTGCTGACACTGGCTATATCTGATGTGTTGGGTCTACATTTCTTCTTTCTGGTTCGTGATGGAGGAAGTTGGCTGGACATTGGTGTTAGTATTGGTCACTATGTGATCATCATGTGCATAGCAGGGGGAGTGGTCGTGGTGATGGGTGTGGCACAACTACTGACAGGAACTGCACTAGATATCAAGAAACCACAGTCTCACAAAATTTAACCATTCACTTAATTCACCTATATATATATAGATTTGAATCACATTTCTGCCCGCATTATGGTTTGCAGCTGTCATGCATATGATTACTGCAAACTAAGCACCTCCATTACATGTCATCATATTGTCACATTTCATCACGTATATTAGTTTCATTTGGCAAGAATGGATGAAGAATGCATGATCGAATACACTGGAAAGCATCTGACATATAATAAAGTTATATAGTAACACGTAATTAACAAGTAATTATAGTAGCCAGCTATTACACTACGTTCCAGCACTTACAAGAATCTTTAATGTTACCTAGGTATGTATACTAATTAATGGGATGCAGCTGATGAGAGCTCCACTATATACTGGTGCCACATGTATATACAATTTATGCATGCAGTGCACATGTTCAAGTTCTGCACATGCAGTGCATGCACGTATAAACCAGATAGCTAACCTGGTCGTTTTCGTACACGGTCACATTCATGAAATGAAATTTATCATGGGAGTCCCAAATTAAGGAAGTGACAGATGCATGGAACATTTGCAGACATGCATGCTAATTACAATGACATCACAATCATTATATAATTCCTATAGTTATAAACACACAAACTGACACTTATACATGTACGATAATAGTAGCATGATTTGTTAACTATACCAGTGAAGCAAATGTTATATTATGCTAATCGCTTTGACTTGAAACTACCACTCTGAATGCTCTTAACAGTCTCCTCATATCAAGCCAGTAGCTTTTTGTAGTTGTGTTTGGCATAAGAAAGACAAATCTTAAACATGTCAGTATCTGCAGGCCATAGATACCCAGACATTCTTCCTGTACACTTCTGAGCATCCTCAACTGCCAACTGCAGCTCCTTGACTCCTAGTGCACACTGGTGAATGATATATTCAGCATATCTCACTTTACCACCAATAGCAAACAACCCCTGAGCCTCTGAGTGGAAACGTTGCTGCAAATCCTGCCTGTCCAATGCATCTGTGAGTTGCCATAAACCAGTCACCCAGCCCCTGCTGCTACCCCATATGCCACTGGAATTGCATATGGTGCCAAAACCGCAGCTGCAGCTCCAACTGCCATGCCAAAGGCGTAAGCAGGTGTGCTGTTGCTTGCACCCCAACCTTGCTTGGCGTCCTCAGCACTGCTTAGCTTCTCTGCTATCATAAAATTGATCAACTTTAAAATGCCATCAGTTGTCGCTGCAGCGTTAGTCAACTTCGCTTTAGCAGATTCTAATGCTTCGTTTGCCTCTGTGAGTTCCTCTCCGACATCACCCAATCGCATATGTATAATGGCATACTTTCTTTCATCAAAAGCTCTCTGGACATCGTCAAGATTATGATTGACAATGTCTCGCATTAGACTTCTCCCACGAAGTGCAAACTCATAAACACTTTCTATAGCTTCTCTGTACAGATCAAGCACTTTGTAGGACTTATCAATGACACTCCCTCACCAATGGCCGTCTGCTGTTCCACTAGAGAGGAAAATGTCCAAGCCATCTTCAATTTTTTACGTCTCCCTGCTGCGATAATGGCAGGCAAGTCTTTAATTGCTCTAAGGCCATCATGCGCCATCACATCAATGAGACACCTAAAGTTACAAACATCCTCTTCCTCTACCCAGGTCTGTTCGGATGAACTCCAACCACCCAGCCCGCCGTCTCCACTTGCTGGGCCAACCATAGTCAGAAACGTACACATTAACACAAAAATAGAAGCCAATCCATTCGTGTTGCTTTGCAGACACAGCACCAGCAGCATGCAGAACTCTGACTCCAAACGCTGCAGCGAATCCTGCCTCTTCAATGCATCTGTGAAGTGATAAAAACCAGTCAATACAGCCCCAGCTGCTGCCCCAGCTACCACCGGAACTGGGGTCAAAACTGCAATTGTAGCACCAAATGTTGCACCAAGGGCAAAAATAAGTATGCAATAATGTGCAGGCCATTCATTCCTCATTTCTTCAGCAATGGTAATCTTCTCTAGGGATGTTATAAACTCTAAAAGGTGATCAGTACTTGATACAGCAGTCTTCAGTTTCACTTTGGCAATCTCTAGTTTCTCTCTTGTCACATTGAGGCGATCTTCAACATTGCCCAAATGCATATGAATAATACTATATTTCTTATTCAACAAAAGCATGTCATCAACAACCTGATTCACCAAGTCTCGCATCAGATTCCTTCCACACAGCACTACTTCATGAACACTTTCAGTAGCTTCTCTGTATAGACGTAGGATTTCAAAACTCTTATTGACAATGCCACTTTGCAAAAGAATCTCTCCTGCGCCACAGAGGTCTTCCAGTTTGCCTTTAATATTATTCATCGCTGCATGAATGATGGTAAGTAAAGCTTCGATTTCCTGAAAGCTGTTATTTGTCAACATGTCAAAGACATGAGTCCAATTATGAACATTCCTTTCCTCCAATCAACACTTCCCAAACGGACTCCAGTCAATCCTTTGACATAGCATGCGATTGTTCACGGCACTGCTTGCAGAAATTACCACGACAAAGGAGAGAATAAGCAGAGAAATACACACAGCGCATGCAATCAGTGCGCCTACACTCCATGGACAGTTGCAGACTTATGCATACTTGACAGATGTCTGTCTGCATGTGCATGTATGTGTGTATGTGTGTGGATGTGAGTATGTATGTGATGTGTATGTGTGTATGTACATGTATTTGTGTATGCATGTGTATGTGTGTATGTATGTGCCTACTTAGACCCGAGGGGCGCTCTCACGCTGGCATCATCTTCTTGGGCAGGGCCACTCCCTGTCCACCATAAAAAGGCTTTTCACACATCACAAGGTATCAATCAATCAATCAATCAATCACATAAGTGGATTTATCTCCAGTGCTGGAGGTCATCCCTCTTACACTAAAATAGTGCAGACAGTGAGTTAGCATAAAGAATAGGTAGCTATCATAAGGTTATTTAAAACTGTCAATCCATCTTAAGCGTGGTCTTCCTCTTGGCCTCTTCCCCTCCATCTCTCCAACAAACACTTTCTTCGTTGTTTTCTCAAAGCTTCTTTCTTCTAGTCTGCTCTTCCAACGCTCCTGCCTCCTTTTCACCAGATCAAAAACACCTTCTTGATTCAACCTCTCCCTAATATCTGCATTCCTTACTCTGTCCAATCTATTCACACCTTCAATCCTCCTTAGCACATTCATTTGTGTGGCTTGTACCTTTGATTGTTGCTTCTTTGTTAGGCTCTACATCTCACGCCCGTACATCAGCACTGGCACCAGTGTGGCATTCACTACTTTAATCTTGGTACTTCAACTCAATTCCTTCCTTCTCAAGACGGCTTCATTCATTCCTCCAATCACTCGTGTTGCATTTCCTATCCTGGCCTCTTTTTCCTTCTCCATACTTCCATCATTACTAACCATCACTCCCAGGTACTTCAGGTGCCAGGTACTTCATTGTGCCAGGTACGTCACAAGGTAACGTCTTTTAATAATAATATTTTCAGAATAATCATGATTTTCAATAATAATGGCTACTCTTATATGCTACTAGTGCAATTTGGTGAAAGAGGCCAAAAGCAGCAAAGAAGAACGAATGAGCCTCTTTCACCATTTTGAACATGCAGCAGTACATCCAGAGCCAACCTGGAGTACATGGCATAGCAATATTATTAAAGAGGAAAGCTAGCTAGCTACCCCATCAATCTTTCCGGAATACAAAGTTTTTGCTCTCAATAGCTAGCTACTGCCATTTTGCTGTAGTTCATCTTGTGTGGATTTAGCCTTTGTATAACACAAAAGAGTCAGCATGGAGAACAATATAATACATTAGAATTTCCTAACAACAATAGCTAGCTAGGTAGCTATATATGCAAGGGATTTTGGAATGGTCAGACGAAAAAGCATATATAGCTAGCTAAGAACGAGTGATAGCTAGTAGCTACATCAGTTCTTTGACATGTCATTTCCCTGGAATTCACTCTGGCATCCCTAAGTCCCTAAAACATGAACCCAAATTCGTACATGCATGTGCATGCAGAACAACTGCATAATTATGCATGATTGTTATTGTATAAAGAGCATTGAATTAGTAGTTAGCTAGAGTCAAGAGATAGCTATGCCCTTTGTAACTACGAAGCTGTATTGTAGTAAGACTGTGCAGCTACATGTTAGGGTTAGGGTTTCTACCACTCAGACCTAGCACTAATTCTACCGCTTGTGCTGTTCATGCAAGAATGCAGAGTAGCTGAACTCCACAAATGAGATATATCAAGCACTGATGGCCATTCCTAAATGTAATTTTGGCTAGTCAGTAGTAGCTATAGGAACAGCCAGGTGTCTGATGGTGAGGCCAGTTTCCTTTCACTCATAATCAATGTGCACGTGGATAAGAAGTGTTTGTAGCTGTTGTGATTATGGAGATTAGCAGACATCTCAGCGCATGGATTCAGCATTGGATGAAACACTACAGAGGGATGGTAGCATCTTCTTCCTCCACTTGCTGGGCATTGACACAAACAGACATGTACACAAACTTTCTTCAGAGAATATCACGAAGCTTGGTGAACATCTTCACCGCTGACCATGGTATGACAGTGAGTTGCTGTTTTGTAGTTGTGTTCCCCTTGCAATAGCTTCCAACTGTTGGATGAATCCCCTCGTATTTATGTGTATAATACCTTGCAGTCTTGGAGAGCCATGGTGTTGCCTGGATGCTCAGTAGGGTCAAAGAGGTGTATGCTGACAGGGCCAGTGTCCGGAGGTAGCTATCTGTTAATGACTCAGTGTGGACAAGTGTTCATAGCAGCTATGATTGTTGAAATTACCAGAAATCTCATTGCAGGGTAATTATATCCGTCCCTTTCTTGGTGCATCTTACAAGCTGGTTCCTCCTCCTACAGAGTCCCTTTATTTCATTCTTCTCATCTCAAGCTGTATCGCAAAAGCTGCTAAGCCTTTTCTTAGCTCTGTTTACCCCCTATGTGTTGCTGAGCAACTCGTATGAGGCCTTGTTTGTGGTTGGACTAGCCAGCTTGCTGTACCAGTGGGTCGTTGTTGAGCATCACTTGGACAGTCACTACCGGCACCAACCAGTTTCATCTAGCCTGAAGGAGGTCGTGCTAGCCACTCACAATGAAACAGTTGCTTCGTACTCTTTGAGAAGAGGTGACATTCGCAGAGTCATCTTTGCACTCTTGTTTGGTATGCTGTCCTTCTTTGGTACAGGCAACATTGCGAGTATCAACACTTTTGACCCCTCTTACGTGTACTGCTTCAAGACTGTCTTCTCCCCCTTTCATCATGGGAGGACTCCTCATACTCTAGATTGTCATCCCTTTCCTCTTGGTAGCCTTTGCGTTCAACATTGTTCTTTTGCGTGTGCACCAGCCTCTAAGGCTAGGGGTATTGCTGACACTGGCTATGTCTGATGTGTTGGGTCTGCATTTTTTCTTTCTGGTTCGCGATGAAGGAAGTTGGCTGGACATTGGTGTCAGTATTGGTCACTATGTGATCATCATGTGCATAGCAGGGGGAGTGGTCCTGGTGATAGGTGTGGCACAGCTACTGACAGTAACTGCAATTGATGTTGAGAAACCAAAATCTCACACAGTTTAGGTAGCTAATTAATACATTGTGAACCTATCAGCATAGATCTCATGAGTGCAATATTCCTGCACAGTCGCAACTGCCATATTGCGTAATACAACTGAATTCATAGGTCACGTGGCACATGCTCTGCGCGTGACGTAGCCCACACCGGGGGAGGGCCAAGGGGATCTACAGCTATAGCTATGAGTCGAAACTGTCGGAAGAGAATTACTCGGAAGATAGCACTCCAACAGGACAGCACCTGTCACTGTGATCACTCTAGTAGACATGGCAGTTACAGAGGCATTGAAGAGGGAGGGGAAGCAGGTAGGAGCAACATCCGCAATTCCACTAGGGGTCTTTTGCGAGATGGTGAAAGCTGCATTGAACTATCATTCTGTACTGCTATCTTGGTTATTTTCGCTGCCATGACTGCAACGTTGGCTCATTTTCACTATCTACAAGTGCGTCCCGTGCACTTGATCGCCGACGATGAAGTGAAGGCATTTGAAACGTTTCTTGACTAAATGTACTCAGCTTCTCACAACGATCACGTGAAAGCTGTTGTACAGATCCCTGTGGTGTTTCAGCATACAAGGCTTCAGTTGGAACATGCTATAACAGCAGTACTTATAAGTGGAGCAGAATGGCAGGAGGTAATGGTTAGGGATGTCAAACAAATCAGTCACCTGCTTTGTGAGACTGAAGAAGATATGTTTGATTTCCTTGTCCGAGGAAAGAGTATGATGAAACACATGAAAGATCTTGGCCTGCCAAGCATTGGCAACACTTTCCGAGATGGAGATTATGACACTGTGCTACAGGTATTAGAAGATATGGAACATCACCTCAAAGATGCTGATACTACTATAGCCACTGCAAAGGGGAAGATTAGGGACTGCACCAAATGTGCAGAAAATGTACTGGAAAGCATACAGAAGAAGACCCTTGTTCTATTGAAGGACTCCAAAGAGGCTGACAAGGGGTGGTCCACTGGAGGAAATGTGGCTGCATATGGTACAGCTATGATAGCAACAGTTTTGACGGGTGTGGTGGGATTGCCATTTATTGGTGTTGGCCTTGCAGTCGCAGGAGGGACTGCCGCAATAGGGGGAGGGGCTGTTGCTGTGAAACACTTGAGTGATATTGCACATGGTGAAGAGCTGAAGCGACATCTTCAGTCTAATGCCCATAACCTTCGAGGTGCCTACAATGATATGAGTATTGACCGTGACACCCTTGAGCAGGCTTCCATGAATATTAGAAAGCTTCTTATAGCAGTAGATGATGCTAAGACATCAGTGTCAGGCTTGTATGGGCAGCTGAACCCTGAGAAAGCCAAACCTTTTTATTACAGGCTGAAGGAACTTGCTCGCAGATGCACTGAATTGCATGCTCTGTATGAAACAGGAATTATGGACTATACGACAAAGAGGATTGGAAGAAGCTAACATGATCTTCAAACCTGATCAGCAGTTGGAGAATGTAGGCATCTACTAGTTAGACTGTGGTAGTATAACGAAGTTAAGCATTCATGACAAACCTGCATGTAATTGTATCATTAGAATATGAATTCTCCTTGCAACTTTGTAAGAATCTATAATATTATATATTATAATATAGTGTGTTCTTATTTACACTTTGGGATGCTCTTTCATGTATAATTGGGGTGAGCAAAGCGAAGCCCCTCTCTTCTGGGTTGTGCGAAACCGGAAGACATGGTACGTGACAGAAATCATGTATGGTACGTCGTGGAAGTCATGGTACATTGCGGAAGTCGTGGTACGCCGCGGAAGTCGTGGCACGTTGGGTCCACTTCATATATATATGGTTGATTCTTTGGACAGGCTTGTGCAACATATATCCTTGCTTATATACTCATGTTTTTCATTTCTTGAAGGCAGTGCGCATGTGTGCCTTATTATGTTTCTCTAATTATTGGGAGCAAACTGTTGCTAACATGACTTGCATAACACCTGCACAGCTGCCGTACGCTTCAGCTTGTATTATGGCTACGTACTGCTAACTGGCGCTGCAGGAAGAGAGCGAGGGGACAGCTGTACATACAGGCTCAGGCATTTCCAGTAAGGTCTCAGCACTGTGTTCCCTGGTAATCAGCTTTCCCTTTACCACCAGCCACTGTGCAAGCTCCAGCTAGCCCCCACAATGTTTCACATTCGTCTAGTTTAATTCCCTGCATGACAACTTTAATTTAAAAGTTGATAAACAACCATACAGTATTAACTATTAGAGCTCATAACAATACCCTAAGGCTACAATTTTTCAGCAACAACTAAATGTAGCATTTTGAAAAGTATAGCTACAGGATTTGGTGGGTGCTAATTTTAGTGATTTCAATGTTTGTGTGTTAATTTTGCCTGTACATGCAACAGATACAATTTTAGTAATTTTTCACTACCACTAAAGTCACTAAAATTTGTATAGTATAACTATATGTCTTAAATTAGTACAATTAAAATATTATACTGCGGACCTCCCCCCCCCCCTCCACCATCACCACCACTTTTTAGGACCTGCTGCCCCCTCTGTTAGATAGATAGCTAACTCACTGTGTGCATGAGTAGTGAAATTAAATAATAAATTAATTAAAACTCTGGAAATTTCGTCAACCTAGACAAGAGAAGACAAGGCAGTCAGAATTGATTATAATTGTCTTGTCGGCTATCCCAATTACGTTTCAGCTATCTTCTTGGACTTTACTGTGAAATCCGTGCATCGACTGCTGCATGGACTGTTTCGAATTTGGCGCTGCAAGGTTAGACTTCCGATTTTCAGCTGAAGTTGAAACGAATCTGTGCCAACGACCAATGACATGCAGAGGGCGGAACCATAGACACTCTACCCTATCTATGGCGGAACAATCGGAGAAAGATCTGGTTCGGAAGAGCATTGCTAGACATGGTGATCAAGCAGCCCAGCCGGGCAGTGACGGTGATCGCAATGAACAGCCTTGTGACTACAAGGAAGAAGCAGACCAGGACAGTGACGGTCGCAATGAGCAGCCTAGTGGCCGAATAGTCCAAGGGGACGGCCAGCCTGTCACGCCGTAAAAGTTCCCCCCGCCAAAATGGTTCCGCCGGGCCAAAAACGGCAGAAAATGGCTGCCGTAATGGTTCCGCCGTAGTGACAAAGTCCCTTTCGTCTCCCGATATTCGTTGTTGTGGTGGATCTTGAGCGCGCAGCGAAGATATTGCAGCTGAAATCGTCTATTCATTGAACAAAATCGTCTACTCATCGAACGAAATCGCCTATAAATCGAACCAAAGCGCCCATGTAATGAACGAAATCGCCCTTTCATCGAACGAAACATGTTATCCTGGATTGAGAAAGCGTCCCAGCCTAGGGAAAGAATCTGCCCGTCAATCCGCGCTGGCGTTGGTAATTTAGCAGAGGGAGAACCATTTCGGTTGCCGTTTCAGTTCCGCGGGGGGCCTAATTATGGGGGGGGGGGGCAAATTTGGCATGACAAGCCTAATGACCACAGTGACAATGAACAAGAAATTAATCGTGAAGGGGTAAGGGACGAAGCGACCACCGGGTGCAGCATGTTCTGTCTGATATTTGTAATTGGATCCTGTGCTGCTGTGTGTATTGCTGCTGCTGTTAGTGCTAGGTGGGTTCCCTTTCAATATCCACTTGCGCATCCTGAGCACTACCCCATGATTGCAGACGAGGAATTGAAGGACTTTGAAAATTTTCTTGGCAAATTAGTTTCAGTGTCTCATGATGAACGTATGAAGGCTGTCCTGGTTATTCCCATCAAGTTTCATGAAACAAGATATCTGCTGGACCGTGCTGTAGATGCAGCGCTCGAGAGTGATTTAGCTGGAGAGGAGTGGCAAGAGAAGATAATTGGTGAGACCAGAGAGATAAGTCATCTGTTTCGTGATGCAGCAGAAGAAATGTTTGATTTCCTTATTCGAGGGAGGACAATGATGAAGTACATGATAGACCTTGGCCTGCCAAGCATTGGCAAAGCTTTCCAAACTGGGGAGTATGCCACTGTGCTGCAGGTATTAGAAGATATGGAAAGACACATCAAGGACATTGACGCGTCAATAACTGCGAAGGGGAAGATGAGGGACTACAATGAACGCTCTGAGAATGTACTGGAAAGCATGCAGAAGAAGATTCCTTTACTAGACCAGGAAGCTGAAGAGGCTGGTCAGGGATGGTCCATACAATCAACAGTGGCTGTGTATGGGCTAGGTATGGTTCTAACAGCAGCTACAGGTGGTGCACTGGCTGTACCTCTTGGAATTGCAGCAGCAGGAGGGGCAGTAGGGGGAGGGGCTGCTGCTATGAAGCATTGGATTGACAATGCAAATGATGAAGAGCTGAAGCAACGTCTTCAGTCCAATGCCCATTACCTTGAAGGTGCCTATAACAATATGGATGTCGTCCGTGAAAATCTAGAGCAGGTTTCCATGGACATTAGAAAGCTTGTCATTGCAGTAGATGATGCCAAGACGTCAATGTCAGGTTTGTACGGGCAGCTGAATCCTAAGAAAACCAAACTTTTCTACTACAGGTTGAAAGATTTATCTCAGAGATGCAATGAATTGCACACTTTGTATGACGTAGGAATAGCAGACTATCATAAGGAGGATTGGCGGAAGTACCACTTTCAAAGTGTAGCAGGCTGATGAGGATGAGGTTGAATGTTAGTTAGATGTTCATACTCAATGCACTTGGCATATTTTGGACCTTGAGTATAGTTATACTATAAAGCACTAACCTGAGTGAATTTATACAGTTTATATAGTCTGTATAGTCTTATAATTATATGTAAAAGCCGTATGTGAAGTATAATTGCAAATATATTGCTATGTATACATTATAATTATCTACACATGCACTGATTGCATTGGCCAGACTATAGATATAATTATAGGAATTTAGTTATGTTTCCTATATATAAACAACAAACTGAGTTATTTCTTCAACTGCCCTCAACTAGGAATCACTCAATTGTGCATTCAGTTCACAGTTTAGGAAACTATAGTTTGAACCAGGAAACCACCTACGTACAACTTTACTTCTGTATTACCGTTTTGCAACATACCGGTATACACTGCATTCATGTGAGCAACAATGGGGGACTGTGTGTGTGTGTGTGTGTGTGTGTGTGTGTGTGTTGTGTGTGTGTGTGTGTGTGCGTGTGTGATCAATTGTGTGTGTGTGTGTATGTACATGTATGTGTGTGCATGTGTTTGTGTGTGCATGTGTGTGCGCTTAAATGTAGCTATATGCATGCAGATCAATCAAGCATTTTTGTGACATAAGCATGTATGCTGTACATATGTGCACATTGTGTGTTAGAGTGAATGTGCATGTGCAATCCTATACTATAGATTTAGTCCATGAATCTCTTCTCATTTCTGTAAGTATACATTTGTACATATACATTGTATATACATTTGTACAAGAAAATGGAAGCACACAGTTTTGCAATAGTGATAAGGGCGAATTCCATGTGACCATCACACCGAACGAACAATGTGATCAATCACACCCTTGCATGGTGTGAGCGCTAATGGGTGTGTTCGTCACACTGAATTATTAACAGTGTTGAGAACCCACATGCATACATGCTGTACAGATAGCTATACCACACTTGCATGGTTGAACTGTTGAGAATATTATACATGCATTTGTAATTGTGAGTGTACCTTGCATGCAGAGAGTGCTTGAAGAGTGCATGAAATTGTCTCTAGATGATTAAGAGATTTATCTCCAGTACTAAACCACTGATACTATTAATTCCCCTTATTAAAGCTAATAAAAATAAAGAATCACATTCATTATTCTAAAAGAGAAATAGAAGCCTTAGAATATTATGCATGCATGCATGCATGGTTCATTATTAACTTTCCAAATAATATATAGGTAAATAGCAACATAAGTGCAGGTACGAAATATACTGTAAACTATGAAGAATCCAAACAAGAAACAAAGCACTTTCGTACAGTATTTATACATATAGCTATACATAGCTACATGTATCTGAACAGTATTATGGTATATGCATGCACTATAAGTACTAGGTGAAGCAAAGATACACTATCATGACAGCCGCTTTGACTTCATGCTCCCACTCTGAATGCTTTCAACAGTTCGTTCATACAAGACCAGCAGGTTCTGGTAGTTGCGCTTAGAATCACGAAGGCGCATTGCAAAAAATTTAGCATCCTCAGGCCTAAGATATCCAGCCATTTTCTCTGTGGACATTCGAGCATCATCAACAGCTGACTCCAGTTCAGTGACTCCCAGTACACATTGTTCAAGGGTATCTCTAATATTTCTCACTTTACCACCAGCAGCAGACAACTCCTTAGCCTCTGAGTTCAGACGCTGCCTCAAATTGTATTTTGCCCCCGCATCCACGAATTGATAGAAACCTGTCAACCCAGCTCCAGCCGCTGCTCCAACTGCCAA
This sequence comes from Ianthella basta, assembly GCA_964019415.1. Taxonomy (NCBI): domain Eukaryota; kingdom Metazoa; phylum Porifera; class Demospongiae; order Verongiida; family Ianthellidae; genus Ianthella; species Ianthella basta. The sequence continues at coordinate 4,998,905 of OZ025888.1, forward strand.
TGGAACTGGGGCGAATACAGTGACGGCAGCTCCAAATGCTACACCAAGGGTATACAGAGTTGTGGTGTAACCTGCAGACCATCCTTGCTTCACTTCTTCAGCACTGGTTATCTTCTCTGCTAGTTTACTTGTTATTAAGCTCAAAAGGTCATCTGTTGTGGACATGGCGTTCTTCAACTTCACTTTGGCAGTCTCCAGTGCCTTGCTTGCTTCTTTGAGATGATCTCTGACATCACCCAATCGCATGTAAATAATCTCATACTTCCCTTGATCAAAAGCGGTCTGTATGTCATCGAGATTTTGATTGACCATGTCTCGCATTAGACTCCTCCCGCGAAGTACAAAATCAAAAACACTTTCTTTAGCTTCCCTGTAGAGGCGCAAGATTCCAAAGGCTCTGTCTACAACGTTCTCCTGCCATCTGCCTTCTGCCATGCCACTAGAGAGGAAGGTGTCCATCTTGGTATCAATATTGTGTCTCACTGCTTCGATAATTGCAGGCAGGTCCTCAATCTGCCCAAAGTCATCATTCGTCATCATGTTAAAGAGATGCTTGAAGCTATGAACATCTTCGTCCTGCACCCAGCACTGCACAAACGGGCTCCACCCAACCCACGGACACAGCAAACTATTCACTTGGAACTCTACGTAATACACCAAGACAAAAGAGAAAAGCACAAGAAGCCCCACGCCGACTACTACCTTCTTGAGGCTCCATACACCGCCTATGGTGGTAATTACGTTGACTGTGAATCCCTGCGCTTGGGGTTGAAGGACGCGCTCTCGCGCTGGGCCTCTTCTTGGGCGAGGCCCTACATCTCGCCCACCGCGGTCCGCCATTTTGCGCAAATAAAGCTTATGCACCGATTCTCTGTTTGTTTGTTTGTATGTTTCTGTAAAAATCTGTCCCGATCAGGGGACCGCCGCCAAATTCGCCATGTCGATTGAGGACAGCCTAGGCCATGTTCTTTTGGGGTTGATGCTCCCCAAGCTGCCCTCCTGCAGAAGATTGCGGCACTGTCTTTCCTCCGCGGCGCCGATCGGCCATTTTATTCCACGTCATGCGGTGCCCAGTGCGCATACCGATCCGCCCCTAGAATGTGACCCACATCCGGTTTGTAATCTAATTATGCGCCCTCACCGCACACCTAGCACCTCAGCCAGCTCATGTTACACATTGTTTACACAACACCCCTCAATCTGCACTCTTGGTACTTTCTGAACCCAACACCAGAACAACGCAAACCAAGTTCCCCTTGCTGTGGTCTTCGTCTGACAGCCTTGGTGGGGCTGCCGTCATGGGTGCGCCAGAGCAGGGAAGCCCGCCTTCCCTGCTAGTACAGTATAAAACGCGTGACATTGCAATGACTTAATTCAAGAGGGGAATAATTTATTCAATTAACATCTTAATTAGACTATCATTTTCCAAAGTTCTGTTTGCACCTCGCAAATGCTTGTAAAGTGGAGAGGACTGTCTTGTAGGAGAGAGATCTGTGAGTGCGTAGGAAACTGGGAAAGGAGGGAGAGAGGGAGGAAAGTGATTCTGAAACAAAACTGTTGAGTCAGACTCTCAAGTAATATGTTTCCAAAACAACAAACTGAGTTATTTCTTCAACTGCCCTCAACTAGGAAGCACTCAATTGTGCATTGTTCACAATTTAGGAAACTACGCATATATAGTTTGAACCAGGAAACCACCTAGTAAGCACACCATGGTACATGGTTCAACTGCCCTCAACTAGGAAGCACTCAATTGTGCATTCAATTCACGTACAGTTTAGGAACACAGCCTAAACTATATAGCTACAGCAATCTATGTCATACTATACCAAGCTTGTGTGTGTGTGTGTGTGTGTGTGTGTGTGTGTGTACATGTGTGTGTACATGTGTGTGTACATGTGTGTGTGTGTGTGTGTGTGTGTGTGTGTGTGTGTGTGTGTGTGTGTGTGCGTGTGTACGTGTGTGGTCTGGCATACCACTATTACCTGTGAAGAGGTGGACACAGAAATGACACAACGATGGCATAGATACTCACTGCTGCGTACAGTAATGGATCAGTGGTATATCTTTAGGGCTGGAGTCATGTAGCAGTATTTCAATGATTCAGGACTTTCGGCTGTGTAGATCTTCATCAGCTGATGAATGCCTATGGCCGAAATGTGCTTAATCAGTGAAGGTTGGCTATGGGAATCTACCTCGAAAGCTATACCGCTGATCCCAGTGACACTAGCAGGCACACCTAGCAAATGTCTCTTTCTCTCACCCTACTGCTTAACACACACACACACACACACACACACAATCCATTGTACTATATAGTAACCTTTGCATCGTTGTTCCACCATTGAGACATCAATCTGATCATGCCCTATCTCCTGTCTCTGCACTGCCCGACACAGCTCTCTTGCTGTCTCCACCATGTGGCTGTGAGCATCTTCACTAGACAGCACTTGGACAAAGTAACTTGATTCAACTCCTAACACCAAAAGACAACAAAAAACTCTTCAAACGCACACACTACATATTTTCAGACACACACACCCACCCTACATCCCTACACACACACTAGTCTACACCAACACACACACACACACACACACACACACACACACACACACACACACACACACACACACACACACACACACACACACACACACACACACACACACACACACACACACACACACATGTACACATGAATATCATCTATTCACATACATAACCAATAAAGACATCACACAGAGACCAGACTAAGGTGCCCCATACACTATACAACTGGTTGGGCTGTTCCCAATGATTTCAAAGCTACTGTATACATCACACATGAATCACACACTAAATGTGCTGAATCCTTGAAATTTGGCTATGGGAATCAAGCTCAAATGCTATACCATTGACCCGAGTGACACCAGCAGAAACTCCTAGTCACATTAGTGGATACATCCAATGCCCAGTGACACTTGTTGACGCACCAAGTGACACTTGTTGACGCACCAAGTGACACTTGTTGACGCACCAAGTGACACTAGTGGGCACACCAAGTGACACTAGTTGGCGCACCAAGTGACACTAGTGGGCGCACCAAGTGACACTTGTTGACGCACCAAGTGACACTTGTTGACGCACCAAGTGACACTAGTTGACGCACCAAGTGACACTAGTTGACGCACCAAGTGACACTAGTGGGCACACCAAGTGACACTTGTTGACGCACCAAGTGACACTAGTGGGTGCACCAAGTGACGTACACTAGTGGGCGCACCAAGTGACACTAGCAGGCACACCTAGTTGATGTTTCTCCTTCTCTCACCCAACTGCTTAATATGTGCACTTAAAGGCTACCTCTCTCCTTTCTCTTTCCTTCACCTTCAGGTACACACAGACACACACACACGCATGCACACGCACACACACACACACACACACACACACAGTCCATTGTACTATAGTAACCTTTGCATCGTTGTTCCACCATTGAGACATCAATCTGATCATGTCCTATCTCCTGTCTCTGCACTGCCCGACACAGCTCACTTGCTGTCTCTACCATGTGGCTGTCAGCATCTTCACTAGATAGCACTTTGACAAAGTAACTTGATTCAACTCCTAACACCAACAAACAACAAATAAACTGTTAAAACACACTACATCTCTTCAGACACACACACACCCTACATCCCTACACACACACGCACGCACACACACACCTCCTCCTTTGTACACCTTGTCCACAATTGGACGTTGGGCGACATCACGACAAACATCAGACAGGGTTGGTTGAGCTAGCTGGCAGATGTAGCTGTGGACAGCAGACCGCCACTGGGCTCTGTCCTTCACTAGGTCTCCCAGTTGCTGATCTTGGACAGGTCCCTATCGACAACATCTATCCAGCAGAGTGAGGTTCCTCCAGGCTTCCTCTTCTTGCCTCGTGGCCGGCATTTCAGCACCTGTCGCTGTGGCCGGTGGGCTGGCATCCTTTGGAGGTGACCAAACCATTGCAGATCTCAGTTTCACCTGGTCTTCCACTGGTATTTCACCTACTTCTGCCAAAATATCCTCATTTCTTCTCTTGTTCCACGAGGTCACTCCAATAATGTCTCGCAGGCACTTCATCTGGAAGGCATGCAATCTTTTGAGGTCCTGCTGAGTGACTGCCCATGTCTCCGATCCATACAGAAGTACAGACATCACCGTCACTCTGAACACATGAGCCTTGGTCTTCTTACTCACACTTCGACTTCTAAACACCTTCCTCCTCCACATCTGGTACACTGTGGCTGTCCTCTCCAATCGTGTGCTCACCTCTCCATCTACTCTAGCAGTCTGCCCCACTTTACTCCCCAGATAGGAGAATTCTTCCACAGCCTCCAGTGCGTTGCCCCTAAGTGTGATTGTTGGTTGGTCATCATCAGTACCTGCTCCGATACTCATAATCTTTGTCTTTGCTCCATTGATGTTCATCCCCCACCTCATACAGGTCCTGTCCAGAGTGTCCACCATAACCTTTAACTCTTCTCTGGTTTCAGCTACCAGGGTTAATTATAAGTCATTCGCATACTGGATATTCTGGATGTCAGTGGTTGCTGGAGTCTTCTCTCTGTAGGAGAGGAACAGTCCCTTGGTGGTTGTGTACTCAATGCTCCATCCTCCTGGCATTGTCTCCAATGTCTCTCTGAGGATCTTATCCGTGAAACAATTGAAGAGGAGTGGAGACAGAACGTATGCATCCCTGTCTGACTCCACTTTCAACCTTAAACTCCTCAGAGGAACCTTCAGCAGTCTTCACCTGGCACCATGTGCCAGTGTACATTTCTTCGATGATGTCAATTAGGTGACCGGGAACTTTGTAGTTCTTTAGGGTGGCAATAAGGGCACTACGGTCTACTGAGTCATAGGCTTTGGTGAGATCTATGAAGCAAAGATGTGCTGCCGTTTCATATTCCACTGCTCTTTCAATGATCTGCCTCGTCACCCAGATGTGATCTGTTGTCACACGACCCTTCCAAAACCCACATTGTGACTCTAGAAGCTGGGGATCTATGATGGCCTGTAGCTTCTCATGGAGTATGAGAGAGAGTACCTTTCCTGGAATGCTCAACAAGGCGATTCCTCAATAGTTATAACACACTTTCCTGCACTTCTTTTTGTGGATTGGAATCAAGATGGCATTCTTCCATTCCTGAGGTAATTGCTTTGTCTTCCAGACCTCTTTCAGCAACTCCCACAACCAGTCAATCATTGCCTGCCCTCCATTCTTTACCATCTCTCCTGCTATTTCATCACTTCCTACTGCCTTGCCATTCTTCAGTTTACTGACTGCACACTCCACTTCCTCCCTTGTTAATTCTGCTGCATCTGTTGTTGAGAGGTCTTCCACACCAGCAATGACCTCCTCAGTTACAGTGCCCTGTACATTTAACACTCCTTCAAAGTGCCTCTTCCAGCGTGCTAATTTCTCATCCTTGTTCTTGAGCGGTTGTCCACTTTCATCCAAGATGGTTGGTGTATGCCTAACTTTGTTTGCATTAAGGTCCCTTAGCTTCCTGAAGAAATCTCCTTGTCTGTTACGCTTCAGGCAGTCTTCCATTTCCTCCATCATTTCCTGCAACCACTTCTCTCGGTCCTCTTTCACTGCTGTTCTCACTGCTCTTCGAAGGGTTCGATATTCTCTCTGTCTTTCTGCATCTGTTCTACACACTACGCCTTTCTCTTCACTTCAATGATTTGCATTGTGTCATCGCTTATCCACTTCTTCTGTTTCTTCCTCTTCCATTGTAGATGTTCTATGCTGGACTCCATGATAGTCTGCTTCATCTCCTTCCACCTGTCCTCAACAGTTCCCTCTGCTTTCCTCTTCTCAAAACCCTCTTTTATGATGTTTGCAAAAACAGCCTTGATGGACACATCTTGCAGAAGTTTCACATCGAAACGTTTTGTTTCGATGTGCACACACACACACACACACACTGTCTGTCTGTCTGTCTTTCTTGTTGCCATTCAATAGTCTCGCAACCCCCTTAAAGGGGGGGGGGGGGGTAGCGAGACAAGAGTTCAGTTGCTTGGTAGTCTTCGCTTATTCAGCTGGGCCATTGCAGACTGCATCTCCTGCCCCACTCCTATGTGCAAAGATGGTAGCTGTGATGGTGAGTCCACTGGTAGAGGTGCAAATCCTCCGCAGGGAAAAGGGTGTCCAAGGAGACCCTGGCAGCTATCCTGCACTACTCCCGCGATCGTAGTGTGACGTTCAGCAAGTTCACCGCGACTGAGCTGGTAGACACAGTTAGAGTAGGGTGCCCGTCATTCGTCCGAGCTGTCAGTCTCCCAGACGGTGTGGTGGATGATGGTTTTGGCAGCCTCAATCTGCCAGCCTTCTCCAAAAGCGACACTTGCCACTGAAGACAAACTACGGCGCGCGCACTGCGAGTCCTCACACACACACACACACACACACACACACACACACACACACACACACACACACACACACACACACACACGCACACACACACACACACGCACGCACACGCACACACGCACACACGCACACACGCGTACACACAAATATCATGTATTCACATACGTACATAACCCATAAAGAGATCACACAGAGACCAGACTAAGGTGCCCCATACACTATACAACTGGTTGGGATTTTCCCAATGATTTCAAAGCTACTGTATACATCACACATGTCAGTGCTTCCTAAAACATATTAGTTGGGCTGATTCCATTAGCAACACTAGCAGGAAAGCCCACCGAAGGCGGGCTTTCCTGCTATGGCGCACCAATGAAGGCTACCCAGCGCCGGCATGTCCACGCCAGCACATCGACGATAGCTATTTGGGGGCCAACACGTTGGCAACAGCTGTGGGGTCCCACTAGTCATTAATGGCCTATCTGACATCGTGTGCTGTGAAAACATCAGTGCATCACACAGACTGACAATGACTGGAGTATTCAAATATCATATGACTACAATAATATTATAATGCAAGTCAAGTAAAGGAGGAAACAGATAGACTGTAAATATTGTCATTGTCATTAATTTGTCAAATTATCAGGATAGTGATACAACATTGTCAGTGTAGCTAACGTGTGCCATGGTCATTGGTATGTTGTCTTTAACTTTAAGATGCTGTAGTGCACCTACGCGACTGAGTGCAATATCCAGCTGGCCATCAGAAAACAGGGGCCTGTGTAAGTAAATACCAATGGTGTGTCTGGTCCTGGCTTTAGCTAGCTACATGATGAGCAAGCACATAAAGTTGCTGAGGCTGGGCAAGAAAAACGCTAAGGAGCTAACCACAGGCAGTCTTGATCTTGCTGCAATTGCTGCTGACAGCTGTCTAGAGGATCCTCTGTAAGGACAGGCTCTTCCACTGTAGTCGCTCCTGGAGATCGTACAGAGGTGGAGATCGCAAAGTCATCAGGAAGCACGGACGTTTCGCAGGATATGCCTGAGGGCAGCGCGGTCCCCGTCTCTTGGATATGGTTGGCTTCGCCGGTTGCAGGCGTCCGTGCGCTGAGCTTCTCCTATAGCATTGCGTTCGGTTGTGCTGCCACCTCGCGCTCCTTGGCAACCTTTGGCAAAGATGGCGTCGTTTATACAGAAAACATGGATGCCGCAATGGTATTTCACCGATTCTCTCCGCAGATGCATCACGCGTGGCTGTTTTCGCGTCACGGCTGAATCGAATGGAGGTAGGCCGAAGTGCTGTATAAGACAGCTGGTCGTTTTCCCGTCGCTAAATGCTAAACGCTCCTAAGAATACGGAACACGGATACTCAGGCTTAGCTCCATTATAATATACTAGCAGAAAAGCCCGCCAAAGGCGGGGTTTCCTGCTACGGCGCGCCGACGAAGGCTACCCGGCGCCGGCATGTCCACGCCAGCACATCTAGGATAACTATTTGGGGCCAACAGGTTGGCAACAGCTGTGTGGGTCCCAGTAGTCATCATTGGCATATCTCACATCGTGTGCATGTGAAAACGTCAGTGCATCAAACAGACTGACAATTATTGGAGTATTCAAACATCATATGACCATAATATAATGCAGGTCAAGGAAAGGAGAAAACAGATAGACTGTAAATTTGCCATAAAATTTTCAGGATAATGATACAACATTGTCAGTGTAGCTAACGTGTGTCATGGTCATTGGTTTGTGGTCTTTAACTTTAAGATGCTGTAGTGCGCCTATGCGACTGAGTGCAATATCCAGCTGGCCATCAGAAAACAGGGGCCTGTGTAAGTAAATACCAATGGTGTGTCTGGTCCTGGCTTTAGCTAGCTACATGATGAGCAAGCGCGTAAAGTTGCTGAGGCTGGGCAAGAAAAACGCTAAGGAGATAACCATAGGCAGTCTTGCTGCAATTGCTGCTGACAGCTGTCTAGAGGATCCTCTGTAAGGACAGGCTCATCCATTGTAGCCGCTCCTGGAAAGTGCCCATAGTTGTGGAGAGTGTAAAGTCATCAGGAAGCACGGACGTTTCGCGGAATATGCCTGCAGTGCGGTCCCTGTCTCTTGGGCATGGTTGGCTTCACCGGTTACTGGCATCTGTGTACTGAGCTTCTCCTATAAAGACTATTGCGTTCGGTTGCGGTTGCCACCTCGCGTCCTTGGCAACCTTTGGCAAAGATGGCGTCGTTATCCGGAAAACATGGCTGCCGCAATGGTATTTCACCGATTCTCTCCGTAGAGGCGTCGTGCGTGGCTGTTTTCGCATCACAGCTGAATTGAATGGAGGTAGATCGAAGTGCTGTATAAGAAATCTCGCCGTTTTCGCGTCGCTAAACGCTAAACGCTCCTAAGAATGCGGAACACGGATACTCGGGCTTAGCTCCATCAGACAGCACGGTAGTGCTGTCTATGTAGGGATGGTGGTGGTTGTTTGTATGCTGTAATACAAACGGAAAGTCGCGCTACTCCTGAACAGTAGTGAGAACCGACACAAGAAACCGCCTACAAGGAAGGGAGGCTGTACAGTATACAAAGGTAACCTTACTTCCACATGTGCGCGCGCCATTGTGTAGAAAGCGTCGACACCTTTTTCCGTGTTTCGTCTTCTTATCAGACAGCACGGTAGTGCTGTCTATGTAGGGATGGTGGTGGTTGTTTGTATGCTGTAATACAAACGGAAAGTCGCGCTACTCCTGAACAGTAGTGAGAACCGACACAAGAAACCGCCTACAAGGAAGGGAGGCTGTACAGTATACAGAGGTAACCTTACTTTCACGCGCGCGCGCGCCGTTGTATAGAAAGCGTCGACATCTTTTTCCGTGTTTCGTCTTATTATTATTATTATTATTATTCGTATTCTCCGTCAGCTGTAACTCACGAACGATAATGAGTAAGGGACTGATTTATCCACAGTTCTACAGCGCTTTCGACGGGTAAGTGCCTTTTGTAAGTTTGATGACTCCGCGAGCAAGTCCACAAATGGAGGTTACTAGACCTCGGCGAGACGTTCCTGGGAGAAAGACGCCATTTTACGCTGACGTAACTACACGTTCGGACACACTTGATCGCCTAATCCTCTTTCAGTTGCGATTCAATAGATCCACAACGCGGCGAGATGACTGTTCTAGGGCGCATACAGGAGATGCTTCGACCGGCAATCGCCCGCCCACCGATTCGGTGGTTATCCCGCGGCCGTGCCATTTGGCAGCCATTTTCCCTTACTGCGCGGTTGCTTCCGGCCGACATTTCCGCGTTCGCTTGGCGATGAGAGCTAGCTGTCACTTCCGGTTCCTCTCCACAGTCATCCTGCATTCAATGGTGTAGGTATGGTGCAGCTCTTTTGTGTGCATGTAGGGGCCATACCTCTAGACCGCCTGTGGTGTGGGTAGATACGTAGCTATAGCCAATATCCATCCAGACAGTGAGTCAGAGTGGCAGCAAAATATGATTGGGTTTGTGGGAGTTACTCTGTGAACAAGCCAGTGTTGCCTACCACCATGACTTCCTGGATAAGTAATTTGGGGGGGGGGGGGGGCTACAGCCCCCTAGCCCTCTTGTTCTGCCATCCTAGCCTATAGCACAGCTAACTCCGCAAAATGATAGGCTAGTCAAACAGAAGTAATACATCTTGCACCCATCCACCACAGACTACCCTAGGTTGCCCACCCAGCCACATCCCACAATGTGCTACACACCCTGCCATGCATTTGGAGCACATTCCTTTGTTGCCACTGTTGTTTGGAAGCCTTTCTAGTAGATCAGCCATTGCCCATGTGCAATTTGCATTCCATAAAAAGTCGAGAAACAAGGGTGCGTAAAAATGTTTCCTTCAAAAACAAGGGCAGATGTAGGGATGGTGCAGTGTGTCTCTGAAGGGCATGGCAAACCACCTGGCAGAAAAACCATAGGAACAAGGAGGAGCGCCGGTCCATGCAAAGAGGGGGACCAGCCTGTCCCTGCAAAACCCATGCAGATCATTAACACTCACTGATTTGAATACATTTGCACCATCCCTACATCTGGCAACATTTTGCTGCGCTTGTGGTCTTGCTACCATCCCCTATTTCTCTGCCTGCATGTTGTTATGCAATTGTGAGTGTGCAATAACAAGCTAAAGGGCTGCTACATGCATGCGATTAAGATTGCATGCCTATTCCAGCTGTGCATCTTCCCATGTACACATCACTAAGCTGCATGCATACACCCATGTACATGACTAAAGCGCTGATGAGTAACGGCTGTACAGCTATACTGTATAGCAATTGCAGAGTCTGGTACACCGTGATGCATGCATATGTACGGATGTGTTCTGATATACTGTAATTAAGACACTAGCTACCTGGATATACATGTATGAAGGTTGAACTTCACAAGCATTGGCAGTGAAGTGTGCAATGTTTGTGCTGGCCTAGAGCTACACAGTGTGGGCATGAAAGTGGGTGTGGTGGTTTGCAGGCAGTGATGTAATGAGCAGCTATGGTAAGTATTGACACTGCATTTGAGCTTAGCACAGCAAAGTAGATTGCAGTTTAATTTGCAGGGATAAACCTTCTGGAAAGGGAAGATAGAGCACAGCAAAACAGAGAGATAGGTAAATGGTAAGGCTGTACTTGTAGGTGCAAAAGGGAAGCTGAATAGCCGGAATGGTTGTGCAGTAGTAGGAGGCGCGTCAAAATGTTGCCAGATGTAGGGATGGTGCAAATGTATTCAAATCAGTGAGTGTTAATGATCTGCATGGGTTTTGCAGGGACAGGCTGGTCCCCCCTCTTTGCATGGACCGGCCCTCCTCCTTGTTCCTATGGTTTTTCCACCAGGTGGTTTTCCATGCCCTTCAGAGACACACTGCACCATCCCTACATCTGCCCTTGTTTTTGAAGGAAACATTTTTACGCACCCTTTATCAGACAGCACGGTAGTGCTGTCTATGTAGGGATGGTGGTGGTTGTTTGTATGCTGTAATACAAACGAAAAGTCGCGCTACTCCTAAACAGAAGTAAGAGCCGGCGAAAGAAACCGTCTATGAAGAAGGGAGGCTGTACAGTATTCAGAGCTAACTTTATTTCTAAGCGCAAGCGCGCCGTCGGGTAGAAAGCGTCGTCGTAATTTTCCGTGTTTCGTCTTCTTCTTCTTCTTCTTTTTCTTCTTCTCCGTCAGCTGTAGCTCACGAATGACAAAGAGTAAGACAACAATTCATCCGCAGTTCTTCTCGCCCCCTTCCTGGCTAGTGCCTTTTGTAGGTTAGGGAATGCTGCGACGTAGTATGGCATGTGGCGATTCTCCGGTCTAAGGTGCCCATAGCTACGGGTCGCCATTTTTCCATGACGTAATAGGCAACCGGTTGTAACCGGCCTGCATTGTTGTTTCTCCGGCTGCCTAGTCCTTTCAGTTGCCTTACAATCATTAGTTCCACAACGCGGTCAGATGTTCCAGGGTGCATACGGGACATGCTTCAACCGCCATTCGCCCGCGCACCATTTCGAAGGTTCTCCGCATTCTTGCACTTGGCAGCCATTTTCACTTATTGCGCGATTGCTTCCGGCCGCCATTTCCGCGTTTGTTTGGCGGAGCAGAGCTAGCTGTCACTTTCGGTACCACTTCGCAAGCATCCTGCATTCAAGGATGTAGGTATAGTGCAGCTCTTTTGTATACATGTAGGGGCCCCCTGTAGTGTGGGTATATATGTAGTCGGAGTGGCAGCGAAATATGATTGGGATTGTGGGTGTTACTCCGTTGCCAGTCTTGCCTATCACCAGATTTCCTACAGCCCCCCTAGTCCCCCCCTCCCCCTCTGTTCTGCTGTCCTAGCCTTATCACAGCTAACTTGGCAACATGATAGCCTATCCAAACAGAAGTAATACATCTTGCACACACCCACAACAGCTTACCCTAGGTTGCCACATCCCACAATGTGCTACACACCCTAGACCTGCCATGCATTCGGGGCACATGCATTGATTCCTTTGTTGCCACTGTTGTTTGGAAACCTTTCAAGTAGACCAGCTGTTGCCGATCTGAAATTTGCATTCCATAAAAAGTCAAGAAACAAGGGTGTGTAAAAATGTTTCCTCCAAAAACAAGGACAGATGTAGGGATGGTGCAGTGTGTCGCTAAAGGGCATGGCAAACCACCTGGCGGAAAAACTGTAGGAACAAGGAGGAGGGCCGGTCCATGCAAAGAGGAGGGCCAGCCTGTCCATGCAAAACACCCAAATCATTAACATTCGCTGACTTTGAATACATTCAGTGCACCATCCCTACATCTGGCAACATTGTGCGGTGCTTGTGGTCTTGCTACCATCCTCTTTTTCTCCACCTGCATATTGTTATGCAATTATGAGTGTGCAATAACAAGCTATAGGGCTACTACACGCGACTAAAATTGTACGCCTATTACAGCTATGCATCTCCCCATGTACACATCACCAAGCTGCATGCATACACCCATGCATGTACATGAATAAAGCGCTGATGAGAAAAGGCTGTATAGCTATATAGCAATTGCAGAATCTGGTACACAGTGGCGCATGCATAAATTATGTACAGGTGTGTTCTAATATACTGTAAGACACTAGCTACCTGGATATAATTATGTATCATATATGAAGGTTGAACTTTGCAAATGTTTGCAGTGAAGTGTGCAAAGTTTGTGCTGGCCTAGAGCTAAACAGTGTGGGCATGAAAGTGGGTGTGGTGGTTTGCAGACAGCTGCAGCGATGTCTAGTGAACAGCTATGGTAAGTATTGCCACTGCAGTTGATCTTAGTGGTTTGCCGGTGTCTCATGGCAGAGCAAGATGGATACATAAAAGATGAATAATTAATTCATAGAATATGGAGCCTGCAACTGATACTTACATGAAAACACATAAAGAATAATAGGAGGAAGAGTAGGAGGTCCTAGATTCTAGAGCACAGCACAGTAGATTGAGTAGCAAGCAAATTGCAGGGACCACCTGGTGGAAAGATAAGATAGTGCACAGCAAAGCAGAGAGATGGGCAAATTGTAAGGCTGTACCTGTAGGCGTAAAGGGGAAGCTGAATAGTCGGAATAGTTATGCAGTAACTAGTAGGAAGTGCGGCAAAATGTTGCCAGATGTAGGGATGGTGCACTGAATGTATTCAAAGTCAGCGAATGTTAATGATTTGGGTGTTTTGCATGGACAGGCTGGCCCTCCTCTTTGCATGGACCGGCCCTCCTCCTTGTTCCTACAGTTTTTCCGCCAGGTGGTTTGCCATGCCCTTTAGCGACACACTGCACCATCCCTACATCTGTCCTTGTTTTTGGAGGAAACATTTTTACACACCCTTATTATTATTATTCTTCTACTTCTTCTTCTCCGTCAGCTGTAACTCACAAATGATAATGAGTAAGGGACTGATTTATCCACGTTCTACAGCGCTTTCGACGGGTAAGTGCCTTTTGTAGATTTGATGACTCCGCGAGCAAGTCCACAAATGGAGGTTACTAGACCTCGGGGAGACATTCCTGGGAGAAAGACGCCATTTTACGCTGACGCAACTACACGTTCGGACACACTTGATCGCCTAATCCTCTTTCAGCTGCGATTCAATAGATCCACAACGCAGCGAGATGACTGTTCTAGGGCGCATACAGGAGATGCTTCGACCGACATTCGCCCGCCCACCATTTCAGATGTTATCCGCGGCTGTGCCATTTGGCAGCCATTTTCCCTTACTGCGCGGTTGCTTCCGGCCGACATTTCCGCGTTCGCTTGGCGATGAGAGCTAGCTGTCACTTCCAGTTCCTCTCCACAGTCATCCTGCATTCAATGGTGTAGGTATGGTGCAGCTCTTTTGTGTGCATGTAGGGGCCGTACCTCTAGACCACCTGTGGTGTGGGTAGACACGTAGCTATAGCCAATATCCATCCAGACAGTGAGTCAGAGTGGCAGCAAAATATGATTGGGTTTGTGGGAGTTACTCTGTGACCAAGCCAGTGTTGCCTACCACCATGACTTCCTGGATAAGTAATTTGGAAGGGAGGGGGGTTACAGCCCCCTAGCCCTCATGTTCTGCCATCCTAGCCTATAGCACAGCTAACTCCGCAAAATGATAGGCTAGCCAAACAGAAGTAATACATCTTGCACCCATCCACCACAGACTACCCTAGGTTGCCCACCCAGCCACATCCCACAATGTGCTACACACCCTGCCATGCATTTGGAGCACATTCCTTTGTTGCCACTGTTGTTTGGAAGCCTTTCTAGTAGATCAGCCATTGCCCATGTGCAATTTGCATTCCATAAAAAGTCGAGAAACAAGGGTGCGTAAAAATGTTTCCTTCAAAAACAAGGGCAGATGTAGGGATGGTGCAGTGTGTCTCTGAAGGGCATGGCAAACCACCTGCCGGAAAAACCGTAGGAACAAGGAGGTGCGCCGGTCCATGTAAAGAGGGGGACCAGCCTGTCCCTGCAAAACCCATGCAGATCATTAACACTCACTGATTTGAATACATTTGCACCATCCCTACATCTGGCAACATTTTGCTGCGCTTGTGGTCTTGCTACCATCCCCTATTTCTCTGCCTGCATGTTGTTATGCAATTGTGAGTGTGCAATAACAAGCTAAAGGCCTGCTACATGCATGCGATTAAGATTGCATGCCTATTCCAACTATGCATCTTCCCATGTACACATCACTAAGCTGCATGCATACACCCATGTACATGACTAAAGCGCTGATGAGTAACGGCTGTACAGCTATACTGTATAGCAATTGCAGAGTCTGGTACACCGTGATGCATGCATATGTATGGATGTATTCTGAAATACTGTAAGACACTAGCTACCTGGATATACATGTATGAAGGTTGAACTTCACAAGCATTGGCAGTGAAGTGTGCAATGTTTGTGCTGGCCTAGAGCTACACAGTGTGGGCATGAAAGTGGGTGTGGTGGTTTGCAGGCAGTGATGTAATGAGCAGCTATGGTAAGTATTGACACTGCATTTGAGCTTAGCACAGCAAAGTAGATTGCAGTTTAATTTGCAGGGATAAACCTTCTGGAAAGGGAAGATAGAGCACAGCTAAAACAGAGAGATAGGTAAATGGTAAGGCTGTACTTGTAGGTGCAAAAGGGAAGCTGAATAGCCGGAATGGTTGTGCAGTAGTAGCTAGGAGGCGTGGCAAAATGTTGCCAGATGTAGGGATGGTGCAAATGTATTCAAATCAGTGAGTGTTAATGATCTGCATGGGTTTTGCAGGGACAGGCTGGTCCCCCTCTTTGCATGGACCGGCGCTCCTCCTTGTTCCTACGGTTTTTCCGGCAGGTGGTTTGCCATGCCCTTCAGAGACACACTGCACCATCCCTACATCTGCCCTTGTTTTTGAAGGAAACATTTTTACGCACCTTATATATAGGATAGGATGCTAACGCACTAAGCCCAAACTAGCAACATGCTAACTCACTCAGCCCACACTAGCAACATGCTAACGCACTCAGCTCACACTAGCAACATGCTAACTCACTCAGCCCACACTAGCAACATGCTAACGCACTCAGCCCACACTATATAGCAACATGTTTAAAATGGGGCTATAAATTAGCTATAGGTTAGCAGTGTATACTAGACAATGTAGACATGACTGCTAAGCAAATTAAGAAACCAACAGCCCAAGAGGGCAGTACTTCCACAATATTTTGCACAAAAACCATTACCATCTTCCTCCCACCCCCTCCCTTTCCCTCCCCTTCCCCTCCTCACTCCTTCCTCCTTCCTCCCTCCCCCTTCCCCCTTCCCTTCCCCCTCCTCCCACCCCCTCCCTTCCCCCTCCTCCCTCCTCCTTCCCCTCTCCCTTCCTTCCCTCCCCTTCTCTCCCCCACCTCACTCCCACCTCAACTTTCCAAACAGGTAAATAACAACATAAGTATGAAGTATTCTTACTACAAACTATGGAAATGCAAACATGAAACAAAGCCATTTTCGTATAGTATCTATAGCTATAGCTATGCATAGCTACATGTATCTGAACAGTGGTATGCATGCACTATAAGTACTAGGTGAAGCAAAGATACACTATCATGACAGTCACTTTGACTTCATCATGCTCCCACTCTGAATGCTCTCAACAGTTCGTTCATACAAGACCAGCAGGTTCTGGTAGTTGCGCTTAGAATCACGAAGGCGCATTGCAAAAAATTTAGCATCCTCAGGCCTAAGATATCCAGCCATTTTCTCTGTGGACATTCGAGCATCATCAACAGCTGACTCCAGTTCAGTGACTCCCAGTACACATTGTTCAAGGGTATCTCTAACATTTCTCACTTTACCACCAGCAGCAGACAACTCCTTAACCTCTGAGTTCAGACGCTGCCCCAAATTGTACCTCGCCTCCGCATCCACGAATTGATAGAAACCAACCAACTTAGCTCCAGCCGCTGCTCCGACTGCCAATGGAAGTGGGGTGAATACAGTGACTGCAGCTCCAAATGCTACACCAAGGGTATACAGTGCTGTGGTGTAACCTGCAGACCATCCTTGCTTCACTTCTTCGGCACTGGTTACCTTCTCTGCTAGTTTATTAGTTATTAAGCTTAAAAGGTCATCTGTTGTGGACATGGCGTTCTTCAACTTCACTTTGGCAGTCTCCAGTGCCTTGCTTGCTTTTTTGAGATGATCTCTGACATCACCCAATCGCATGCGAATAATATCATACTCCCCTTGATCAAAAGCGGCCTGTATGTCATCAAGATATTCCTTGACCATGTCTCGCATTAGACTCCTTCCGTGAACCACAAAACCAAAGACACTTTCTTTAGCTTCCCTGTAGAGGCGCAAGACTCCGAAGGCTCTGTCTACAACGTTCTCCTGCCATCTGCCTTCTGCCATGTCACTAGAGCGGAAGGTGTCCAGCTTGGTATCGATGTTGCGCACTGCTTCAAACATTGCAGGTAGGTCTTCAATCTGCCCAAGGTCATCATTCGTCATCATGTCAAAGAGATGCCTGAAGCTGTGAACATCTTCGTCCTGCACCCAGCACTGCACAAACGGGCTCCACCCAACCCACGGACACAGCAAACTATTCACTTGGAACTCTACGTAATACACCAAGACAAAAGAGAAAAGCAGAAGAAGCCCCACGCCGACTACTACCTTCTTGAGGCTCCATGCACCGCCTATGGTGGTAATTACGTTGACTGTGAATCCGTGCGCTTGGGGCTGAGGGACGCGCTCTCGCGCTGGGCCTCTTCTCGGGCGGGGCCCTACATCTCGCCCACCGCGGTCCGCCATTTTGCGCAAATAAAGCTTATGTACCGATTCTCTGTTTGTTTGTTTGTATGTCACCGTAAAAATCTGTCCTGCTCAGGGGGCCGCCGCCAAATTCGCCATGTCGATTGAGGACAGCCTAGGCCATGTTCTTTTGGGGTTGATGCTCCCCAAGCTGCCCTCCTGCAGAAGATTGCGGCACTGTCTTTCCTCCGCGGCGCCGATCGGCCATTTTATTCCACGTCATGCGGTGCCCAGTGCGCATACCGATCCGCGCCTAGAATGTGACCCACATCCGGTTTGTAATCTAATTATGCGCCCTCACCGCACACCTAGCACCTCAGCCAGCTCATGTTACACATTGTTTACACAACACCCCTCAATCTGCACTCTTGGTACTTTCTGAACCCAACACCAGAACAACGCAAACCAAGTTCTCCTTGCTGTAGTCTTCGTCTGACAGCCTTGGTGGGGCTGCCGTCATGGGTGCACCAGAGCAGGGAAGCCTGCCTTCGCTGCTAGTATAGTATAAAATGCGTGACATTGCAATGACTTAATTCAAGAGGGGAGTAATTTATTCAATTAACATCTTAATTAGACTATCATTTTCCAAAGTTCTGTTTGCACCTCGCAAATGCTTGTAAAGTGGAGAGGACTGTCTTGTAGGAGAGAGATCTGTGAGTGCGTAGGAAACTGGGAAAGGAGGGAGAGAGGGAGGAAAGTGATTCTGAAACAAAACTGTTGAGTCAGACTCTCAAGTAATATGTTTCCAAAACAACAAACTGAGTTATTTCTTCAACTGCCCTCAACTAGGAAGCACTCAATTGTGCATTGTTCACAATTTAGGAAACTACATATATATAGTTTGAACCAGGAAACCACCTAGTAAGCACACCATGGTACATGGTTCAACTGCCCTCAACTAGGAAGCACTCAATTGTGCATTCAATTCACAGTTTAGGAACACAGCCTAAACTATATAGCTACAGCAATCTATGTCATACTATACCAAGCTTCTGTGTGTGTGTGTGTGTGTGTGTGTGTGTGTGTGTGTGTGTGTGTGTGTGTGTACATGTGTGTGTGTGTGTGTGTGTGTGTGTGTGTGTGTGTGTGTGTGTGTGTGTGTGTGTGTGTGTGTGTGTGTACATGTGTGTGTACGTGTGTGTGTGTGTGTGTGTGTGTGTGTGTGTGTGTGTGTGTGTGTGTGTGTGTGTGTGTGTGTGTGTGTGTGTGTGTGTGTGTGTGTGTGTGTGTGTACATGTGTGTGTACGTGTGTGTGTGTGTGTGTGTGTGTGTGTGTGTGTGTGTGTGTGTGTGTGTGTGTGTGTGTGTGTGTGTGTGTGTGTGTGTGTGTGTGTGTGTGTGTGTGTGTGTGTGTGTGTGTGTGCATGTGTGTGCATGTGTGTGTGTGTGTGTGTGTGTGTGTGTGTGTGCGTGTGTACGTGTGTGGTCTGGCATACCACTATTACCTGTGAAGAGGTGGACACAGAAATGACACAACGATGGCATAGATACTCACTGCTGCGTACAGTAATGGATCAGTGGTATATCTTTGGGGCTGGAGTCATGTAGCTGTACTTCAATGATTCAGGACTTTTCGGCTGTGTAGATCTTCATCAGCTGATGAATGCCTATGGCCGAAATGTGCTTAATCAGTGAAGGTTGGCTATGGGAATCTACCTCGAAAGCTATACCGCTGATCCCAGTGACACTAGCAGGCACACCTAGCAAATGTCTCTTTCTCTCACCCTACTGCTTAACACACACACACACACACAATCCATTGTACTATATAGTAACCTTTGCATCGTTGCTCCACCATTGAGACATCAATCTGATCATGTCCTATCTCCTGTCTCTGCACTGCCCGACACAGCTCTCTTGCTGTCTCCACCATGTGGCTGTGAGCATCTTCACTAGACAGCACTTGGACAAAGTAACTTGATTCAACTCCTAACACCAAAAGACAACAAAAACTCTTCAAACGCACACACTACATATTTTCAGACACACACACACACCCTACATCCCTACACACACACTAGTCTACACCAACACACACACACACACACACACACACACACACACACACACACACACACACACACACACACACACACACACACACACACACATGTACACACGAATATCATCTATTCACATACATAACCAATAAAGACATCACACAGAGACCAGACTAAGGTGCCCCATACACTATACAACTGGTTGGGCTGTTCCCAATGATTTCAAAGCTATACTGTATACATCACACATGAATCACACACTAAATGTGCTGAATCCTTGAAATTTGGCTACGGGAATCAAGCTCAAATGCTATACCATTGACCCGAGTGACACCAGCAGAAACTCCTAGTCACATTAGTGGATACACCCAATGCCCAGTGACACTTGTTGACGCACCAAGTGACACTTGTTGACGCACCAAGTGACACTAGTGGGCACACCAAGTGACACTAGTTGGCACACCAAGTGACTAGCAGGCACACCTAGTTGATGTTTCTCCTTCTCTCACCCAACTGCTTAATATGTGCACTTAAAGGCTACCTCTCTCCTTTCTCTTTCCTTCGCCTTCAGGTACACACAGACACACACACACGCACGTGCGCACGCATGCACACGCACACACACACACACATACAGTCCATTGTACTATAGTAACATTTGCATCGTTGTTCCACCATTGAGACATCAATCTGATCATGTCCTATCTCCTGTCTCTGCACTGCCTGACACAGCTCTCTTGCTGTCTCTACCATGTGGCTGTCAGCATCTTCACTAGATAGCACTTGGACAAAGTAACTTGATTCAACTCCTAATGCCAACAAACAACAGATAAACTGTTAAAACACACCACATCTCTTCAGACACACACACACCCTACATCCCTACACACACATGCACGCACGCACGCACACACACACCTCCTCCTTTGTACACCTTGTCCACAATTGGACGTTGGGTGACATCACGACAAACATCAGACAGGGTTGGTTGAGCTAGCTGGCAGATGTAACTGGTGGACAGCAGACCGCCACTGGGCTCTGTCCTTCACTAGGTCTTCCCAGTTGCTGATCTTGGACAGGTCCCTATCGACAACATCTATCCAGCAGAGTGAGGTTCCTCCAGGCTTCCTCTTCTTGCCTCATGGCCGGCATTTCAGCACCTGTCGCTGTGGCCGGTGGGCTGGCATCCTTTGGAGGTGACCAAACCATTGCAGATCTCAGTTTCACCTGGTCTTCCACTGGTATTTCACCTACTTCTGCCAAAATATCCTCATTTCTTCTCTTGTTCCACGAGGTCACTCCAATAATGTCTCGCAGGCACTTCATCTGGAAGGCATGCAATCTTTTGAGGTCCTGCTGAGTGACTGCCCATGTCTCCGATCCATACAGAAGTACAGACATCACCGTCACTCTGAACACATGAGCCTTGGTTTTCTTACTCACACTTCGACTTCTAAACACCTTCCTCCTCCACATCTGGTACACTGTGGCTGTCCTCTCCAATCGTGTGCTCACCTCTCCATCTACTCTAGCAGTCTGCCCCACTTTACTCCCCAGATAGGAGAATTCTTCCACAGCCTCCAGTGCGTTGCCCCTAAGTGTGATTGTTGGTTGGTCATCATCAGTACCTGCTCCGATACTCATAATCTTTGTCTTTGCTCCATTGATGTTCATCCCCCACCTCATACAGGTCCTGTCCAGAGTGTCCACCATAACCTTAAACTCTTCTCTGGTTTCAGCTACCAGGGTTAAGTCATCCGCATACTGGATATTCTGGATGTCAGTGGTTGCTGGAGTCTTCTCTCTGTAGGAGAGGAACAGTCCCTTGGTGGTTGTGTACTCAATGCTCCATCCTCCTGGTGTTGTCTCCAATGTCTCTCTGAGGATCTTATCCGTGAAACAATTGAAGAGGAGTGGAGACAGAACGCATCCCTGTCTGACTCCACTTTCAACCTTAAACTCCTCAGAGGAACCTTTGGCAGTCTTCACCTGGCACCATGTGCCAGTGTACATTTCTTCGATGATGTCAATTAGGTGACCGGGAACTTTGTAGTTCTTTAGGGTGGCAATAAGGGCACTACGGTCTACTGAGTCATAGGCTTTGGTGAGATCTATGAAGCAAAGATGTGCTGCCGTTTCATATTCCACTGCTCTTTCAAGATCTGCCTCGTCACCCAGATCTGATCTGTTGTCCCACGACCCTTCCAAAACCCACATTGTGACTCTAGAAGCTGGGGATCTATGATGGCCTGTAGCTTCTCATGGAGTATGAGAGAGAGTACCTTTCCTGGAATGCTCAACAAGGCGATTCCTCGATAGTTATAACACACTTTCCTGCACTTCTTTTTGTGGATTGGAATCAAGATGGCATTCTTCCATTCCTGAGGTAATTGCTTTGTCTTCCAGACCTCTTTCAGCAACTCCCACAACCAGTCAATCATTGCCTGCCCTCCATTCTTTACCATCTCTCCTGCTATTTCATCACTTCCTACTGCCTTGCCATTCTTCAGTTTACTGACTGCACACTCCACTTCCTCCCTTGTTAATTCTGCTGCATCTGTTGTTGAGAGGTCTTCCACACCAGCAATGACCTCCTCAGTTACAGTGCCCTGTACATTTAACACTCCTTCAAAGTGCCTCTTCCAGCGTGCTAATTTCTCATCCTTGTTCTTGAGCGGTTGTCCACTTTCATCCAAGATGGTTGGTGTATGCCTAACTTTGTTTGCATTAAGGTCCCTTAGCTTCCTGAAGAAATCTCCTTCACTGCTGTTCTCACTGCTCTTCGAAGGGTTTGATATTCTCTCTGTCTTTCTGCATCTGTTCTACACTCTTGCCACTGTCTGTACGCCTTTCTCTTCGCTTCAATGATTTGCATTGTGTCATTGCTTATCCACTTCTTCTGTTTCTTCCTCTTCCATTGTAGATCTGCTTCATCTCCTTCCACCTGTCCTCAACAGTTCTCTCTGCTTTCCTCTTCTCAAAACCCTCTTTTATGATGTTTGCAAAATCAGCCTTGATGGACACATCTTGCAGAAGTTTCACACACACACACACACACACACACACACACACACACACACACTGTCTGTCTGTCTGTCTGTCTTTCTTGTTGCCATTCAATGGTCTCGCGACCCCCCTAAGGGGGGGGGGGGGGTAGCAAGACAAGAGTTCAGTTGCTTGGTAGTCTTCGCTTATTCAGCTGGGCCATTGCAGACTGCATCTCCTGCCCCACTCCTATGTGCAAAGATGGTAGCTGTGATGGTGAGTCCACTGGTAGAGGTGCAAATCCTCCGCAGGGAAAAGGGTGTCCAAGGAGACCCTGGCAGCTATCCTGCTCTACTCCTGCGATTGTAGTGTGACGTTCCAGCAAGTTCACCGCAACTGAGCTGGTAGACACAGTTAGAGTAGGGTGCCCGTCATTCGTCCGAGCTGTCAGTCTCCCAGACGGTGTGGTGGATGATGGTTTTGGCAGCCTCAATCTGCCAGCCTTCTCCAAAAGTGACACTTGCCGCTGAAGACAAACTACGGCGCGCACACTGCGAGTCCTCACACACACACACACACACACACACACACACACACACACACACACACACACACACACACACACACACACACACACACACACACACACACACACGCACTCGCACTCGCACACGCACACACACGTACACACAAATATCATGTATTCCCATACGTACATAACCTATAAAGAGATCACACAGAGACCGGACTAAGGTGCTCCACATTATACAACTGGTTGGGCTGTTCCCAATGATTTCAAAGCTACTGTATACATCACACATGGCAGTGCTTCCTAAAACATATTAGTTGGGCTGATTCCATTAGTAACACTAGCAGGAAAGCCCACCGAAGGCGGGCTTTCCTGCTATGGCGCACCAACGAAGGCTACCCAGCGCCGGCATGTCCACGCCAGCACATCGACGATAGCTATTTGGGGGCCAACACGTTGGCAACAGCTGTGGGGTCCCACTAGTCATTAATGGCCTATCTGACATCGTGTGCTGTGAAAACATCAGTGCATCACACAGACTGACAATGACTGGAGTATTCAAATATCATATGACTACAATAATATTATAATGCAAGTCAAGTAAAGGAGGAAACAGATAGACTGTAAATATTGTCATTGTCATTAATTTGTCAAATTATCAGGATAGTGATACAACATTGTCAGTGTAGCTAACGTGTGCCATGGTCATTGGTATGTTGTCTTTAACTTTAAGATGCTGTAGTGCACCTACGCGACTGAGTGCAATATCCAGCTGGCCATCAGAAAACAGGGGCCTGTGTAAGTAAATACCAATGGTGTGTCTGGTCCTGGCTTTAGCTAGCTACATGATGAGCAAGCACATAAAGTTGCTGAGGCTGGGCAAGAAAAACGCTAAGGAGCTAACCACAGGCAGTCTTGATCTTGCTGCAATTGCTGCTGACAGCTGTCTAGAGGATCCTCTGTAAGGACAGGCTCTTCCACTGTAGTCGCTCCTGGAGATCGTACAGAGGTGGAGATCGCAAAGTCATCAGGAAGCACGGACGTTTCGCGGGATATGCCTGAGGGCAGCGCGGTCCCCGTCTCTTGGGTATGGTTGACTTCGCCGGTTGCTGGCGTCCGTGCGCTGAGCTTCTCCTATAAAGATCATTGCGTTCGGTTGCGCTGCCACCTCGCGCTCCTTGGCAACCTTTGGCAAAGATGGCGTCGTTTATACAGAAAACATGGATGCCGCAATGGTATTTCACCGATTCTCTCCGCAGATGCATCACGCGTGGCTGTTTTCGCGTCACGGCTGAATCGAATGGAGGTAGGCCGAAGTGCTGTATAAGAAAGCTGGTCGTTTTCCCGTCGCTAAACGCTAAACGCTCCTAAGAATACGGAACACGGATACTCGGGCTTAGCTCCATTATAATATAGGATGCTAACGCACTCAGCCCACACTAGCAACATGCTAACGCACTCAGCCCACACTAGCAACATGCTAACGGACTCAGCCCACACTAGCAACATGCTAACGGACTCAGCCCACACTAGCAACATGCTAACGCACTCAGCCCACACTAGCAACATGCTAACGCACTCAGCCCACACTAGCAACATGCTAACGCACTCAGCCCACACTAGCAACATGCTAACGCACTCAGCCCACACTAGCAACATGCTAACGCACTCAGCCCACACTAGCAACATGCTAACGCACTCAGCCCACACTAGCAACATGCTAACGCACTCAGCCCACACTAGCAACATGCTAACGCACTCAGCCCACACTAGCAACATGCTAACGCACTCAGCCCACACTAGCAACATGCTAACGCACTCAGCTCACACTAGCAACATGCTAACGCACTCAGCTCACACTAGCAACATGCTAACGCACTCAGCCCACACTAGCAACATGCTAACGCACTCAGCCCAAACTATATATATAGCAACATGTTTAAAATGGGGCTATAAATTAGGTTAGCAGTGTATACTAGACAATCTAGACATGACTGCTAAGCAAATTAAGAAACCAACAGCCCAAGAGGGCAGTACTTCCACAATATTTTGCACAAAACCATTACCATCTTCCTCCCACCCCCTCCCTTTCCCCTCCTCACTCCTTCCTCCTTCCTCCCTCCCCCTTCCCCCTTCCCTTCCCCCTCCTCCCACCCCCTCCCTTCCCCCTCCTCCCTCCTCCTTCCCCCTCCCCCTTCCTCCCCTCCCCTTCTCTCCCCCACCTCCCTCCCACCTCAACTTTCCAAACAGGTAAATAACAACATAAGTATGAAGTATTCTTACTACAAACTATGGAAATGCAAACATGAAACAAAGCCATTTTCGTATAGTATCTATAGCTATAGCTATGCATAGCTACATGTATCTGAACAGTGGTATGCATGCACTATAAGTACTAGGTGAAGCAAAGATACACTATCATGACAGTCACTTTGACTTCATCATGCTCCCACTCTGAATGCTCTCAACAGTTCGTTCATACAAGACCAGCAGGTTCTGGTAGTTGCGCTTAGAATCACGAAGGCGCATTGCAAAAAATTTAGCATCCTCAGGCCTAAGATATCCAGCCATATTCTCTGTGGACATTCGAGCATCATCAACAGCTGACTCCAGTTCAGTGACTCCCAGTACACATTGTTCAAGGGTATCTCTAACATTTCTCACTTTACCACCAGCAGCAGACAACTCCTTAACCTCTGAGTTCAGACGCTGCCCCAAATTGTACCTCGCCTCCGCATCCACGAATTGATAGAAACCAACCAACTTAGCTCCAGCCGCTGCTCCGACTGCCAATGGAAGTGGGGTGAATACAGTGACTGCAGCTCCAAATGCTACACCAAGGGTATACAGTGCTGTGGTGTAACCTGCAGACCATCCTTGCTTCACTTCTTCGGCACTGGTTACCTTCTCTGCTAGTTTATTAGTTATTAAGCTTAAAAGGTCATCTGTTGTGGACATGGCGTTCTTCAACTTCACTTTGGCAGTCTCCAGTGCCTTGCTTGCTTTTTTGAGATGATCTCTGACATCACCCAATCGCATGCGAATAATATCATACTCCCCTTGATCAAAAGCGGCCTGTATGTCATCAAGATATTCCTTGACCATGTCTCGCATTAGACTCCTTCCGTGAACCACAAAACCAAAGACACTTTCTTTAGCTTCCCTGTAGAGGCGCAAGACTCCGAAGGCTCTGTCTACAACGTTCTCCTGCCATCTGCCTTCTGCCATGTCACTAGAGCGGAAGGTGTCCAGCTTGGTATCGATGTTGCGCACTGCTTCAAACATTGCAGGCAGGTCTTCAATCTGCCCAAGGTCATCATTCGTCATCATGTCAAAGAGATGCCTGAAGCTGTGAACATCTTCGTCCTGCACCCAGCACTGCACAAACGGGCTCCACCCAACCCACGGACACAGCAAACTATTCACTTGGAACTCTACGTAATACACCAAGACAAAAGAGAAAAGCAGAAGAAGCCCCACGCCGACTACTACCTTCTTGAGGCTCCATGCACCGCCTATGGTGGTAATTACGTTGACTGTGAATCCGTGCGCTTGGGGCTGAGGGACGCGCTCTCGCGCTGGGCCTCTTCTTGGGCGAGGCCCTACATCTCGCCCACCGCGGTCCGCCATTTTGCGCAAATAAAGCTTATGCACCGATTCTCTGTTTGTTTGTTTGTATGTCACCGTAAAAATCTGTCCTGCTCAGGGGGCCGAAACCCAAATTCGCCATGTCGATTGAGGACAGCCTAGGCCATGTTCTTTTGGGGTTGATGCTCCCCAAGCTGCCCTCCTGCAGAAGATTGCGGCACTGTCTTTCCTCCGCGGCGCCGATCGGCCATTTTATTCCACGTCATGCGGTGCCCAGTGCGCATACCGATCCGCGCCTAGAATGTGACCCACATCCGGTTTGTAATCTAATTATGCGCCCTCACCGCACACCTAGCACCTCAGCCAGCTCATGTTACACATTGTTTACACAACACCCCTCAATCTGCACTCTTGGTACTTTCTGAACCCAACACCAGAACAACGCAAACCAAGTTCCCCTTGCTGTAGTCTTCGTCTGACAGCCTTGGTGGGGCTGCCGTCATGGGTGCACCAGAGCAGGGAAGCCTGCCTTCGCTGCTAGTACAGTATAAAACGCGTGACATTGCAATGACTTAATTCAAGAGGGGAGTAATTTATTCAATTAACATCTTAATTAGACTATCATTTTCCAAAGTTCTGTTTGCACCTCGCAAATGCTTGTAAAGTGGAGAGGACTGTCTTGTAGGAGAGAGATCTGTGAGTGCGTAGGAAACTGGGAAAGGAGGGAGAGAGGGAGGAAAGTGATTCTGAAACAAAACTGTTGAGTCAGACTCTCAAGTAATATGTTTCCAAAACAACAAACTGAGTTATTTCTTCAACTGCCCTCAACTAGGAAGCACTCAATTGTGCATTGTTCACAATTTAGGAAACTACATATATATAGTTTGAATCAGGAAACCACCTAGTAAGCACACCATGGTACATGGTTCAACTGCCCTCAACTAGGAAGCACTCAATTGTGCATTCAGTTCACAGTTTAGGAAACACAGCCTAAACTATATAGCTACAGCAATCTATGTCATACTATACCAAGCTTGTGTGTGTGTGTGCGTGTACATGTGTGTGTACGTGTGTGTGTGTGTGTGTACATGTGTGTGTATGTGTGTGTGTGTGTGTACATGTGTGTGTACGTGTGTGTGTGTGTGTACATGTGTGTGTACTGTGTGTGTGTGTGTACATGTGTGTGTACGTGTGTGTGTGTGTGTGTGTGTGTGTGTGTGTGTGTGTGTGTGTGTGTGTGTGTGTGTGTGTGTGTATGTGTGTGTGTGTGTGTGTGTGTGTGTGTGTGTATGTGCATGTGTGTGTGTCACGCATGTGTGCTTATGTGTCTGTCCACCTGTACATCCACACAGCCACTCACTGTATTTCTGCAAACCTCATTCTCCAGGGAGGGTAGCCCCCAGTAGTGGTAGCATTGCCAAACACCACCAACAGGTCAGGGTCTGGCATACCACTATTACCTGTGAAGAGAGGGACATTTCACAGAGGTAGAAAATGACACAACAATGGCATAGACACTCACTGCTGCATACAGTAATGGATCAATGGGATAGCTTTGGGGCTGGAGTCATGTAGCTGTACTTCGATGATTCAGGACTTTTCGGCTGTGTAGATCTTCATCAGCTGATGAATGCCTATGGCCGAAATGTGCTTAATCAGTGAAGGTTGGCTATGGGAATCTACCTCGAAAGCTATACCGCTGATCCCAGTGACACTAGCAGGCACACCTAGCAAATGTCTCTTTCTCTCACCCTACTGCTTAACACACACACCCACACACACAATCCATTGTACTATATAGTAACCTTTGCATCGCTGTTCCACCATTGAGACATCAATCTGATCATGTCCTATCTCCTGTCTCTGCACTGCCCGACACAGCTCTCTTGCTGTCTCCACCATGTGGCTGTGAGCATCTTCACTAGACAGCACTTGGACAAAGTAACTTGATTCAACTCCTAACACCAAAAGACAACAAAAAACTCTTCAAACGCACACACTACATATTTTCAGACACACACACACACCCTACATCCCTACACACACACTAGTCTACACCAACACACACACACACACACACACACACACACACACACACACACACACACACACACGCACACATACACACATACACACACTCACACACACACGCACACACACAGTGACTGAACATGGTGTCAAAGCCTCTTTGATTTACTTATGTGATCACATTCCTCATGCTAATGGCAGTCCTCAAGACATTCAGCAAACTTGGACAGGTGTTGTTTAATTTTCCTCTATCAACCAGCACAGATGCATATGTACACCCTGTGCACTTTGGGCTGGTGGTATTCTTCTTATAACACTAGTTACAGCACATACATATGATGCATATGCACTCATTGCCGTTGCACTGTGGTGGTGATTTACATGCAGCAATAGCTAGAAATACATGTTTCACCAGTATGTGAAGTAAACAAAACATATGTATTGCTCTCACCGATGACAGCTAGCTATAGCCATTATATGGCTGGCTAAACAAGTCATAGCAGGGTCACTGGAAAGCTCTAGAGACATTAGATCATGGTGTGTGCAGGGGGGCTCGAGCCCCCTTGCACACACATTCAGCTCAGTCCAATACAAAAGTATAGAGATTAATAGTTTGGACCTTGGACCCCCCCCACTTTTTAGGACCTGCCGCCCTCTCTGTTAGACAGCTAGCTAACTAGGAGGCAAGGCAGTCAGAGTTGATTATAATTTGTCTTGTCTGCTACCCCAATTATGTTACGTTACGTCATAGAGAATATCTATGGTTACGTTCAGCGATCTTCTTGGGCTTCACTGTGAAATCCGTGCATCGACTGCTGCATGGACTGTTTCGAATTTGGCGCTGCCAGGTTAGACTTCCGATTTTCAGCTGAAGTTGAAACTAATCTGTGCCAACGACACCAATGATTAACCCTCCTCGTATCTAGGCAATTGCCATTATTCTAACCTAACTACTTCCTGTGGCAAAGGGGCAAGGGCATGCTCGTGACAAGTTGGGAGGCAACCTGCAGTGCCTCCCAACGACTTGGCAGGTGGAAAGACTGTCCACCTGCCATTCATTGAGGGGCAGCCCCTCCACCAGGTGCCCCTGTATGCAAGGGAGCACTGGTTAAAGCTAGCTGCTGCTGGGCTGCCCCTGCTTTGCCTGCCTGTGGGTTGCTGCTGCATGGCAAACCCTCGCTGATCAAGTGAGGTTAGGGGCTGCTGCCCCTCCTATGATTAGCTGCTTGCAATTGGGTTGCGCTGGCAACCTCTGCTGCGAGAGCTATGGGCTGCTGAGCCCTCTAGGCTTAGCTGCTTGGGTTGCACTGGCAACCTCTGCTGCGAGAGCTATGGGCTGCTGAGCCCTCTAGGCTTAGCTGCTTGGGTTGCGCTGGCAACCTCTGCTGCGAGGGCAATGGGCTGCTGAACCCTCTAGGTTTAGCTGCTTGGGTTGAGCTGGCAAGCTCTGCTGTGCATGCTATGGGCTGCTGAGCCGCCTAGGCTTAGCTGCTTGGGTTGCGCTGGCAACCCTTGCTTTTGGTGCCTGCTGGCCCGTTGCTAGGCTGGTACGGACTTTTGGGGATACCCCATACACACAAAAGTAATCACCTAGGGTGATTCATCCCCCAAAGTCAGTACATATAAATATGCTAGACGTCCCCTCTGGGTAGCCGTACTCTGTACCCCGACCACTACTGGTCTGTCGCTCAGCGTCAACAAGTTCTCAATGGTTAACTCAAATAAGTATGTCCACATCAGCCAACTGAAAAGTACAAGGCATGCACTAAAAGATGATTGAACTGACATGCACTACAAAATTTGCCATTATGACTCAACACAACTCAACAGTAGTTCGGTGTGTGCTAACATGTGGTTTGGCTTATACGTGTGTGCCACATATGAGTCCCTGCTCATCTTCCTAAGCTCGCTGACAGTTGTGCCAGGGTCTGCTGAGGCATCCGAATATATCTCAGATAGGAGTCGCTGGCCCATCTTCCCAATGTCTGGATTGTAGAATCATGGATCCCACATGCTGCTGCTGTGGTTGCTGCACCAATCCTGAATGAGTGGTCAGAGTACCCTGTTGGATCGATGCCATCTGCTGTGAGAGTTGACCTCAGGAGGCTAACCAGTTTGGCTCGTGTGAGTGGCTGACGGTCCTCTGTCTGGAACAGTGGACCCTGGTCAAAACCCCGTGCCGCCAAGTACGCGAGCATTGCTGCTATCGGACACAACTAGTTGTTGGTCCTGCCGATGAATAGATTGATGCCCTGCCGTGCCTGGTCAGTCTTGGAGCCTTTAAGTGATATTTGAATTAGCGAGGGGCTCTGCAAGTCATCCACCGCGATGTCCATGGGGGTCAAGTGCCACGCTGGGTCAAATGAGTTAACCGATGGTGATGCCATCTCACCCGACCTCAGGAACGCGAAGAATCCTAGACAGCATGCCGACCACAGCATCACGTTGTCCCACTTGTGTGGTTCCCGGTCCAATACTGCCTTGACTCTCCTCAGGACATATGGTGTTATGGGAAGGCGTGTGTCCTTCGCTTTGGGTTTCGACCTCTTTAGCCCACTTAAAGCTAGTTGGAGCCGCAATGCGCCTGCCAGTGGATCCCCAAGCCCCTGTACAATGTGCATGTGACGGATGGCCGAGAGATAGGACCTCACTGAGCTGTGGGCTAGGCGTAACGAGAGGTGAGCGACAAACAGGATCAATATGGATTCTCGAGCTGGCAGTGGGGATACTCCCATACAGTGGCAGAATTGCATGAATTCTGACTGGCCGACCCGGTAGGCCTTGCGAGAGCTCGGTGCTAAGCTGTCCCTGAAGAGGTCCTTAGCCACTCCTTCCAGGCCGGTGACGTCCACTCCGGTTGCCGGTTCGTCAGAAAGCTCCACAAGGGGGATGGGACCGGTGTAGGGCATCTGTGCGCCTGGGGAGTTGCCTCGAAAAAACCTGCATGTGGTTACGAGAGACAGCATCAGCTGGAGTGTTGGAACTCCCTGGGATGTGCTCAGCCCTCAGTTTAAAGTCACACCTAGCACAGAAAAAATGGATGCACCGCAGTAAGTGCATTAAGATGTGGTCTTTGCATGACTGGGCTGTGATCACTTGGACCACAGCCATGTTGTCGCACTGGACCAATACCTGTTGGTGACACCATTCTGGGCCCCAAACGGCACATGCAACAGCAATGGGGACTAGCTCTTTAGCAGCGATGCTCTGTGGCATCCATTCCTCATCCCATGAATGCTGTAGCCATGCCTGTCGCCAGACTGCACCACAGCCCCATGCACCGGAGGCATCTGAGGAAAAGATGACAGTCAGAGTCCATTTTGGATTGTGGACCTCCATCATGCTCCGTGCATTCCAAACTGAAATGAAGGTCTCCCACCAAGCCAAGTCAGCTTGGAATTCGGCATCCAGCTTGACCCAGTGGTCTGGGTGTCTTGCCTTCGTGGATAGATCTATCATGCGTCTTAAAAAGGCTCGGCCTGGGTGCACCACTTTGCAGGCATGTGAGAGCTTCCCCACTAGTGACAGTAATTCACGTTTCTTGCAGGCTTTCTTGTACTTCCACAGCCTGATCAGTGCCTTCAGTTCCTCCAGCTTTTGCTCGGGCAGGCGGATCTCTCTACGCTCTGTATCCAATGCGATGCCCAAGAATGTGAGTACTGCCGATGGGCCTTCAATCTTCTCCCTCTTCAACGGCACCCCTAGCCACTCACAGGTCCTCAATATTAACTCTAGGTTGTCCCTGCATTCTGTGGTGTCCGGTTGGCCCATTGTTAGAAAGTCATTGATGTAATGTGTGCTCCATGACACACCCTGTTTGAGGAAGGTCCATTCCAGTGCATCAGCAACTGCTGTAAATATCTTGGGGGATGACCTGAGCCCAAAGGGGAGGGTCAAATCAAGGTAAACCTTTCCATCCCAGCTCATGCCCAGTAGGTGACGATCTTCTGGGTGTACCGGGATATTCCGGAAGGCGTGAGCTATGTCAACTTTGGCCAGCATGGCGCCTGGACGTAGTCCCAAGATATGGGTAATAGCTTGGTCCACGGTTGGATACTGTACTGAGCATAACTGAGGGTTGATCCCGTCGTTGACACTCCTGTGAGGTGGCGAGGATAGATCCAGGATCAGGCGCCACTCTCCATTCTTCTTAGGTATCACCCCAAATCTGCTCACCTGCACTAGGGAGACTTCTGATCTCAGGAATGGCCCAGCAATCCTGCCCGCTGCCAGCTCAGTGGCTAGGTACTGCTCTACTGGCCTGGGATTCCTTGCAGCTGATAACATGTTTGCCGATAGCGACAATCTCCTACTGCTGCTGTACTGGTACCCAATGTGGAAGCCATTTGACAGGCCTGAGACGACATAGGCTGCTAGGGCCTGGTCTGGGTGCTGGCGTAGGAGGCCTTCCCAGCGGTGTGGGAGTAATGGCGTGACAATGTGGGAGGCTGATGAAGGGATTGAGATGAGGTGTTCGGGTGTAGGCTTGCAACTCTCTAATTGAATCAACTGGTTAGTGTCTATGTGTCCTATACAAAATAACTCATCTGTATTCATTGGAGGTGCTGTTTCTCTAATTGGGTGTTGACAGGGACCATCAAAAGGTTCCCAGTGGGTAATCAGGTCTGGATTGTGTTGAAAATCATGGTTTACTGCAACTGACTCTATCTGCTCACTTCCGCGGGCCTCCACGGAGGCCCCCTCGCAGAAAGGGGGGGCTTGGGTTGTCTGAGGCCGTCTCTGCTAAACTTCTGGTCACTCTGCACACTTTAGCTGGGTGTCCTGGTGAGTGGCAGTCCATGCAAATATGATTAAATTTGCAGTGGAGCCATGTGCAGCGGCTGAAGTTCCATGCCCTGCAGATCTCGCCCGAGATGGAGTAGGGAGCAGTTGCTCTCTGACGGGCAGCTCTTGACCCCGTAGCCACCTCGCTGGGCCCCTCTGGGCCCCCATCTTTCGTGGGGGACGGGACAATTGCCAAACCACTGGCGCCCTTTGATAACTTCGCACTTGTGAAATAGTTGGTCCAAAGGGATGTGTCTACCTGCGACCATAGAGTCAGCCTGTTGGCTGCTGCCAACCGTCTGAAGTGGGCATCGTATGCCAGCCATGGGGTCCCTTCATAGTCAAGACTGGCTTTTGTGATCATTGATGAGTAGCCGAGGAGGTCCTGCACACGCTCGGGGTGCTTGAGAGCCATTACACTGATGACCGAGTTGAAGCAGACCACCCACTGCTGGATTGACGTAATCCTTTTCGGTTCCTTGGGTTTGTCTCTGTTTGACATCAAGTCCCTCAGTGTTACCTTAGGGGCTCCCAGCCTGCTGGGAAGCAGCTCGCTTAGCTCAACAAATTCCCCCTTCCAAATCTTTTCGGCTAGCTTCCTTGGGACTGGGGGGGAATGGATACCCACGGGGACTGCCTCGTTAGACGAGGGGGCAGGAAGAGGTGGAAGTAGGCTTGCTAGGGGTGTCATCGGCTGGAGCCCTGAGTCATGTTCCACAGTTGCTGGGCTTCCCAGGCTCATGATCGGGGTGAGGCTGCTACTGCTCGCTGGACCTGCTGTGGGCACCGCCAACATCACTGGCATGCCTGACAGAGCAGTGGTTGGGGGCAACAGACCCCCACTGGGCATGCTAGCTACCCCCCTGCTACCCACTGGGAACGTACCATTGGGAGTTGTGCTGGTTGGAGCTGCTTGAGTCGCCAAGCGCTGGTCCACCATCTCTCTGAGGTCGCGGGTCGCGTCTGCAACCGCTGCTCTCACCGTGTCTTTCACCAAGGTCTGCACTCGCTGCAACGCTCTCTGGTTTTCCTCCGTCAGAGGTCGTTGCTGCGCCGCCGTGGGTGTGGGGGCCCCTTCGGGATTCTCTGCCATCGTTGCCGGATGCGTGCTCAACAATGAGTCAGTTCTGTTGGCTTGTGGGTTGCCCACCTTCGCATAGAGAACAGCTTGGCCCGCCAACGCTGAGCACGTGACCCCTGCCCCTCTGCACGTGCAGCTGGATGCTTGCCGGACCCTACGTGTTAACGACCTTTAACCCATTAAAGTATCACATGTAGAGGGCGGGGTAGTCTCTAGTACAGTCTTGTTCCCAGCCCACCACTTCCGCTAACAAAATGGCCACAGAAAAGGTGGTCTGGTATCTTTGGGCCCACTCTTTGGCTTGCCTCGACGTATCTCGAATACTTTTGGCCAATAAGATCGCCGCTTGATCACGTGCTTACAAAATCACGCGTGAGCCTCGTACGTGAAGATATGGAAGATGACTCTCAAACGTTCTTTTATGGATCCTGCATATGCCACAGAACTGGATCCCAATCATGAACTATCCATAATCCAAGAAAGACCGCTTACACTTTGAGACTCCTCCCTATTCAGCTTCACGTACAAGGTTCGTGCGTGGTTTTAGGCAGACACGTGACCAAGCAGCGATCTGATTGGCCAGAATTGTTTGGGATGGCGAGAACCAAGGAATCGGCCCAAAGATACCAGACCACCTTTTCTGCGGCCATTTTGTTAGCGGAAGTGGTGGGCTGGGAACACGGCTGTTTCGCACCATATAAATGCGGCATCTTAGTTTTGGTTTGGAAACCGGGAACAGGCGGCGAGACTGAGCTCGAGGTTTAAACGGCAAAAGGGAATAGGCTTTTACTCCACGGAAGCTGTACCAATGCAGAAGTAACGTCGGTACGCAGCAGAAATGACAGGTTTCCAGTGAGTCCTAGCCTTTAAAGCGTAGTTTTTACTATTACAATGGCGAAATTACAGCCGACCCTGGCGTCCTTTAATCTTCTCCTAGCGCTCTTCTGCCAGTTTTCACGCTATCGTGCTATACCTTGTATGAAAGCCCAAGCTGTCTATAACATGGCGGTGAAGTGCCTGTTCTACGGCGCATCGCAGTGTTTAGGTTACAAGTGCTAATACATGGAGCATCGTATTTCATGACCGTCACAGACATAAGCCCACGCGAATAATTATAATCGGTATCTAGCTTGTACTACCAATAACTATTGTAAGATAGTCCTGATGGCAGTCGTTCTCAATGACACATTTAGCATAGAGGTAAACAAATGCCAGGTGCTCAGCTGGGCGTACATACACACATGCTCTTGTACCTTTACCTATAGGTACTGATCGTGAGGTACCTTGTAGGCAGATGTTTGTTATATGCATGTTCTTTGTTCGATGAGCTTCTTATTCTTGACAACTAAACGTGTAAATATTATCACGTCTTAATCTGTATACAACATTTCTGAAAATAAAGTACAGAAAGATAATGGAAACGAGTAATGTCAAGGGTTAGCCTTCTTGCATTATCTATTAGGCTAAGCTTATAATGACTTGGTGAGTGCCATTTCAATGCAGTTCAGTACTCCGATCCCAAGATGACATCCTGCCCAATGCATTAAGATGACCTGCAGCACAAATGAATCTGTGCAGGAAGAGTGCAGGTACATAATAATAGTAAAACAGCAATCACAGGTATCCGTACATGAACAACAGACTGTGAAAATTATGGAGGTCAGCAGTAGTGGTCGGTGCTCCCACACAAGCAATTGAAATGGTTTTGGAATTACATGATGCAGTGCATACTACATATCTGAACTGCTCCTTGGGATATCTTTTTGTGACAATAAACTTGGCACTGAGCATTCCTTGAAAAGTACCACTGGTTGGGTGCATGGTGGACATGTGTGCAATAACACTTACATAATGCACTTTCCTAAGTAGAACATAAAGAAGAATTCACTTGACCATTAGTGATGTGAGGAGTGATCAGTGGGTGATTGGGCGTGGGAGGGGTGTCATCTTCCAATGCAGCACACAGTAGTTTAGTGCATGTAATGAAGGCAAGCCTTATGAGATGCACTGTATAAGTACACATGTGTATACATGTAGTACCACACATAAGTGTCACATGAATGCTCTAATTTTATCTGTTGAAAGAGGAAAGCAAAAACAAGAACCCAACAAATTGATCTCTCAAGAGAATGCAGGACTAACAAATGTTTTTGAAAGCACAATTGCAGTAAGGTGTCATGCATGTGGTGTCACCTGGCTTTTACTAGACAAACGATACAATGCACTACATATGCCCCATGCAGCAACCAAAGTGGAACTCTGACAAGACCATGGCCAAGCAATGAAACAAGAATTACTTAGGAACTTGAACAGTTAACTAGCAATTCACGCATGGCACTGTTGAGAGTAAGAGACAGATTGCATCACATGGTGACTGCAGTAGGCATTGTGCATTCACTGTAGCTCTATAGTTATGCAGCTAGCCGTATTTGTACATATTGCAACATGATGCTCCATGTATTAGCACTTGTAACCTAAAATCTGCGATGCGCCGTAGAACAGGCACTTCACCGCCATGTTATAGACAGCTTGGGCTTTCATACAAGGTATAGCACGATAGCGTGAAAACTGGCAGAAGAGCGCTAGGAGAAGATTAAAGATGTATGAAAGCCCAAGCTGTCTATAACATGGCGGTGAAGTGCCTGTTCTACGGCGCATCGCAGATTTTAGGTTACAAGTGCTAATACATGGAGCACCATGTTGCAATATGTACTAATACGGCTAGTTGCATAACTATAGAGCTACAGTGAATGCACAATGCCTACTGCAGTCACCATGTGATGCAATCTGTCTCTTACTCTCAACAGTGCCATGGTACTGTGTGCATATGTGAAGTAAAGACCATTTAGCTACACATTGTTCAATGTTTGTGCCATGTACGTAGTCTATATATAGCTGGCTACAAAATTGGGCTTCCATCATTCCCAGTTTCATACTTAGAATTGCTAGTTAACTGTTCAAGTTCCTAAGTAATTCTTGTTTCATTGCTTGGCCATGGTCTTGTCAGAGTTCCACTTTGGTTGCTGCATGGGGCATACGTAGTGCATATCGTTTGTCTAGTAAAAGCCAGGTGACACCACATGCATGATACCTTACTGCAATTGTGCTTTCAAAAACATTTGTTAGTCCTGCATTCTCTTGAGAGATCAATTTGTTGGGTTCTTGTTCTTGCTTTCCTCTCTCAACAGATAAAATTAGAGCATTCGTGTGACATGTACATTTATGTGTAGTACTACATGTATACACGTGTGTACTTGTACAGTGCATCTCATAAGGCTTGCCTTCATTACATGCACTAAACTACTGTGTGCTGCATTGGAAGATGACACCCCTCCCACGCCCAATCACCCACTGATCACTCCTCACATCACTAATGGTCAAGTGAATTCTTCTTTATGTTCTACTTAGGAAAGTGCATTATGTAAGTGTTATTGCACACATGTCTACCATGCACATGCCCAACCGGTGGTACTTTTCAAGGAATGCTCAGTGCTAAGTTTATTGTCACAAAAAGATATCTTAAGGAGCAGTTCAGATATGTAGTATGCACTGCATCATGTAATTCCAAAACCATTTCAATTGCTTGTGTGGGAGCACCGACCACTACTGCTGACCTCCATAATTTTCACAGTCTGTTGTTCATGTACAGATACCTGTAGTTGCTGTTTTACTATTATTATGTACCTGCACTCTTCCTGCACAGATTCATTTGTGCTGCAGGTCATCTTAATGCATTGGGCAGGATGTCATCTTGGGATCGGAGTACTGAACTGCATTGAAATGGCACTCACCAAGTCATTATAAGCTTAGCCTAATAGATAATGCAAGAAGGCTAACCCTTGACATTACTCGTTTCCATTATCTTTCTGTACTTTATTTTCAAAAATGTTGTATACAGATTAAGACATGATACATATTTACACGTTTAGTTGTCAAGAATAAGAAGCTCATCGAACAAAGAACATGCATATAACAAACATCTGCCTACAAGGTACCTCATGATCAGTACCTATAGGTAAAGGTACAAGAGCATGTGTGTATGTGCGCCCAGCTGAGCACCTGGCATTTTTTTTTTTACCTCTATGCTAAATGTATGTCATTGAGAACCACTGCCATCAGGACTATCTTACAATAGTTATTGGTACCATAGTTCTAGCTAGATACCGATTATAATTATTCGCGTGGGCTTATGTCTGTGACGGCCGTGAAATACGGTGCTCCATGTATTAGCACTTGTAACCTAAAATCTGCGATGCGCCGTAGAACAGGCACTTCACCGCCATGTTATAGACAGCTTGGGCTTTCATACAAGGTATAGCACGATAGCGTGAAAACTGGCAGAAGAGCGCTAGGAGAAGATTAAAGGACGCCAGGGTCGGCTGTAATTTCGCCATTGTAATAGTAAAAACTACGCTTTAAAGGCTAGGACTCACTGGAAACCTGTCATTTCTGCTGCGTACCGACGTTACTTCTGCATTGGTAGAGTTTCCGTGGAGTAAAAGCCTATTCCCTTTTGCCGTTTAAACCTCGAGCTCAGTCTCGCCGCATGTTCCCGGTTTCCAAACCAAAACTAAGATGACACAATTTATATGGTGCGAAACAGCCGTGTCTCCAGCCTACTTCTGGCCGCCATTTTTAATGGTCCTGGCACAATTAAAAATGACGACCGGAAGTGGGCTGGGGACGAGACTAAGGGCGGGGCAAGATCGGGAAGAATGGCTGGACATGGTGATCAAGCAGCCCTGTCGGGCAGTGCCAGTCATCGCAATGAGCAGCCTCGTGACTGCAAACAACGAGCAGCCCAGGGGGACTTTGCCGGTCATCGCAATGAGCAGCCTCGTGACTGCAAACAACGAGTAAACCAGGGGGACTTTGCCGGTCATCGCAATGAGCAGCCCAGTGGCCGCATCATAGGTACCCAAACCAAAATCTATGACCTCATCGAACGTGAACTCCAGCGGGACAACGTGCAGCCTACCAGGTGCAGCTTGTTCTGTCTGACATTTGTCATTGGACTCTGTGCTGCGGTGTGTACTGCTGCTGCTGTTCATGCCGGGTGAGTTTCCTTTCAATATCCGCCTACACATCCTGAGCACTATCCCATGATTGCAGACGAGGAATTGAAGGACTTTGAAAGTTTTCTTGGTGAATTATTTTCAGTATCTCATGATGAACGTTTGAAAGCTGTCCTGGTTATTCCCATCAAGTTCCATCAGACAAGATATCTGCTGGACCATGCTGTAGATGCAGTGCTCAAGAGTGATTTAGCTGGAGAGGAGTGGCAAGAGAAGATAATTGGTGAGACCAGAGAGATAAGTCATCTGTTTCGTGATGCAGCAGAAGAAATGTTTGATTTCCTTATTCGAGGGAGGACAATGATGAAGTACATGGTAGACCTTGGCCTGCCAAGCATTGGCAAAGCTTTCCAAGATGGAGACTTTGCCACCGTGCTGCAGGTATTAGAAGATATGGAAAAACACATCAAGAACGCTGACACGTCAATAACAACTGCGAAGGGGAAGATGAGGGACTGCAATAAACGCTCTGAGAATGTACTGGAAAGCATGCAGAGGAAGATTCCTTTACTAGACCAGGAAGCTGAAGAGGCTGGTCGGGGATGGTCCATACAATCAAAAGTGGCTTTTTCCGGGCTAGCTATGGCTCTAACAGTAGCTACAGGTGGTGCACTGGCTGTACCTCTTGGTGTTGGTGCTGGATTTGCAGCAGCAGGAGGGGCAGTAGGGGGAGGGGCTGCTATTATGAAGCATTGGATTGACACTGCATATGGTGAAGAGCAGCAACGTCTTCAGTCCAATGCCCATAACCTTATAGGTGCCTATAACAATTGGATGTCGTTCG
Source organism: Ianthella basta (assembly GCA_964019415.1). Lineage (NCBI taxonomy): Eukaryota > Metazoa > Porifera > Demospongiae > Verongiida > Ianthellidae > Ianthella > Ianthella basta. The sequence continues at coordinate 5,039,471 of OZ025888.1, forward strand.
TGAAAATCTAGAACAGGTTTCAATGGACATTAGAAAGCTTGTCCTTGCAGTAGACGAAGCCAAGACGTCAATGTCGGGTTTGTATGGGCAGCTGAATCCTAAGAAAGCCAAACTTTTCTACAACAGGTTGAAAGGTTTTTCTCAGAGATGCAATGTATTGCGCACTTTGTATGAGGAATAGATGACTACCATAAGGAGGATTGGCGGAAGTACCGCTTTCACAGTGCAGCAGGCTGATGAGGATGAGGTTATATGCTAGTTAAATGTTCATACTCAATGCACTTGGCATATTTTGGACCGTGAGTATAGTTATACTATGAAGCAATAGCCTGAGTGAATTTATACAGTTTATATAGTCTGTATAGTCTTATAATTATATGTAAAAGCAGTATGTGAAGTATATATAATTGCAAATATTGCTATGTATATTATTATAATTATCTACACATGCACTGATTGCATTGGCCAGACTGTAGATATAATTATAGGAACTTATAGTTATGTTTCCTATAAACAACAAACTGAGTTATTTCTTCAACTGCCCTAGACTAGGAAGCACTCAATTGTGCATTCAGTTCACAGTTTAGGAAACCATAGTTTCAACCAGGAATTAAACCACCTACGTACAACTTTACTTGTGTATTACCAGTTTGTAACATACGGTATACACTGCATTAATGTGAGCAACAATGGGGGACTGTGTGTGTGTGTGTGTGTGTGTGTGTGTGTTCAATTGTGTGTGTGTGTGTGTGTGCGTGTGATTGTGTGTGCATGTGTGTGCGCTTAAATGTAGCTATATGCATGCAGATCAATCAAGCACTTTTGTGACATAAGCATGTATGCTGTACATATGTGCACATTGTGTGTTAGAGTGAATGTGCATGTGCAATCCTATACTATAGATTTAGTCCATGAATCTCTTCTCATTTCTGTAAGTATACATTTGTACATATACATTGTACATTTGTACAAGAAAATGACAGCACACTGTTTTGCAATAGCGATAAGGGCGGATTCAGCGTGACCATCACACCGAACAAACAATGTGATCAATCACACCCTTGCATGGTGTGAGCGCTAATGGGTGTGTTCATCACACTGAATTATTAACAGTGTTGAGAACCCACATGCATACATGCTGTACAGATAGCTATACCACACTTGCATGGTTGAACTGTTGAGAATAGTATATACATGCATTTGTAATTGTGAGTGTGCCTTGCATGCGGAGAGTGCTTGAAGAGTGCATGAAAGTGTCCCTAGATGTTATGAGATTTATCTCCAGTACTAAATCACTGATACTATTAATTCCCTTTATTAAAGCTAATAAAAATAAAGAATCACATTCAGTATTCTAAAAGAGAAATAGAAGCCTTAGAATATTATGCATGCATACATGGTTCAATTATTAACTTTCCAAATAATATATAGGTAATATGATAAGGGTTCATTGCTGTGTGAAATGTGATGATTTAGAGAATTGATGAGCATAAACACAGCAGTCACTTCAGGGGACAGGACGTTTCGATCCGTAGATCTTCTTCAGCTGTTACAAAACTTAGCAGGGCGCAACTCTAATAAATAAAAGGAGGCTGTGTCAATGGCTGTCAAAAAAGGGAGGGAAGTGAAAATGGCGGGAAGTGAGGTAAGAATAATAATTAGGAGGATTTCATTCCATTTTGACTCAAACCACCCGGCCAGGGTCAAAAGAGGCATCATCCAGTGCCTGAGACACAGAGCAGAAAAGGTATGTGACGGCAGCACGCGATGGCCGGAGATTGGACACCTGAGACAGGTGTTCAAGGCCAACGGCTATCCAGATGCCGTGGTGAAGAAGAACCTCAGAGCTCGACCAACACCTGCCAACTCCTCACAAACCAACCAGCCAGCCCCCAAGCTCCTGCGACTTCCGTACATCCCAGAACTCAGTGAGAGGATCGAGAGAGTGTGCCGACCATTAGGAGTGAAGACAGTCTGCAAGTCAAGGGGTACTCTCAGGAATTCCCTAGTGCGAGTTAAGCAGCCCAGAGAAGACAAGAAGAAGAAAGGTGTCATTTATGAAGTACCATGCCAAGATTGTGAATGTGTTTACATTGGAGAGACAAGTAGAACCCTTGAGAAGCGACTGAGTGAGCACAAGAATGCAGTGAAGAAGCATGACACCAAGAATGGAATTGCAGTCCACTCCTGGGCAAACCAACACCAGGTGGACTGGGAAGCAGCCAAGACGAGAGAAGTGGAAGGGAACTACTGGAGAAGGCGAGTACTGGAAGCCCTGCACATCCACAGAGAGCAGCACACATCCAACCTGGACTGTGGTCTGGCCATCAACCCCTGCTGGCTACCTCTACTGAACACACCCTCACCCCCTTGACAATCATTATTCTTACTATTCTTACCCTATGCTCATGACAGACAATCATCCTCCTAATTATTATTCTTACCTCACTTCCCGCCATTTTCACTTCCCTCCCTTTTTTTGACAGCCATTGACACACCCTCCTTTTATTTATTAGAGTTGCGCCCTGCTAAGTTTTGTAACAGCTGAAGAAGATCTACGGATCGAAACGTCCTGTCCCCTGAAGTGACTGCTGTGTTTATGCTCATCAATTCTCTAAATCAATATATAGGTAAATAGCAACATAAGTGCAGGTATGAAATATGCTGTAAACTGTGAAGAATCCAAACAAGAAACAAAGCACTTTCGTACAGTATTTATACATATAACTATACATAGTTACATGTATCTGAACAGTATTGTTGTATATGCATGCACTATAAGTACCAGGTGAAGCAAAGATACACTATGTCAGGCGCTTTGACTTCATGCTCCCACTCTGAATGCTCTCAACAGTTTGTTCATACAAGACCAGCAGGTTCTGGTAGTTGCGCTTAGAATCACGAAGGCGAATTGTATAAATTTCAGCATCCACAGGATTTAGATATATCCAGCCATTTTCTCTGTGGACATTCGAGCATCATCAACAGCTGACTCCAGTTCAGTGACTCCCAGTACACATTGTTCAAGGGTAACTCTAATATTTCTTACTTTACCACCAACAGCAGACAACTCCTTAGCCTCTGAGTACAAATGCTGCCTCAAATTGTATTTTGCCCCCGCATCCAGGAATTGACACAAATGGACATGTACACAAACTTTCTTCAGAGAATATCACGTGACCAAACAGCATACATCTTCACTGCTGCATGAACATGGTATGACAGTGAGTTGCTGTCTTGTAGCTGTGTCCCCTTGCAATAGCTTCCAACTGTTGGGCGAATCCCCACATATTTATTTGTATAATTAATTATACCTAAGCAGTCTTGGGTATCGAGCCATGGTGTTGCCTGGATGCTCAGTAGGGACAAAGAGATGTTTGGTGACAGGGCCAGTGTCTGGAGGTAGCTATCTGTTAAAGACTCAATGTGGACAAGTGTTCATAGCAGCTGTGATTGTTGAAATTACTAGAAATCTCATTGCAGGGTAATTGTATCTGTCCCTTTCTTGGTGCATCTCACAAGCTAGTTCCTCCTCATACAGAGTCCCTTTATTTCATTCTTCTCATCCAAAGCTGTATCGCAAAAGCTGCTAAGCTTTTTCTTAGTTCTGTTTACCCCCTATGTGTTGCTGAGCAACTCATATGAGGCCTTGTTTGTGGTTGGACTAGCCGGCTTGCTGTACCAGTGGGTATTCATTGAGCATTATTTGGACAGTCACTACCGGCACCAACCAGTTTCATCTAGCCTAAATGAAGTTGTGCTAGCTACTCACAGTGAAACGGTTGCTTTGTATTCTTTGAGAAGTGGTGACATTCGCAGTCATCTTTGCACTCTTCTTTGTAGCTATGCTGTCGTTCTTTGGCACAGGCAACATTGCAAGTATCAACACTTTTGACCCCTCTTACATGTACTGCTTCAAGACCATCTTCTCCCCCTTCATCATGGGTGGATTCCTCATCCTCAAGATTGTCATCCCCTTCCTCTTGGTAGCCTTTGCGTTCAACATTGTTCCTTGCGTGTGCACCAGCCTCTAAGACTAGGGGTACTGCTGACACTGGCTATATCTGATGTGTTGGGTCTACATTTCTTCTTTCTGGTTCGCGATGAAGGAAGTTGGCTGGACATTGGTGTCAGTATTGGTCACTATGTGATCATCATGTGCATAGCAGGGGGAGTGGTCGTGGTGATGGGTGTGGCGCAGCTACTGACAGGAACTGTACTATAGATATCAAGAAACCACAATCCACAAAGTATAACCATTCACTTAATGTACCTATAATATAGATTTGAATCACATTTCACATTTGAATAAGTCTTTCATTCGCATCACCATGGTACATAGACCATCTTAGTCAACATTTCCGATAAGTCACTGATTAGTCAGTGCCCGATGCGGGAATTTCAAAGGAGGCTCTGGATAGAGTCCACCTACATCGGTATATAAGGAGGGAATGGATCAGTGGCTGTTGGCGGTGACCATGGTCAGTGACCCGGCTGCTAAAGGGTCGGCTAAAGATCTGGAGGATGTTGGTGCCGGTCTGGTTCACTGCCATTTTCCCTTCCCCCCTATTTCCGTACCATGTGTAGTTCCAAACATTGTCTTTTATTCGCGTCACCATGGTACATAGACCATCTTAATTGTCATGATTATTGCAAACTAATATCAGACAGCACGGTAGTGCTGTCTATGTAGGGATGGTGGTGGTTGTTTGTATGCTGTAATGCAAACGGAAAGTAGCGCTACTCCTGAACAGTAGTGACAACCAACACAGGAAACCGCCTACAAGGAAGGGAGGCTGTACAGTATACAGAGCTCACCTTACTTCCGCGCGCGCGCGCGCCGTTGTGAAGAAAGCGTCGACGCTTGTTTCCATGTTTCGTCTTCTCTTATTCTTATTCTTCATATTCTTCTTCTCCGTCAGCTGTAACTCACGAACGATAAGAAGTACTAATTCATCCACAATTCTACAGCGATTTCGCTGGGTAAGTGCCTTTTGCATGTTCGATGACTCCACGAGCAAGTCCACAAATGGAGGTTTCCAGACCTTGGGGAGGCGTTCCTGGGAGAAAGACGCCATTTCACGCTGACGTAACTACACGTTCGGACACCCCTTCTCCGCCTATTCCTCTTTCTTTTGCGATTCAATTGTTCCACAACGCGGTGAGATTACTGTTCCAGGGTGCGTACGGGGCATGCTTCAACCAACATTCGCCCGCGCGCCGTTTTGGAGGATGGGATTCACTATGTTCACCAATGTTGAAGTACGGAAGTAATTTTAGGATGCACGTGACAAGACTATATTCTAAACTGTATAAACTCAGTTACTTACCCAGTCCCTAAGTAACTAGTATAAAATACTGTTGCTCACAGAGGCGGGTTGGTTTTGGCGGTTCGTTCTTGTGGTTCGCTTGGTCGACTGTCGGAAGCAGTTGAGTTTGGTGGTACCATTACCGTTACCGTTCGCTGTCCTCGCTGGTGGCTCGCTTGGAATCTGCTCATCTGGCTTGCCCCCACTGGGGTTAGCTCGCTCGACCACTGGGGTTAGCTCGCTCGGCCACTGGGGTTAGCTCGCTTGGGCACTGGGGTTAGCTCGCTTGGGCACTGGGGTTAGCTCGCTCGGCCTCTGTGGTTAGATCGCTCGGCCACTGGGGTTAGCTCGCTCGGCCACTGGGGTTAGATCGCTCGGCCACTGGGGCTAGCTCGCTCGGCCAATGTGCTTAGCATGCTTGGATTTTAGTGCTAGGGTTAGGGTTATGGCTGGTTTTATTTTTAGTCTCCTATACATTTAGTCATCCTATATGGTAGGCCTGGTATACCTAGGCATTTGTTTGCCCTAGGACTGCCGTCCATGACGTCACGGTCGCAGATCTCCGAGATTTGCCCACCCCGTATACGTAGAAGAGTGCTTGCGCAACATCTAGTCACGTGCGTCCTACTTCCGTACTTCAACATTGGTGAACATAGTGACTCCCTTTGGGGGATAGCCGCGGTTGTAACTGCACGGTTGCTTCCGGCCGTCATTTCCGCGTTCGTTTGGCGGGCAGAACTAGCTATCACTTCCGGTTCCACTCCACAATCATCCTGCATTCAGGTGTAGGTATAGTGCAGCTCTTTTGTATGCATGTAGGGGCCGTACATCTAGACCACCTGTGGTGTGGGCGTATACGTACGTAGTTATAGTCAATATCCCTCCAGACAGTGAGCCAGAGTGGCAGCTAAATATGATTGAGATTGTGGGAGTTGCTCCATGACCAAGCCAGTCTTGCCTACTGCCACGTTTCAAGGATCAAGTAATTTGGGACGGAAGGCCAGGGCTACAACCCCCTGTTCTGTCGTCCTAGCCTATATCACAGTAACTCTGTGTCATGATATAGCCTATCCAAATAGAATTAATACATCTTGCACCCACCCTAGATTGCCCACCCAGCTACAATGTGCTACACACCCTGCCATGCAGTCGGGGCATGTTCCTTTGTTGCCACTGTTGTTTGGAAGCTTTTCAAGTAGATCAACCGTTGCCCATCTGAAATTTGCATACCATAAAAAGTTCAGAAACAAGGTTGCATAATAATGTTTCCTCCAAACACAAGGGCAGATGTAAGGATGGTGCAGTGTGCCTCTGAAGAGCATGGCAAACCACCTGACGGAACAAACGTAGGAACAAGGAGGAGGGCCGGTCCATGCAAAAGGGGGGGCCAGCCTGTCCACGCAAAACCCAGGTCATTAACATTCGCTGACTTTGAATACATTTGCACCATCCCTACATCTGGCAACATTTTGCTGTGCTTACGGTCTTGCTACCATCCCCTATTTCTCCACCTGCATATTGTTATACAATTGCGAGTGTGCAGCAACAAGCTAAAGGGCTGCTACATGCATGTGATTAAGATTGCATGCCTATTCCAGCTATGCATCTTTCCATGTACACATCACCAAGCTGCATGCATACACCCATGTACATGACTAAAGCGCTGATGAGTAAAGGCAGGGATGAGTATACTGTATAGCAATTGCAGAGTCTGCATGGTGTACACCGTGGTACGTATGTACGTGCTAGTCATTCGGACCGATGAAATTCGATGACGTCCCAAAAGAGCGCGCATTTCATTGGTCCGAAATAGTAGCACGTGAATGACGCCTCGAAAGAGCGCGTATTTCATTGGTCCGAATGACTAGCACGTGAAATGCCTAATCCCTAGGCGTTCCAAGCAACCGTAAATAGACAGTATCTTTGGGCCCATTCCTTGGCTCGCCTCGACGTATCTCGAATACTTTTGGCCAATCAGATCGCCGCTTGATCACGTGCTTACGAAAGCACGCGTGAGCCTCGTACGTGAAGATATGGAAGATGACTCTCAAACGTTCTTTTATGGATCCTGGATATGCCAGAGATCTGGATCCCAATCGTGGACTATCCATAATCCAAGAAAGAACGCTTACACTCTGAGACTCCTCCCTATTCAGCTTCACGTACGAGGTTCGTGCGTGGTTTCAGCAGACACGTGACCAAGCAGCGATCTGATTGGCCAGAATTGTTTGGGATGGCGAGAACCAAGGAATCGGCCCAAAGATACCAGACCACCTTTTCCGCGGCCATTTTGTTAGCGGAAGTGGTGGGCTGGAACGAGACTATCGGTGTATAGTCTCGTTCCCAGCCCACCACAATAGAATAGGGAGTATCGTTGGGACTTCAGAAAGTTTTCGCATAATCGAGGTGTCCGCTTTTCAGGGGTGTCCTCAAGGTGGTTTCCACTGTATACACCTTAGCGACTTGGTATAACTAATACATATAATTATAGTAATACGTAATTAACAAGTAATGATAGTAGCCAGCTATATATATATTGCAGCTGCATTCCAGCACTTTTATAGAATCTTTCATATTAGCTAGGTACTATACTTTTAGGGGATGCAGCTGATGAGAGCTCTACTATACTGGTGCCACATGTATACATGCAGTGCACATGCTCAAGCCACATACATGCATGTATATACCAGGCAGCTAACCTGGTCATTTTCATGCATGGTCACACTCATGAAATGAAATTTATCATGGGAGTCCCAAATTAAGGAAGAGATGGAACATTCACAGACATGCATGCTAATTACAACAAATGGTTCATTGATCATTCCAATAGTTATAAACATACAAACTGACACTAAGAAACATTGGCACATACAAAATAAATATAACGCATTGTTATAATGGAACAGTTTAGGCTATCACCATAATTATATTATAGCTGTCTTCACATGTACGTATAGTGGCATGACTTGTTAACCACCAGTGCATGAAGCAATGTTATATTATGCTAATCACTTTGACTTGAACTACCACTCTCAATGCTCTTAACTATCTCCTCATACCAAACCAGTAGCCTCTTATAGTTGCGTTTGGCATCAGAAAGAAGACTCTTAAACATGTCAGCATCTGTAGGCTTTAGATACCCAGATATTCTTTCTGTGGACGTCTGGGCATCCTCAACTCCCACCTGCAGCTCCTCGACTACTGGTGCACAGTGATGAATGATACCTCTAGCATATCTTACTTCACCATCAATAACAGACAACTCTTGAGCCTCTGAGTGGAAGCGTTGCTGCAAACCCTGCCTGTCCAATTTATCTGTGATTTGCCATAAACCAGTCACCCCAACCCCTGCTGCTGCCCCATATCCTGCTCCAGCTGCCACTCCATATGCCAATGCCGGAACTGCATACGGTGCCAAAGCCACAGCTCCAGCTCCAACTACCACACCAAAGGTGTAAGTAACTGCGCTGTTGCCTGCACCCCAACCTTGCTCGGCATCCTTAGCACTTCTCAGCTTCTCTGCCATCTGAGAATGGATCAACCTTGAAATGTCACCAGTTGTCTTTGCAGCGTTAGTGAACTTCATTTTAACAGAATCTGATTCTAATGCTTCCTTTGCCTCTTTGAGTTTCTCTCTGACATCACCCAATCGCACACGTATAATCTCATACTTTCCTTCATCAAAAGCTCTCTGCATTTCGTCAATATTGTGATTGACCATGTTTCGCAGTAGTGTCCTCCCACGAACAGCAACCTTATAAACACTGTCTTTAGCTTCCCTGTATAGATCGGGGACTTCGTAGGACTTGTCGACGACACTCCCTCGCCTATGGCCCTCTGCTGTTCCACTAGAGATGCGCGATCCATCTTCAAATAAACGTCTACCTGCTGCGATAAGTGAGGGTAACTCTTCGATCACTCTAAGGCCATCATGCGCCATCACATCAACGAGACGCCTAAAGTTACGAACATCCTCTTCCTCTGTCCGGGTCAGTCCACCTGCTAGACCAACGTTAACCATAGCGAAGAAAGTACATATTAAAACAAACAATAGAAGTCGATCCATTCGTTTTGCCCTTTGTATACACAGTACACTGTAGCTCTGTCCGTTTTAGGACTTAGGAAATCTCACGTGCCTGTCTTGAGCGGCTCAACCCGAGACAATGACGTCACTCATGTATGTTACAGGTACACAGTTGTACGTAGGGGCTTCCTAGTTGAAATGGCATAGGTTGTTGTATATTGTTTAGCCGGGCTGTGTTTCCTAAACAGTGACTGCACATTTGAGTGCTTCCTAATTGAGGGCAGTTGAAGAAATACCGTACTGTCATTTGCCCCGCGTGGCCGGGAACACTTCCATTGTTCCCTCGGGTGAAGCGCAAAACGCGCACTGTTAGCTAAGCAGGGACTGGCATCCCTGCGCAGCTCCAAATATGTAGGTGTCGATGGGTCTGCTGCCATCCAGTGCTTCGTCTGGCTTGCTATCCCTTCTTTCTGACAGCCAGTGAAAGCAGATTGCAGTTCTGTTATTGCCCAAAATGTACTTGCTCTGGCCGAGTTACACTCATGCACTGTACTTTACTGAAATAGCTAGCTATATACATTCAAGTGAGGCTGGTTGCATTTTAATGTATGCCCTAGTAATTCTTAGTTACTACTTCATTCTTTGAACATAAATTTCCGTGGGCATAATTTTCGTGGATGGAGGAAACTACAAAAATTTCCACACAATGAAATTTTCAACGTATACGGTAACATTTGTTGTTAAGAAAACATATTATGTAAGAGTCAACAGTTTTATTTATCAGTGCAGGTGAACACATGTTTCTCATTCAAGTTGCTGAATACATGTTTCCACACGGTAATGATACACTATGTCAGTCGCTTTGACTTCATGCTCCCACTCTGAATGTTCTCAACTGTTCGTTCATACAAGACCAGCAGGTTCTGGTAGTTGTGCTTAGCATCACGAAAGGGAATTGTAAAAATCTCAGCATCTGCAGGCCTTAGATATCCAGCCATTCTCTCTGTGGACAGCTGAGCACCTTCAACAGCTGACTCCAGTTCAGTGACTCCCAGTACACATTGTTCAAGGATATCACTAGCATTTCTTACTTTACCACCAGCAGAAGACAACTCCTTAGCCTCTGAGTGCAAACGCTGTCTCAAATTGTACCTCGCTCCTGCTTTCAGGAATTGATAGAAACCTGTCAACCCAGCTCCAGGCACTGCTCCGACTGCCAATGGAACTGGGGCGAATACAGTGACTGCAGCTCCAAATGCTACACCAAGGGTATACAGAGTCGTGGTGTAACCTGCAGACCACCCTTGCTTCACTTCTTCAGCACTGGATACCTTCTCTACTAGTTTACTTGTTATTAAGCTTAAAAGGTCATCTGTTGTGGACATGGCGTTCTTCAACTTCACTTTGGCAGTCTCCAGTGCCTTGCTTGCTTCTTTGAGATGATCTCTGACATCACCCAATCGCATGTGAATAATCTCATACTTCCCTTGATCAAAAGCGGTCTGTATGTCATCAATATTCTGATTGACCATGTCTCGCATCAGACTCCTCCCACGAAGTACAAAATCAAAAACACTTTCTTTAGCTTCCCTATAGAGGCGCAAGACTCCGAAGGCTCTGTCTACAACGTTCTCCTGCCATCTGCCTTCTGCCATGCCACTAGTGAGGAAGGTATCCAGCTTGGTATCAATATTGTGTCTCACTGCATCGATTATTGCAGGCAGGTCCTCAATCTGCCCAAAGTCATCATTCGTCATCATGTCAAAGAGATGCCTGAAGCTATGGACATCTTCGTCCTGCACCCAGCACTGCACAAACGGGCTCCACCCAACCCACGGACACAGCAAACTATTCACTTGGAACTTCACGGAATTTACCAAGACAAAAGAGAAAAGCAGAAGCCCCACGCCGACTATAGCTAGTACCTTCTTGAGGCTACATGCGCCGCCTATGGTGTTATGTACGTTGACTATGAATCCGCGCGCTTGGGGCTGAGGGACGCGCTCTCGGGCTGGGCCTCTTCTTCGGCGGGGCCCAACACCTGGCTCACCGCGGTCCGCCATTTTGTGCAAAGAAAGTTTACGTATAAAACGCGTGACGTAGTAATGAGATAATTCAAGAGGGAAATAATTTATTCCATTCATTTAACATCTCAACTAGGCTATCACTTTCCAAAGTTCTGTTTACACCTGGCAAATGCTTGTAAAGTGGAGAGGACTGTCTTGTAGGAGAGACATCTGTGAGTGTGTAGGAAACTATGAAAGGAGGGAGAGAGGGAGGAAAGTGATTCTGACCGGTGTGTGTGCGTGCATGCATGTGTGCTTATGTGTCCATCCACTGTACATCCACACAGCCACTCACTGTATTTCTGAGAACCTCATTCTCCATGGAGGGTAGCCCCCAGTAGTGGTAGCATTGCCAAACACCACCAGCAGGTCAGGGTCTGGCATACCACTATTACCTGTGAAGAGGTGGACATTTCACAGAGGGAGAAAATGACACTAACGATGGAATAAAGACTCACTGCTGCATACAGTAATGGATCGATGGGATAGCTTTGGGGCTGGAGTCATGTAGCAGTACTTAAGGACTCAGGACTTTTCGGCTGTGTAGATCTTCATCAGCTGATGAATGCCTATGGTCAAATTGTGCTGAATCATTGAAATTTGGCTATGGGAATCAAGCTCAAATGCTATACCATTGACCCAAGTGATACCAGCAGACACTCCTAGTGACATTAGTGGATACACCCAATGCCCAGTGACACTAGTTGACACACCAAGTGACACTAGTTGACGCACCAAGTGACACTAGTTGACACACCAAGTGACACTAGTTGACGCACCAAGTGACACTAGTTGACGCACCAAGTGACACTAGCGGGCGCATCTAGTTGATGTTTCTCCTTCTTTCACCCTATTGCTTAATATGTGCACTTAAAGGCTACCTCTCTCTTTTCTCTTTCCTTCGCCTTCAGGTACACACACACACACACACGCATGCACACGCACACACACACACAGTCCATTGTACTAGTACTATAGTAACCTTTGCATCGTTGTTCCACCATTGAGACATCAATCTGATCATGTCCTATCTCCTGTCTCTGCACTGCCCGACACAGCTCTCTTGCTGTCTCCACCATGTGGCTGTGAGCATCTTCACTAGACAGCACTTGGACAAAGTAACTTGATTCAACTCCTAACGCCAACAGACAACAGAAAAACTGTTCAAACACACACCCTACATCCCTACACTCACACACATACGCACGCACACACGCACACGCATGCACACACACACACACACACACACACACACACACACACACACGCACACACACATAAAATATAATACAATACAATACAATAAAGACATCAGACAGAGACCTGACTAAGGTGCCCCATACACTATACAACTGGTTGGGCTGTTCCCAATGATTTCAAAGCTACTGTATACATCACACATGGCAGTGCTTCCTAAAACATACTAGTTGGACTCAGCCCATTAGCAACATGCTAGACACTTGCAACACACAAAGGTGAGTGCCCTGTTCAATTAGCTCTTAATGTACACTTACAGTTTAGAGGCTATAAATTAGGTTAGCAGTGTATACTAGACAATGTAGACATGACTGCTAAGCAAATTAAGAAACCACAGCCCAAGAGGACAGTACCTCTACAATGTATTGCACAAAGCATTGCCCTCTTCCTCTTCCTCCTCCCTCCTCCC